>JAPZIH010000786.1:0-215475 GCA_027410445.1 Discoglossus pictus
CCCCCCCCCCCCCCCCCCCCCCCCCCCCCCCCCCCCCCCCCCCCCCCCCCCCACCCCCCCCCCCCCCCCCCCCCCCCCCCCCCCCCCCCCCCCCCCCCCCCCCCCCCCCCCCCCAGCCTATATATCTAAATATTTCCCCATTCAACCCGTAAATACTACTCATTTTCTTGACCTCTATTCTGATTTAATGCTTTCCCTGCAGTGATTTTACCATAAAATATAATATTTTAAAGCACTTGTGATGCCCTTTTAAGGACTCGGGGGCCTGACTATGAGGCCCTTCAAGTGAATTAGATTGCCAGTCACTGACCGACACTGAGTCATTGATCGTATACTGACTGGTACTAGCATAGGCTCCTAAAAATAAATAAATGAAAATGCAAAAAAATAAATATTGTATGGTACACAGTTTTATAAGAATATCGGCTTATATTTTGCACTTTTTAGAGAAGTGCTGGGATACTATTATTTCAGTAACTTTCTTAAGTTAGGCTTTGACAAGTTTATCTAAAACTTCAGAACCATCCAGGCTATTTAGGAGCCGGACAAATATTTCAGAGCTGGGGTGTATAGAAATATATAATGTCTAAAAGTTAGGAGCGAGCAGTGGCATTGTAGCAGCTGGGGCCCCCTGGCTTGTAGGATTTGTTAAGCCCCATCATGTGTTTATTTAAATGGCCAACCTAGAATATGTAGAAATGTTACTTGGATAACCTAAAGAAACATCCGTCTCACTGGCTAAGAACGAGCATACAACTCCACGCGCCCCTCGTCCTGGACGTGTCTCTTACCTAAACCTACAAGATTCCTTCAAGTTCATTCAGAATTTTAATAGTGAAGTTTTTTAAAATAAATAAATAAAAACAGAAGCCTGAAAAGTGTCGCAACGGAAAGCCAGGTGTCTGCCATTAAAGTAATGCGTTTATTAGGTCACCGGAGGACAGACGGACCCATAAATTAGCAATAAGCATATATTATACAATAATATTATTAGATTTTATCTTCTAACCCTTTGTAGAAACTGTAATAGTTCAGGATTAGAACTTCAATCGAGCTGGAAAATATCAGGGTAGTGATTAAAGAAGTCCTTGTTTGCTTAGTATATTTGGTATTAAATGCATTGTCCATTTCAAACGGGTAAATGCTCTGAAATCAGTATTAAAGTGTGTGTGTGTATATGTATGTGTGATATGTATGTGATATTATATATATATATATATATATATATATATATATATATATATATATATATATATATATATATATATATATATATATATATATATATATATATAGTGTGTGTGTTCCTGTTATTAAACGGTTAGCAGTGCAATAAAACATTTCCCGATTCTGCGTACTCCATGACAGAATATTATGCACATTTTTACAACTTGTTTGATTTCCAGTGTATAAAACGTTATCAACATTTGTCGTCGTTAAAAGCCATCATTTTATGTAAGAAAGTGAATTAGCTGTAGCTCCGTTAATTATTGCTGCTGGATAATGTGATCAATACAATTATACGTCTGCATGGGTGAATGCAGATCGAAGGTCACTTCAAGGTCAACCTTAAAAGACTGGTGAGGGTTTTGTTACCCAAAATCGCTTGGATATTTTTTTAACTTTTTTTTTTTTTTTTTTTTCTGATATTGGTTTTCTTGGGAAACTATCTGAAGCGGATACAATTCTTACGAAAGACATTGAGGCCGGGACTCGTATTCCTTTGAAAACAGACTTTAAGAAAATAATCTTGCAAGTATTATTGCCTTTTTTTAAAGAACAGTTACCACAAATTTGTGTCCTCTCTATGTATTGTTTATGGTTTATTTATACACTACAGCAATGCAATGTGTGTTCTAGGTATCGGAACGATCAAGTCTTCATTTCCTCCTCAGCCACCTTTTCCATGTGGATTATATTTTTCTTGTAATATTTGTATCTCGTGGTGGGATGCGCCGGATTTCAGGATTATTCTCCATTCATTTCTGACTAAAGTACAGCATGGACAAGCAAAATATATTATATATATATATATATATATATATATATATATATATATATATATATATATATATATATATATATATACTGTACAAGAAAGTAGAAAGAGAATCTGCCCTCTGCTGATGGATTTCACGTTTACAAATGTTTTGGGGGTAAAATGGCAGACATGTATTTTTCTTTTTTTTTCTTTTTTTTTTTTTTTTTTTTAAACTTAAGTTAAAATAAAAGGTTTACAATCTTATGTTGTTTTTTTCAGTGTTTGTTTTGCCTTTGCAAAGTTAAAATGATTTAACAACTGGAATAGCCAGATATAAAGGAGCACTGTCGTCCTACATTATAATATGTTTTAAAGCGCTACATTTGATCCTTAAGGCAAGCCAAATAAAGGCTGAGCACCTGGTTGTCGTTACAATCACTGGCCACAAGATTTTACAGGCGGTGTACATTGAGAAGCAGACGAGCAGAGCCGTCCTATAACTGCTATCGGCCAAGCACACAGAGGAGCGAGGGCTAAATCAAGGTACGACCTCCATGTTTGAGCCTGTGCGCAGCGAGGACGGGGCCTTAGGTGCAAATATTCTAATACACTTCAAGTACTGTTCTACAGCTAACAAGATGCATTTCATTTATTTTATTTGTTTGTTTTTGTTAAAAATAACACAACACTTTTCTCATAGTTTCTGCAAAATTGAGGCATGTGGGGAAACATGACCTGATATGTAAATTATAAATGCTTGAGAAACCTGTGTAGTAATGGAGAAACGCGTGTTGGGATAAGTAGTCTCTAACATTACAGCTCTCCATGTGAGCTTGGCTTCTTCATATACATCACCTTCTTGCTTGCTCTTTTAGATGTCTTGGATCAAGTTTATGCAACAGAAATTGGGCGCTTGTCAAAAGGCTAACCCGGAGGGCTAATAGAAAACTATGCCAAGTTAATATTGTAAAATAAAGGTGTCAAAAATAAATAATCCCAAATTTAAGAATTTTGTTGGAGAATATATATGAGAGATATTAAGTTTTGCTAACAAAACAAGCCAGTGCTTTGAACTATAATCGGCAGAAGCCATTTTGTATCGCTAATACTATGTTGCATTTTTTCCCATATTTTCTCTGCTTTAAAAGGTAACTAATATAAGTTGTTTTATATCAACTATACTGGTTTCACATAAACTTAAATATATAGCCTTTCTCCTCGTATTTCCCATTGGGTATTTGAGTTTTGTGTAAATCCGTTTAATCTGCTCTCTATATCAACTATGTTTTGTTGTTGCATGTTTTTGTGAATATTATGTATGTAGCTAGAAATCACACCGGCACAAGGAGATTGCAGAGATGGAAATGGATTTGTGAAGCAATGAACATGAGCTCCAGGGAGCATAGAGGTTAAATGGCTGACAGATATTCCTGATGTACTGCAAACCAGAGGGTCATGGAGAGTTGGACACAACTAAACAGAAATAGTTGTTTTATTATCATTATAATGACAGAATTGTCTATTATTATTATTATTATTATTATAGTTTATTTATAATGCGCCAACATATTCCGTAGCACTGTACATAAATTAGGTTCAGACAAAAATAAATACAGATTAACTTTTAGCAAAGGAAGGAGGGCCCTGTCTTTGAGCTAGGAATCCAATGTCCATGGTGCATTCCCAAAGTACTTAGGATTGAAACTTGCAGACTTACATTCTAAGGTATAGTGAGTGGTAAAAGAGGGAGAGAGAGGTGTGTTAGAGTGGAAGGTGATACACTTCTTTAAAGAGATGCATTTTAAGTGAGGTTTTAAATGTTTTGAGGCAATAGGATTATCTGGTGGAGCGAGACCAGGAGTTCCATAGTCTAGGGACAGCACAAGAAGTCCTGGAGGCGGGCGTGAGAGGAGGTGACTAGTTGTAGAAAGAAGGTCATTAGCAGAACGAAGAGGGCGGGTGGGGAAGTATTTGGAGATGAGAGCAGAGATGTAAGGGTGAGCATTATTATTAAGGGCTTTGTAAGTTAGGGTCATGATTTTAAATTGTATTCTTGGGGCTAAGGGAAGCCAGTGGAGTGATTGACAGAGAGGTGATGCCGACACTGAACATTGTGTACGGAGAATGAGTCTAGCAGAGGCATTCATAATGGATTGAAGTGGAGACAGTCGGGTGGTAGGTAGGCCAACAAGAAGCGAGTTGCAGTAGTCTAGTCGAGAGATGAGACTGTATAAGAATTTTAGTTGTGTCTTCTGTAAGATAGTGACGAATTCTGGAGATGTTTTTTAGATGCAGAAGACAAGATTTGCTTAGTGATTGTATGTGAGGGATGAAAGACAGTGGGGTCCAGTAGAACTCAACGGGCTTGGGAGCAGGGGGGTTATGATGTCTTTGTTGACAGTGAGAGAGATGTGAGGAATTGACGCTGTGGGAGAGGGAGGGAAGATTAGGAGTTCAGTTTTAGACATGTTGAGTTTGAGATGGTGGGTGGACGTCCAAGAGGATATACTAGAGAGGCAGTTGGAGACGTGTGTTAGAAGAAAGGGGGATAGATCTGGTGCTGAGGTAGATTTGGATGTCCTCTGCATGGAGATGATGATGAAGCCCAAAAGAGTTTGAGGGTACCAAGTGAGGAAGTGTAGATGGAGAAGATGAGGGGCCAAGGACAGATCCTTGGGGTACACCAACAGACTGGGTGAGGAGAAGAGGTGGCCGAGAAGCAGATTTCTAATGATAGATTTTGTAGGTATGATGAGAAACACGAGAGAGCAGTGTCTCGAATACCAAGGGAGGAGAGGATGTGGAGTAGAAGTGGATGGTCGACAGTGTCAAAGGCAGCAGAGAGATCTAGAAGAAGAATTGAAAAGTGACCTTATGACTTGGCGGAGAACAAGTCATTACGGACTTTACTGAGTGCTATCTTAGTGGAGTGTTTGGGCCGAAAGCCAGATTGGAAAATGTCAAGAAGGGAGTTTGAGGAAATAAAGCTGGTAAGGCGGTTATAGAGACAAGCCGCTCCAGCAGTTTGGAAGCCAGGGGAAGCGGAGAGATAGGGCGGTAGTTAGATTCAACGTCAGATGTTTTTTTTAGGGTGGATATAACTATGGCATGCTTTAGAGAAGATGGAAACTTGACAGTAATGAGGGAGAGGTTGAAAAAAATGTGTGAGAGCTGGGATTAGTGTGATGGAGAAAGGAGGGATGAGTTGAGATGGAATAGGATCCTGAGGACAGGTAGTGAGGTGAGCGGATGATAGCAGGCTGGAGACTTCGTCCTCTGTAGCCGGATCAAAGTGGGATTGGGGAAGGGGGAAGACTGAGTGGTGTTGTTTAGTTCAGAGGGTGCAGTGTGTGACCCACTATGAGATGAAAGTTCATTGCGGATGTTTTGAATTTTATGAATAAAATGGTTGGCGAAGTCTTCAGCTGTGAGAGAGGAAGAGATGGGAGGAGGTGGTGAGAGGAGGAGATTATTGAAAGTGGTGATCAGATGCTTCGGTTTAGAGGACAGAGTTGATATTAGTGATGTGAAGTAGTGTTGTTTGGCAAGGTCAAGGGCCGAGGAATTTGTAATGGAGGAAATCTGCTGAAGTGCACCTCTGGATGCATCGTGCATGAGAGCGAGGGCATGTCTCCTAAATAAATGGACTAATAAGTAGTAAAGAAATATAAAAAAAATAGTAGTTGAAAAGCTATTTGACTAGGAAATAAAGGATTCTCTTACTCAAATACAGATTCATCAGTCCAGGTCTTTCCTTATTAGAAATAAATTACTTTTTAGCTATATATAATTTAGTTATTTGGGAAGACTTGGATTTATCAGACATTTAAAAAAAATAATAATAATAATTTGTGGGCATTTTCCTACTATTACGCAATTCTAATGCAATGGAGAATAATGTTATATCATGTTTGCTCTATATACAAAAGCAATGGTGTACAGGAATCCGAATAAGGAGCTGGATACACCATTTGTCCTCTGCACCATCCGATAGACAGTGGGAACTTATATAGAAGAATAAAATGAATGTTTGAAGTTAGTGATTTTAGCTTCGTCTAACCTGTCCTTTCATTCTCACACTGAGGCAAGAAGGCCGGTGGTAATGGGGTTTGCATTATGTTGATAGGTCACATATATTCTATTTCCCCTATTGCATTCTGAGCTGTGTGAGCCATATAAATATTTTTTTTGGGGGAAAACCTGGATTTTTACGTCTTAGAATAGAAGAATTAATTTTATCTTGCATCACTTCCTGAGAGCAGGATCCAATCCACCATTTCCTCATCACTGGCAGAAAAGAAAGCAGACTCCTTGCATCAGGAAATGCAAGCATTCTCTCTCTTACACACAGGTATTTTATGGATGCTTCCAGAGTCCAGCAATCATCAACATTTTTATTTTTAAACTTAAAATCTAGCTTTAAGATTTTTCTTTTCTCACTTAATAATTTTATATATATTAGTAAAATCCTAAAAAAACTCTTGCTAAACTGACATTATCCGGCAGTTTGAGACTGCAGAAAATAATACTAACTTTTTTCTATTTATTTTTTCTGGGCTAAAATAGCCCAGTTTAGGTTCTAATGCCTTTTTTAAAGGCATCTTGAGGGGATTAAGGGTCGTTTAGATCCTTTTTTTTTTTTTTTTTCTTCGGACTCTCGATTGCAGAATAAGTGTAGTTGCCTGTTAATCGGGAGTCCCCATAGGTGCCGGATAACGGATATATATAACATTTTACCAAGCCGCAACTATTTATATGTGTTAACTCTGTCTCTATCGTTGTCAAGAGGTGGGACCAACTGGACCAGGCAATAAATGAAACCCTTCCGGACTTGGACAGGAAGGTAGTTAGTAGGGGACTGTCCCAAGCACTGAATATATGTTTTTAATGCATCCTGTTTTGGGTATCAATAATGTTAAGATAATATTCTGCTCCCACTCCTCTGAGCTCATGAGCCAAACACGTAGAGAAAACTAAAGTTCACTTTTCAACGGTCACTAGTGACATGGCAGCCCACAACCCTACATCATTTCACTTCAAGATTCTCCCCTGTCAAACCTGCTGTTACATTCACCCCCCAACTCCAATTACAAGGTTTCAGGACCCCAATTGGGTTTTGGGTGACTGGAGATCCGAGGTGTCCAATTGCTTAGAGAGAACTGCTGAGCTCTATGCAGCCTGCATTGGATAGTAAAGTAGTGAGTCTGCAGGGTGAGGCTCCATCTCAACAGACAGTGCTTATCCCTGGCCACCCTACTTAGCCAGCACAGTGGTTTGTGACAACCATGACAATTACCCTCAAAAAATAAGGTGGTAGGTTCCTTAGAGCCCATATGACTTTCTCACATTTGAGAGTGAGGTCTGTCAGTGGCTTTGCCAGGGTACTGTAATGGGAATACATTTTTGGTAATACCCTGTGGTACCCAGAAATGCCATCAACTGCCTCTTACTCATTAGGGTGGGCCACTGCTCTATTGAGGCTAAGTTGGCTGGCTCTCTCCAGACCCTTTCACTCCTTACTAGGTACTTCACCTCCTCCCTAGCCCACTGGCAATTATACCATCATAAGCACTAACGTTTTTATTACAGCAGTAAGAGCAAAACAAAATTAAGCCTTTCGACCCTTGAGTGTTTTGGGTGACTTCCAGTCATGCTTTAGACACCCTGTAATTTGGTTACTATGACATCTGCCTAGCCTTGAATGTACATTGTGGTTATGCCTCTGATGACCCCCATATCTGTTACAGCATTCATCACTTAATCATGCATTGAGACCCCACTTTGGAAAGAGCGGGTCCATGTGCCTCAAAGTATCAATATTTCTTGTAAGCACTATAAGCAAGGGATTCATTTTGAAAGTGGAGATGGTCTTATACAGCTTAAAACTCTCTCCTTAAAAAACAAACATGAGACCTCTTATTTGAAAAAGGGAGATCTCCAAGGGCTCCCAAGTCCATGTAGCTTTCAGTAGGTTATGGAAATGTTAGTAATTGAGTGGTTCCACTAGCCATGTTAGTGGAGAGCAGTACAGTGTAGCAGCCAAATAACTCTCTACCTCCTTGAGATTCTCCTGTTCCATCATCTCGTATGGAATATCCATGGTAAAAGAGATCGCTTGACTTCAAGGGCCACTGACGTCATCTTGTGGGGCAGTTACAATAAAACAGAAAATGTGCAGAACATTGCCCCCCCCCCCCCCCCATATGTTTATTTTGGAGATTATGATGCCTACACAAAAGGATTATGCCTACAGCAATAAGAGTTTTATGGCCATTTGCAAGTCGCTTGTGCTCCTTGCAGAACCGAAGACCCCCACCCTATAGAGTCCGATAGTTAAAGGAATAACTAGATTATAGAAAACTTTGATAAAACAGTAAGATATGCATCAATTCTAACACTTAGGGATCTGTCTGATGATGTAGTGCACTCTTAATTAATTTCATGTCCATTTGACAACAGGTAAAAGAAGAAGAATGCACGCTTTAAAAGCTCCCAATACCGTTGTATCTCCTCATCAGGGCACATTTCCTCTGCATTAGTAAATGGTTTATGAATAAATCTAACGGAGACATCAAATGTGTCTCGTCGCATCTTGGCATATAGGTGATCAGACCAAGCTTGGAAACCAAAGCCAATTGTCTCTGAAGGAATTGAAGCAAGCACAAGGTTTTTGCATAATCATGTTTTGCATGAATAGATAATGGAGGATTCAGGGCTCTGCGTTTGGCTGGGATGGTTGGAGCAATATCAGCAAATATTTGAAGTTGTGAACCATCTAGACCAGTAATACCCGGTGGTGTTTAGAACTACGTCTCTAGTACTCTGGCAAAGGAAGCAAACTATGACAGCTGTATGTTGATCTACCCTGGTGGTCCAGTGGTTATGGTTTGGTGCTTTCACCACTGAGACCTGGATTTGATTCCAGTCAGGGAACTAAGAGGTCATACCACCTGGAAGCCGAGCAGGGTTCGGCCTGGTCAGTACTTAGATGGTCGTGGTATGGACTCCTCCAACCCAAATATCATGGCAGCAATATTTACTGTATTTTTCAAGTCCTTTAGTGTCTCATTATAGCCTTCAATGTGAAGGAATTATTGGCTATGGCAGCCTTGTCTCTTTTGTGTTTCTATAATTTTAACGAAGTCATGCTTTCTTGGGCCTAACTTTTGGATCTGCCTTTTAATTCCTTGCAACACTGAAGACCGTTCTGATTTAAGAAGCTTTTAAATCCTCTTCAAAATTAGATCAGATTGTTTTGTATTAAGGTCCATGGTATGTTGATCTGATTCCAGCTCAGATTCATCTGAAGGACCAAAGAAAGACCTGGGAGGCGAGACTTTGTGGAGTTCTGCTCCTTAAAAGGCCTGATATGCTCTTGGCAGGTAATAGTGTTTTGATATCCGCTTTGCCTTAGTTAATGGTTCCTAAGAAAAAGGTAGTATGGTAGTTGCATAACATAAGGTGGCAATACCTCTATGACATTTATAACTAGTCAGGTATTAATTATCCTGGTCACAATGATCGTCTGTTTCACAAATTGACCCAAGCAAGTGCAATCAGGTGGAAGTGACAATAAGTCAAGATGTCCACATGGTGGTGCTATAGTGCTAAGTTAGGTGTTGTATTGGTATCACTTTAAATGTACTGAGTAAGGATCTTGTTCAAATTATCCTAGTCTTGATGAGATTTATTTTGAGGTTTAAGTCCCCTTCTTGGTATATAAAAGATAATAAAAAAGTAGGATCCCCCCCCCCCCCCCAAAAAAAAAGCAGACTGCGTCTGACGTCAGGTGTTGCAAGGACAATACAGAGCTGTTTAAATGGCTTTATCAATGAGTAGAATTTAAATTACATATCCTTAATAAAGATGCAAATAGATCATAATCATGTACATCTTGTTTGGAGTGCAAATAAAGATGTGATTAATAATGAAAAAAAGTCTGCTGCTGTCTGCAGATTATAGATGATGATAATAAGTAGATTAGAAGCAGATCAACTGCACTATGCGAAGAGCCTCACCATAGCCTGTAAAGTCCATCCACATAATATTATCAGGGGAAACCTGGGCCACATGAAGCAGGATCCACTGTCTAGGGTAATCAAACTTCTCTGCTGTGCAGCCGCAGGAGATCCCTCCTTACTTCTGTAGGGCTTTCTACAAGGGTGAAGCCAATACTCCTCACCACTTTATCAGTCCTAGAGAGGAGTAGACCTCAGCTAAGATGGCGTTTCTCCTCTATCCTGGTATTAGCCTGCTTGCGGCTCCCACTCTTTCTGTGGTCCAGCCAGCAATGGACCAAGAAGCCTCTCGCCTCTTGCACCTACTCCTCTTCGCCAATTGTCAGATCTCCCCTTAACCTTTGCTGTGCTGCCCCAGCAGCAGGCCTCATTTATAAGTCCAGTCCCAGAAGGTGGCACTTTTCCTTCCCATCTGCATCCTCAACACACGTTGATCGAACAGCATGTGCTGTAGAGGTCTCTCTGCTCACCTACTGTATCTCCACTCGCAGGAAGCTAGATCTCTTCATGGCACTCAAATTCAGTCAAGAGTTGGGGCAAAAATATTTGCACTCTACTCTGCCACTTAGCTTCCACTCTCCCTCGATTTCAGGATGGCAGCTGGCAAAACAGCTCCTGGGCATCCAAGACTGCCCCGAGCAGCGATCCACAAGCTAAGCTCCTCAACAGTAAGCCAAATTTTCCAGCAAAACTGTCCAGTTTGGCATTAAAGATGCACAATGTAATCGTATCATACATTTTTTTCAATGATGGAGGCTCTAATTTGTCCTAAAAAAGCTTTCCATGGATGGAGCTCAATTGATAGGAAAATTATACTTAATGGCCCCAAGTGATTAAAAAGGTTGTTAGTTAAGAAAATTGATAAACATAAAGGTTTGTTTATGTGACACCCCAGAGTTGAGGGGCCACGTGCTCCTCAATTTTCTCCCTCTCAGTCATGCCTTTTGTGTTCAATATCTCAGAGCCCAGCAGACTACCTCCTAGGAGAACTCAGGACATCACAGGTTGCAAGCTTAGCCCTAAGGTTACTGACTTACTAAAAATAATAAGCTCATTTCCATCCCATTGCTTAGGATTGAATGTACAAGGAATAGAATCAGACACCACGTTGTTTAGAATGTCATAGTCAGACTGTCTGAAACTTTAATGCCTTCCCAAATGGACCATTTCAGAAAAAATAAATAAAAAAACCCATCATCAACATGAATTGGGGAGTGAACACGTTTGAATCCCCTGCATAAATGCATAAGCACCAATGAGATGCATAGCTGTACTGCTTGAATTGGCATAGCCCAATCAGAATAGTCCTGTAGGTGTGGGGACAGAGATTATGTCACAGAAGGGTCAGTCCTCTCTTGGGGGCTGGTCTGTTATCTAGACCAGTTACATGCTATGGGTGCCATTTTGTGAGCTACTGTGCAATAACCGTAAAACAATATCCTTTAAACATTACACATAATATATAAAGGGAGAAAACACCTGTCACCATCTGCAGAACAAATCCTGAATGACAGGATTGCTTGTGGGGTTCAGGGGAGCCCCATCTTGGCCCTAAAATCAGTCATGACAGTCTATATTTTAGATACTATGAGGTCCAGTTGGCAATCATTGTAAAACTATTCATGATATCCCATTAATGTTTACATATGTTGCATGGTTCTGGTATAGTCATTCTACACATTGAGAGAGAAGGACATTCCCATCTCTCCACTTCGCCTCCAGGTCCAATGTACGTAGCATTGAGACTTGTTGTAAAGTTCCATACGTGTTATATGTTCAAAGTCATGTTTGTTACTTGTGGATCCTGTTTGAGCTTTCCATCATGGTAAGTATTCCGACAAATACAGTTATTGCACTGCATTCTGGGAAAACTGGACATTGACGTACAAACGAGTCCACAAGGCATTTCACACTTTAACCCAATACCACTTTATACATGGCTCCTTTTAAGTATATGTCTGCTGTTTTACAGATTTAAAGCTTTTCATAGGATGGATTATGCTCCAGTCAGGAGCCCTATCCACAGACAACTGTTTTGAACTAATGGATCTCATCAGTGTGGGGCTGGTACCCGACTCATCATTTAGCATACGGTGGACAAACTAGTGAAAGAAGCTTCTGTAGTATGTATGATGAGAGGGTTGTAAGATGAATGTTAGGTCTTGTATGAGAGATATATTTTTTTTGTGTCTTATTTTACCTGTGCCCTGAAGAAGACCACAAGTCAGAAACTACTGTGCCATAGTGTATTGACAAGTCAGAAGAAAAATAGAGAGTGAACCCTAAGCCAATAGCTTGCCCTGATGGTTTGAGAAGATGGAGTCTGAAACAAGTGTCTAACCTGATGAAAAAGATAATGCCAGATGGAAGATCTGATTCAGTGTTCAAATGCTGAAGGAAAGACAGAACTCCGACAGAAGTCTTGCGCCGTGCCCAAGAAAAGGCGGGGGTGTAAATGTATGTACATCTGCTTGTAGATGATAGAAGCCCAAAATGTGGTCCAGTGGCCATCTGCTTGCAGATGATAGAAGCCCAAAATGTGGTCCAGTGGCCAAGCTCTTCACCCTAGATTATGGGACTTGACTGAGTAACTCATAGTCTAGAGAAATCTGTTTTGGAGTATATGGCTCTATCTTCTTCCTGTCCTGTCTTTTAGCCTGTGCATCTTTTTCAGTCAACCTGCCAAGATATAGAATCTACTAACATCTGGTAAGGAAGATTAACCAGGGAGATAGTATAATGTCTTGCTAATATGCATTGTTGCACTTTAGAATAGAATGCCCTCAATTATTGGTCTCAAAGAGGGGATTTGTGTAAGGTATCTTTTTTTCATTTTGTTTAAGTAGCCGCCATTTTGTGTATTTGTCCAATCTACTATTTTACCATATATTACCTTATTACTTCGAAAAACAGAACGAACACATTTCATCTTGATTTCCCCAAACGTCTTGCAGTTTGGTTATGAGTAGACAGGAAACTGTTAATTGTAACATATGTATATGGGCCTCCTTTTGTCTGTTGTGCAGGATAATGTGTGTACAAAGGTAGATAAGATTGTGTGAGTAAATGCAAATTGACCAATTGTCTATGCTTAATGACTCTGCTCTAAATGACTTCACCGATTATATTGACAAATTAAACCAAAAACAAATTGAGATCCACATGGCCACCCTCCAAAACAGAAACCGGGAGTAGACTACATATTGTAAAAGAGGGTGGCAACGTGGAAGCCAATACACTTTCGAATCGGCAATTCGTAAATAATCGAGGCCAGAGAAATGGAAGAGAGTCTATTGAAAAAAGAAAGTTAAAGGTCTATCACCTGCTCTATAAACTGCAGTTTCCAATTGGTGGTATTCACTGGTTCCTCAAAAACATGACCACCAGCTATAGACATGTGGGTGGGACTGTTGCCATTTAGAATATCAAACAGCTGAGGTTCTTGAGTTGGCAAGAAATGCTTAAACAAATCTGGAGAGATGAAGAATTGGACTCCCTCATTAAGGCTAGTTTCTGGTAGTGGGGTTATTCCACATATTCTTAAATCTCTTGATTGGAAAGAAAGGACATCAGAAAAGTATTTATCCCTGGACTCCGTTCAACAGTTTTGTCATGTAATCTGCTTCTCTGACGCCATAAACTTCTGTTTCTGTGCGTTTTTTAAGCTTTCAACCAAGCAAATGAATTGTAATGTTAACCCATGTTAGGCTGTTTTGGCTTCAACCAAAGAAAACATGAAGTAGATCAACCTGGTGGGTGGGTTGTAATAGTTTTTAACAATATGGATTTGTTAGGCATTCTGTTTATTAGAGGCTTGAATGGCAATTGTTCTGTTAACATTAGTTGGTTTGTTCAATAAATATAAAAAAAACTTTACACACAGCAATGGGCGCCCAAGGATCTCAGATGACCAAAACACTTACTGTCTGTGGCAAACAGCATTACTTGCAAACAGCATTTTATTGCGCAGTCATTTTTGACAGGCAAGTCGCTAGTTGTCTTATAAAATAGAATGGCCCTTGACTACATGTTGGCTGCCATGGGTTGTGTATGTGCCTTGGTGGGAAAAGAATGTTGTACTTACATTGATGATCATCGTACTGCCATCCAAACTGATCTTGACCATATTAGTGGAACTTTTTGTCCGCTCTCCTTGGCCTGCTCTGGTCTTTTCTCCTGGTTGGGTGAGCTTAGACATAAGAATCTTGTCTACCTTTTTGATCTGTGTCGCTGTATGCATTTGTCTTTGCCCCATTATTACCTGTTTGAAAGCTCTTATTAATCGTTGTATGGCTTCACTTGGACTTTAACAGCTACTTTCCCTTATCTCCCATCTGGAGGATTTGCCATAACACTGGTCCTGTATTAATGCTGTTCTTAGGACATAATCATCATGACATTATGTTCTTAGGGCCAGTGGGCCTTTCTCCTCTGATATTTTGTTTGAAGGCAAAAGACCTCAACCGTTTAGACCTCTTGGTCTCAAAAGTGGGGAATTGTGGAAGGGTACTTTTTTGTCTCCATTTTCTTTGAGTATACTTTTATCTTGTCTATTTGTCCAAATTACTATGACCTTATCTTTTTAAAAGAATGCATATCTGTGTAGAACTAAGAAGAATTAACATATTACATTGTTGCAGAACTGACAAAAACAAACCTAACAGATTTTTATCTTGTGATACACAAAACACCTTGTGGTCATGAGCAAACAAGAAGTTGTAACTGTAACTTATGTCTGGACCGCTCTGCACAATATTATGCTTCCATCAGGGTATATAAGTTGCGTGTTTTGGTAATAACCTCAGAGCATCTCAGACCACACTGTGATCTGATGTGTTCTCCAAGGTCCTCGTATCTGAGTAAAGAAACATGAGATAATATCATTGGGTTGCCATGCTTCCTTGATTGATGACTACTGACTGAGAGCTTGTTTCATATAGTGATAGGTTTTATTGTTTTATTACCCTGTACCCAAGTCTTCACCATACTCTGTGTTGTAATTGCTGAAGGTCTAATCTCTATATGCCACCAAAAAGTTCAATATTGCCCCAGAGCTGAAGAAGAAAAGGTCCTTCCTTTCAAAAACTTGTCTCTTAATATGGATTGCCAAATAAAAAAGGTATTACTTGAAATTCCACCTACTCCAAACCATTTTTATATGGATCAAGAGGAGGTTTTATGTAGGCACCAGGATTCTGGAACGATCTGGCACTTGGTCAGCCATTTACAAAGACGCTAAATACATTTCTTTCCACATAGACTTTTGAATACTACATAGCTCTCTCTCTTCTCCCGGTAGGAGTCTATTTTGGGAAGTAAGCACTGTATAAATGAATTATTATAATTATTAACTTGACATGGTTTGCATAATATGGTAGAAGAGTATACGTCAATTTAGTTTGACCAATCATATTGTGTTTTGTAGTATTCCTTATCAGTAGTTGTACTTTTTTATATTGTGCATAAAGAGCATAAAACTGTAAGTTAACATAAAAAAAACATCCTGTTCCTTAATTGCTATTATTTATTGGAAAACATAGTTGTATAATGATAAATGTTGGTGTTTTGGAAAGGTGAATTAATTCTGATTTTGGTTCCAATATACCTTTGGATGATCAACATTATTCAGGAAATAAGCTACACTATTGATTGTATTCACTTTATAAAAAGTCAACTTTATAAAACACATTTTCTTATATTTCTTGCATTCTGGGAAGTCATTTTTTCATACTGTGAGATATCAACAAACATTAGGTATATGAAACGGCAAAAAGTAAAAAAACATTGTGTGAAAAACTATAAGTTATACCATCTATTTTAAATTTTTTGAGGTTTTGATGAATTTGTTTTCGAATGCTAAATACTAACGCATTGGAGACGTGGATTGATGTCAACTTATGAAGTTTGGTTATAACTATGCATGTGCTGCTATTTCCGGTCTGCACAGTTACAATGATTTTACATATTTAAATGTATCAAACAATGGTATGTTTAGAAAGGGCGGAGTCTAGAGAAAAAACATTGAAATGTAAATAAGGCCACAGATGTATACAAATTTGGCTTGGTATTGAAAAGGTTAACTTTCATGCAATTGTATATTGTAAAGTGACATTTATGTGCATGTATCTGCTTCTTCAAATGGAACAGGAAGGTGAATGCAGATAATTCAGTCCTGCCACTAATGGAAACGTACAAAACCTCTTGTGATGGCAATGTAGCTCAAATACGGCAATGGCTGCTTACAGTGCATAATAGTTGTGAAGCCCCTAAAAACCTTCAATTTGAGAAGACACAGAGCAAAATTACAACTGAACTGCAACTTGCTGACATATGCTATAGATCATTACCAGGCTTGATATAGGCTATAGACCATCACCAGGCTAGACATAGGCTATAGACAATCATAAGACTAATATAGGCTATAGATCATCACCAGGACTGATATAGGCTATAGAACATCACCAGGACTGATATAGGCTATAGATCATCGCCAGGCTAGACATAGGCTATAGACAATCATCAGACTAATATAGGTTATAGATCATCACCAGGCTTGATATTGGCTATAGACCATCGCCAGGCTAGACATAGGTAATCATCAGACTAATATAGGCTATAGACCATTCCCAGGCTTGATTTAGGTTATAGACCATCGCCAGGCTAGACATAGGCTATAGACAATCATCAGACTAATATAGGCTATAGACCATTCCCAGGCTTGATTTAGGTTATAGAACATTGCCAGGCTAGATACAGACTATAGACCATTGCCAGGCTAGATATAGGCTATAGACCATCACCAGACTGATATAGGCTATAGACCATCACAAGGCTAGATTAGTTCAAAGGGTATTTGGCTAAACTACAGCTCCTCCAAAGGGGAAAGATGCAGGTTCATATTCAGAGCTTGGTCAGCATAAAAAATCCTGCCATGTTTTGATAAAAAGTTTGGCTCCTCAGCTCACAAATTAAAGATTAAGCTTGTATGAAGGATATCAAGCTCTACCACTCATAGATGGCAGGATTAACTAGACCATATTAGGGTTTGCAGTTCGAGGATGATATATCAAGTTATGAACAGACCAGGTCAAGACCTGCAGATCGTGGATTAAATGTTGAAGTTTGATTGTATAATACTAAGCTTTGAAATTCATGGAGTGCAGGTTGGGATTTGGGAAGATCAGTTCAGGTGTGCATTACATGGAGGGCAAGTTGGGGTTTGGGTATATAAGATCAGAATTGCACGAATGGAGTGCAGGTTGGGGTTTGGATAGATCAGTTCAGGCCTGCACTTCATGGACGGTAGGTTTGGGTTTGGGTAGATCATTTTGGGCTTGTATTTCATGCAGGACAGGTTGGGGTTTGGGTAGATCAGTTTAGGCCTGCACTTCATGAAAAGTTGGTCGAATTCTAGGTTTGCCAGTTTTGTTCTGCACTTAATGGAGGATAGGTTAGGGTTTGAGTAGATCAGTTCAGGCCTGCACTTCATGAAGGGCAGGTTGGGGTTTGGGTATATAAGATCAGACTTGCACTTCATGGTGGGCATGTTTGGGTTTGGGTGGATCAGTTCCGGCTTGCACTTCTTGGAGGGTAGGATGGAGTTTGTGCTCAATATCTTGGTAGAGGGATCAGTATAGACAAGGGAGCTCTAAAGTCCGGTGTTAGGAATCATTAGTACAGACTGAGGGCACATCTCACATCACTTTCTTTCCTGGTGGATTCAACTGCTGCTAAATTGTAGATTGTTCCTGCAGAAAATTGTCAGCTCCTGTGATGGAACGCTCCGGTTCTGTAGCCAATGCAGCTTCTCTAAGTACCGCCATGTGCTCCTCCGCTGCCGACATTGATTGGTCAATCCAGTCCATCCCAACTGTCAGATGACAGGCGTTTTTGGTCACCAACACAAGATGACTGACGGAGAGCAGGAGAGCGGTGGTTCTGCAAATAATTGTTTTAATGTTATTTTTTATTACTTGAAATAGCTTTTTAGAGTAGTTTGCTTCAAAATATTGCTCTACATGCCATAAACACTAAGGGAATTCCCCAAAATGCCCAATTATTTAATTAGGAATGTGTGAGAGGTATCCTTTATAGAGAGTGGTCCTACCACAGATAGGGAATCAGGAGAAACATCGGATCATTTAAGGGACGAATTAAGACAGGAGATCAAAGGGACTCTGTCACCCCAACACCTTATTCTTAATAAACCTTACATCGTACTAGGTATTATTTTCTAAAGTTAATATCTGGGAATGCAACATTGTATGATATATTATTATGCAAATGAACTGTTAATACTAAATATTTGTTTGTTGGTTTCTATGGTGGCAAAAACAAAATCCCAAATGTTATCATGCAACAATATACTCACTCCAACACTTATCAGATACTCAAATATGGATATTAGCATTATGTACACACAGTGCTGAATATCTCACTAATTATTTACTGTAAAGAAAAATGGCTAAAATAATGTATAGAGCCTTTTCACTGTTCTTTAAGGCGAAACCAGCTTGTTTGCTAAAGTGTCATTAAAGAGTATAGTCCTATGGACTGTTAGGAGATTTATTAAAGGGAGTGTTTATTTGAGCAGATAGATTAGTAATTGTATGAAACAATTAGGAGACAAATGAAATGAGTTGTTAATTAACAATACTCTTTCGGCATTACCATCACTTTCCAGTGGGTAACACCAGCTACGGTTTGGGATGTGAACAGTCGTCTTAGTTGCCACACATACCTTGCATCAAGTAATTTGGGGTCCAGTGGGGGATACATTGAACGCACAACGTCATCAACTCTGAAACAAATAATACATATTATAAGAACAAATTACTTGACAATATCCTTGCCCCTTCCATTATCTAAAGTTGTTAATTAACTTGTGCAGAGCACAAGAAAAGCATGACGAGCTGGTTAAATGGTTAAATCATAATGGTCACATTGGAGAGTGTTCAGATTAATTGATCAATGATGTCATCAGCCACTGGGATTGTTTAAGAAATGTATTCAAGAGTTGGTGGCAATGGAAGGTTGCCCCATTTTATATATATTTTTCTCCTTGGAGACTGACATGCAAAATGAAATTTCTACCTAATATATTTATTTTTGTAAGTGTGGCAACACATGGATTCCATTCTACTCCCCGACATGATGCACCATCTTATAATTTACTTGTTTCAATTGGCCTTTTGCCATTGGAAAGCCTTGCCGGTTCGGTTTCGTAATCAATTTGAAATAACAACTTACTCCAAGATGTCTAGCAACATGAATCAGCCAGTCAGGCCTGTATTGGACCTACAGCATAGTCTGGAGAGCTATGCAAAGTCTGATTTTCTGTGGAACAAGGGAAGCACTAACATGACCAAGACAGAACATATAACCAAGGCACGGTTACAAAGGAATTGCTGGACAGATGAACAGGCAACCAGGTGGCACATTGATTCCAGATGGTTACCAGTAATGGTGTGCACAACACATCTTGGAAAGAGTCTTACCCTCACTACAACAAATCATCCCTCAATTCAATTTCCTGCATAGAAATGCCCCTTCTGGATCACTACCTTGTAGTGGTGAAGGGGCTTGTGTAGTTTAACGAAGCTGTGAGTTATACCATGTAGGGTCACCCAAGATTAGCAGGGTTCACCCAAGATTGGAGAATGACCTGGCAACCCACTCCAGTATCTTTGCCAAGGTAACCTAATGGACAAACACAAGCAGAGACATAACAATATTGCAGCGGAGGATGAGCCCCTCAGGTCAGATGGTGCCTACCACATTACTGAGGAAGAGCAGTTGGCGAGAAAAAGTAGCACCAGATCTAATGAAGTGGTTGGGCCAAAATCGGGAGGAAACCCAGTTCTGGATGTGTCTGGAGGGGAAAGTAAACTCTGCTGCTGAAAAGAACTATTCTGCAATGAAACCTAGAATGTTAGGACTATGTACCAAGGCAAACAATGTGGTCAAACATGAGATGACAATGTTAAACATTGATATCCTGGGAATTAGTGAACTCAAATGGACTGAAGTGGGACATTTCATATCAGATAATCACCAGATCTTCTACTGTGGTCAAGAATCAAGCAGAATAAATAGAGCAGCCCTCATAGTCAATAAAAAGGGTGGCCAAAACATATTTCCACCTTATTTATTCAACATATACATGGAATATATCATGCGTAAGTCAGAGCAAGATGAATCCAAAGCAGGAATCAGTACTTTTGGAAGAAATATCAACAATCTCACAGATGATACTACTCTGATGGCTGAAAGTGAGGAGGAACTAACAGATCTATTAGGGTGACAGAAGAGAATGCAAAAGTTGTCCTGCTGTTCAACGTTAAGAAGATTAAGATCATGGCAAACCCTCAATCTCAGTTCCTGGCGAACAGATGGAAAAGAAGTGGAGGCAGTGACAGATTTTATTTTCCTGGTCTCCAAGATCTCTTCACATGGTGACTGCAATCATGACATTAAAATATATTTGCGTCTGGGGAGGAAAGTTATGGCAAATCTGGACAAGCTAGTAAGCAGTCGAGATATTACACTATCAACAAAGAACAGTAAGTTCGAACTATGGTATTTCCAGTAGAAACAGATGTGAGAGCTGGACCATAAAGAAGACTGAGCGCCGAAGATTTGATGCCTTTGAATTGTGGGTGGAGAAAACTGCTTAGAGTCCTTTGGACTGCAAGAAGATCCAATAAATCAGTACTATAGGAAATTAAGCCAAACTATTCCCTGGAAGGTTTGATGATGAAGCTGTACCTCAAATATTTTGGCCATATCATGAGAAGACAGAATTCCCCAGATGGTGGGAAAGATTGAAGTCACACATAGAGGCAGAGATAGATATATAGATTGTTTCAGTGAATCATCGAAACAATGAACATGATCTTTATGGAGCTCAGAGGGGCAGTGGCTGACAGGTGTGGGAGAGAGACAGGAGAGCGAAGAGTGGGATAGGGATACGGATGGGATACGGATGGCAGAGGCGGAGATAGATATATAGATGGTTTCAGTGAATCATTGAAACAATGAACATGATCTTTATGGAGCTCAGAGGGGCAGTGGCTGACAGGTGTGGGATATAGACAGGAGAGCGAAAGAGTGGGATAGGGATACGGATGGGAGAGACATGGGGGGAGGATGTGAGAGAGACAGGGGAGGGGTGGTAGAGAGACTTGGGGGGAGAGAGACAGGGGAGGGGTGGGAGACAAATATGGGGGGGAGAAACAGGGGAGAGGGTGGGAGGGAAACATTGGGGGGAGAGAGAAGGAGGGGAGGGAGTAAGAGAGAACAAGAAGGGGGAAAGAGAGAAGGAGGGAGAGAGAGAAAGATAGGGCACTGAGAGAGAGGGCATAAAGACAGAGAGACAGCACAGAGAGAGGGAGAGAGCGCACAGAGAGGGAGAGGATGCTCAGGGAGAGAGAAAAAGAGCACGTCAAATATTATACCGTCATTTATGACGGGCAAATGACTAGTATATACTGTATATAAAGTCAGATTGCGTTTTTTTTTCAGTGAATGCCCTCAATGTCTTTTGGGGGTGCGCTATCCAACCTTCTATATGTACATGAAGGAAGAAAATTAAGTGTCAGCGTTACATTTCAGGGTTTAGGAGGAGCTGTAGGCTTGGGAAACGTTAACTTTACTTGCACAATATATATATATATATATATATATATATATATATATATTTATATACACGTTTGTATAGTATTTTTTTTTATCATCTCAGACGTCAAGTATAGAAGACCAATAAGAATATCTCACCTTGGGCTGATTCTCTTAGCCACCACAATAATGTCACTGAGACTTGTGGGGGATTTCATCTTGGCGCCAGATCCCATTGTCATTGCGACCAATTTCTCCGTCAGTGTGTGACAAATCTGTGTAACAAAAAACAACAATATAACACCTTCCTATAATTTGTTTTATTCCTTGGTTTAATTCCTCAGCATAAGTACATGTAACATCTCCCTATAACTCCATAATTCCTCCCCAAATATCCTCCTACTGCTCCATATAACTCCTCCTGTTACTCGTCCTATGACGTCTCCTTGTGCTATTTCCTATAAAATACTGGTTTACACGATCTCATCGCTGAAACTCTGCTGTTTTATAGCAGATTGCTGTAGTTTGAATACATACCTTTAATATGGAGATGCAGTGGGAAACCAGGCCCCTGGGAAATAATACAAATACTTTAGGAATGTATGTCAGTGATAGAAACATAACAGAAGCAGTATACAGGGTGAATTAGAGGGTCCGGTGACCTATGTGGGACATGGAGGGAGCACTGTCCATAGAGTAACTGGAACTTTTCTGAATATACCATGTTACTCCTGATACTAGTTCTGTCCTCCTCTGTCTAATATACCCAAGAACGCCCATTCTCTAGTTCTGTCCTCTGTCTAATTTACCCAAGAACGCCCATTCTCTAGTTCTGTCCTCTGTCTAATTTACCCAAGAACGCCCATTCTCTAGTTCTGTCCTCCTCTGTCTAATGTACAAAAGAACTCCCATTCTCTAGTTCTGTCCTCCTCTGTCTAATTTACCCAAGAACGACCATTCTCTAGTTCTGTCCTCTGTCTAATTTACCCAAGAACGCCCATTCTCTAGTTCTGTCCTCCTCTGTCTAATTTACCCAAGAACGCCCATTCTCTAGTTCTGTCCTCCTCTGTCTAATGTACAAAAGAACTCCCATTCTCTAGTTCTGTCCTCCTCTGTCTAATTTACCCAAGAATGACCATTCTCTAGTTCTGTCCTCCTTTGTCTAATGTACCCAAGAACGCCCATTCTCTAGTTCTGTCCTCCCCTGTCTAATGTACCCAAGAACGCCCATTCCCTAGTTCTGTCCTCCTCTGTCTAATGTACAAAAGAACGCCCATTCTCTAGTTCTGTCCTCCTTTATCTAATGTACCCAAGAACGCCCATTCTCTAGTTCTGTCCTCCCCTGTCTAATGTATCCAAGAACGCCCATTCCCTAGTTCTGTCCTCCTCTGTCTAATGTACCCAAGAATGCCCATTCTCTAGTCCTGTCCTCCTCTGTCTAATGTACCCAAGAACGCCCATTCTCTAGTTCAGTCCTCCTCTGTCTAATGTACAAAAGAACGCCCATTCTCTAGTTCTGTCCTCCTCTGTCTAATTGTCCTAAGAACTCCCATTCTCTAGTTCTGTCCTCCTCTGTCTAATTTATCCAAGAACACCCATTCTCTAGTTCTGTCCTCCTGTATTATGTTCCCAAGAACCCCCATTCTCTAGTTCTGTCTTCCTCTGTCTAATGTACCTAAGAACGCCCATTCTCTAGATCTGTCCTCCTCTGTCTAATGTACAGAAGAACGCCCATTCTCTAGTTCTGTCCTCCACTGTCTAATGTAACCAAGAACGCCCATTCTCTAGTTCTGTCCTCCTCTGTCTAATGTACAGAAGAACGCCCATTCTCTAGTTCTGTCCTCCACTGTCTAATGTAACCAAGAACGCCCATTCTCTAGTTCTGTCCTCCTCTGTCTAATGTACAAAAGAACGCCCATTCTCTAGTTCTGTCCTCCTCTGTCTAATTTTCCTAAGAACTCCCATTCTCTAGTTCTGTCCTCCTCTGTCTAATTATTCCAAGAACACCCATTCTCTAGTTCTGTCCTCCTGTATTATGTTCCCAAGAACCCCCATTCTCTAGTTCTGTCTTCCTCTGTCTAATGTACCTAAGAACGCCCATTCTCTAGATCTGTCCTCCTCTGTCTAATGTACAGAAGAACGCCCATTCTCTAGTTCTGTCCTCCTCTGTCTAATGTACAGAAGAACGCCCATTCTCTAGTTCTGTCCTCCACTGTCTAATGTAACCAAGAACGCCCATTCTCTAGTTCTGTCCTCCTCTGTCTAATGTACAAAAGAACGCCCATTCTCTAGTTCTGTCCTCCTCTGTCTAATTTTCCTAAGAACTCCCATTCTCTAGTTCTGTCCTCCTCTGTCTAATTTATCCAAGAACACCCATTCTCTAGTTCTGTCCTCCTGTATTATGTTCCCAAGAACCCCCATTCTCTAGTTCTGTCTTCCTCTGTCTAATGTACCTAAGAACGCCCATTCTCTAGATCTGTCCTCCTCTGTCTAATGTACAAAAGAACGCCCATTCTATAGTTCTGTCCTCCTCTGTCTAATGCACCCAAGGACACCCATTCTCTATTTCCTTCCTCACCTGCCTTCTCTCTCTTCAAACACAAAGTACCTTCTCTCTGTTCTGTACGATTTCACATTTGTACTTTTTAGGACAAAACAGGTAATCGATTTACAAAGTAATCGATTATAACAAAATAATAAATAACAATAACTGTGAACTAATGAAAAATAGATGTTTTATGAAACTTTACGATGCATCTTCGATCCAGTCTTCGTCCTCCAGAATGGCCTCAATCTGAGGGTTTGTGATCACAACATCATCCAGCTCCAGTTCCGATGGCTCAGACTGAGTTTCCATTGCTCCAATTAAGTCCACTGTTGGTCTATAACCAAACAGAGAAAGAAAATTATTCTTAAATGCCAAGGCCCTCATTCAATTGCAATTTTGCCAATTGAATAGGGCTCTAAATAAGCACATAACATATTTTTTTTAAAGAAGTTTTTAGTTAGTAAGCATCTATCCAAAAGCAAGGTTTTCACTAACTAAAAACTTATTTTAAAAAAATATGCTATGTGCTTATTTGGACATATTGATACATAAACCAACAAGGCCTAGGGAGGCTAGTTTGAACTGCCACCTGCAATCAAAGGCAATCTTACATTTAATTTCAGTGCCAAATGCTGGTACTTAACACCCAAAATCTGGCTGAAAACTTCTTCTTCACTCTAGGTTCTCCAACCAATATCCCCCAGTTCTTTACCACCCTTTCTCTATGATGGTTTACTCTACCTCCGCTGGTTCTCTCCCACTTTTCCCCAGTTCTCGCTCTCATCTGAACCCATTTCTTTGTCGCTCTGTTCCTCCCCAACCCCGCAAGTATACAATAAAGTATTGCAAGCTCCTCACTTGTTATTGTAATGAGTCAGGAGGTTCTTGGTCCTGCAATATCGCTGCCTGCAGACCACGACCAGAGCCACGAATGAAGCCAAGAATATAGTGGCCAAGACTCCAATAGCCACAATGACTACAGTCTCCATTTCTCTACTGAGCGAGCGAGTCACATGGAATGAAGTGAGAGCATCTGAAATACAAACATTATGTTATGTGCATGCTGGTCAGGAACTTGGAGAGATGACATAAAGCTAAAGAGTAAAGTGCTGGCCAGGAACTTGGAGAGACGACATCAAGCTAAAGAGTAAAGTGCTGGTCTGGAAACTGGAGAGACAACATCAAGCAAAAGAGTAAAGTGCTGGTCTGGAAACTGAAGAGACAACATCAAGCAAAAGAGTAAAGTGCTGGTCTGGAAACTGGAGAGACAACATCAAGCTAAACAGTAAAGTGCTGGCCAGGAAATTGGAGAGACAATATCAAGCAAAAGAGTAAGGTGCAGGCCAGGAACCTGGAGAGACAACAGCAAGCAAAATAGTAAGGTGCTGATCAGTTACCTGGAGAGACAACATCAAGCTAAAGAGTAAAGTGCTGGCCAGGAACTTGGAGAGACAATATCAAGCAAAAGAGTAAAGCACTGGCCAGGAACGTGGAGAGACAATATCAAGCAAAAGAGTAAAGTGCTGTCCAGGAACTTGGAGAGACAACATCCAGCTAAACAGTAAAGTGCTGGCCAGGAAATTGGAGAGACAATATCAAGCAAAAGAGTAAGGTGCAGGCCAGGAACCTGGAGAGACAACAGCAAGCAAAATAGTAAGGTGCTGGTCAGGAACCTGGAGAGACAACATCAAGCTAAAGAGTAAAGTGCTGGCCAGGAACCTGGAGAGACAACAGCAAGCAAAATAGTAAAGTGCTGATCAGTTACCTGGAGAGACAACATCAAGCTAAAGAGTAAAGTGCTGGCCAGGAACTTGGAGAGACAATATCAAGCAAAAGAGTAAAGCACTGGCCAGGAACGTGGAGAGACAATATCAAGCAAAAGAGTAAAGTGCTGGCCAGGAACGTGGAGAGACAATATCAAGCAAAAGAGTAAAGTGCTGGCCAGGAACCTGGAGAGAAAACATCAAGCAAAAGAGTAAAGTGCTGATCAGGAACCTGGAGAGACAACATCAAGCAAAAGAGTAAAGTGCTCGCCAGGAAATTGGAGAGACAACATCAAGCAAAAGAGTAAAGTGCTGGCCAAGAACTTGGAGAGACGTCTACAGCCTCATTCTGAGGGACATTGAGCAAAAGATTAAAGTGCTGGCTCTAAAAGGGCATTGATTTAATTTGGCCTTTCAGGTTGGACAGAGAGGAATCACTTACAGTGGGAACCTACAGTTGGTGTGAGGTGTGTTACAAGCTCAGGGTGCAGTGCGATTTTGGAAGGAGACACAAGAGATATACACTGTATCAGACTAGACGTCCAAACAATCCATATCTGCTATCTCTAAATCTCTAATCACCATCACCATCCTCTCAGAGCCTTCATCTCTCAATATATACCAACCAAACCTCACCCCCAGTGAAGCATTTCACTAGCACCCTAACAATTACTACAATGTAGTTACAGAATATTTATATTGACACCTATTAACACCTACACTACATACCTATCCGCCAATAACCCACCACCCCACTAATTACAGAAAATAATAAAAGCTAACTCACAAAAAATAATAAAACCTAAGTCACATAAAATAAAAAAGCCTAATTCACCAAAAATAAAAAATCTACATTCCAAAAAATAAAAAAGCTAAATTCCATAAATGAAAAAAAGCTACATTACAGAAAATTTAGAATGCGCAGGTGCCTCCAGCCAATCACCCCATGGGGGGGAGGGGGGTGCCATTGTGATTGGCTGAAGGCAATAAAGCCTTCTGATTGGTTTAAAAAAGATTGACAGGTGCATTAGCCAATCAGAATGGGATATGGGGGTGTATCCCATTCTGATTGGCTTACATCTTGGGCCTTCTGATTGGCTGAAATCTGATTGACAGCGTTTTCAGACAATCAGAAGGTGCCATTGCTAATTTTCTTCCGTAAAAGGCTCTAGGAGACTCATTAGCGTCGGGGAGGTCCGCGAGTGCGGACCTCTGTTAGTTTATTTTTTATTTTTTTTAGAGCGCCGGATTTATCCAGGGCCCAGCTGGGGCAGAAGAGGAGGAGGCCTGGGACATCACGCCATGGTAAGTTCAATGTATATTATGTTTTTTTTATTTTATTTTGTGTATGTATTTAGTACTAATCTAATGTTTATTTTTAACAGGGGCCGCGCCGGAGAAGAAAATAAGAAGGACGGGGACATGCTGGAAAGGTGAGCAGAATATTTAGAATGTTTATTTATTGTATGTAAATGTGTTGTACTAATTTGTTTTTTCCCTAGGTTGGTGATCTGAAGAAACATCTGCAAAGGTAAATGGTCTTAATTATTTTATTTTAGGTTAGAATTAGGGTTTGCATATGGAGATAGGATTTATTGTATGTTAAATATGGGGGGATGTATTTTAGATGGATAGGGGGATATGTGTTTTTTTTAAATAGGATTTGTTGTATTTTAGATAGTGGGGTATGTATGTATGTTAGATAGTATTTAATGTATTTTAGATAGTGGGGTATGTGTGTATTTTAGATAGTATTTAATGTATTTTAGATAGGGGAGTATTGTATTGTATTTGATTTGTATTGTATTGTCA
Source organism: Discoglossus pictus (assembly GCA_027410445.1). NCBI lineage: Eukaryota > Metazoa > Chordata > Amphibia > Anura > Alytidae > Discoglossus > Discoglossus pictus. The sequence goes on from JAPZIH010000786.1 coordinate 27,739, forward strand.
TATAATGTAAATAATATGTTTGTATTTCCTTTTCAGGTGTGTATTTTTTTGTTTTTTTCTGTAGTGGGGGGGGGGGGGGGGGTTGTAATGTAGATTTTTTTTTTCCTGTCACTTAGGTTTTATTTTTTTGTGAGTTAGGTTATATTATTTTCTGTAATTAGTGGGGTGGGGTGTTATTATACACACTAATCAGGAATATACACACTGACCAGTGCTGACCATTATATACACACTAACCAGGAATATACACACTGACCAGTGCTGACCATTATATACATACTTACCAGTGCTGACCATTCTATACACACTGACCAGTGCTGACCATTATATACACACTAACCAGGAATATACACACTTACCAATGCTGACCATTATATACACACTGACCAGGAATATACACACTTACCAATGCTGACCATTATATACACACTGACCAGGAATATACACACTGACCAATGCTGACCATTATATACACACTAACAAGGAATACACACACTGACCAGTGCTGACCATTATATACACACTGACCAGGAATATACACACTGACCAGTGCTGACCATTATATACACACTGACCAATGCTGACCATTATATACACACTAACAAGGAATACACACACTGACCAGTGCTGACCATTATATACACACTGAACAGGAATATACACACTGACCAGGAACATAAAGACTGACCCATGCTGACCATTATATACACACACTGACCAGGAATATACACACTGACCAATGCGGACCATTATATAGACACACTGACCAATGCTGACCATTATATACACACTGACCAGGAATATACACACTGACCAGTGCTGACCATTATATAGAACTCAGCCAGGAATATACACACTGACCAGTGATGACCATTAAATACACACTGACCAGGAACATAAAGACTGACCCATGCTGACCATTATATACACACACTGACCAGGAATATACACACTGACCAATGCAGACCATTATATACACACTGACCAGTGCTGACCATTATATACACACTGACCAGTGCTGACCATTATATACACACTAACCAGGAATATACACACTGACCAGTGCTGACCATTATATACACACTAACAAGGAATATACACACTGACCAGTTCTGACCATTATATACACACTAAACAAAAATACACACTGACCAGTGCTGACCATTATATACAAACTAACCAGGAATATACACACTGACCAATACTGACCATTATATACACACTGACCAGTGCCCACCAATTTATACACACTAACCATGAATATTTACACTGACCAGTGCCCACTATTATATACCCACTGACCAATTCAGAGCATTATATACACACTGACCAGGAATATACACACTGACCAATGCTGACCGTTATATACACACTGACCAGGAATATACACACTGACCAGTTCTGACCATTATATACACACTAAACAAAAATACACACTGACCAGTGCTGACCATTATATACACACTAACCAGGAATATACACACTGACCAATGCTGACCATTATATACACACTAACAAGGAATATACACACTGACCAGTGCTGACCATTATATACACACTGACCAGGAACATAAAGACTGACCCATGCTGACCATTATATACACACTGACCATTATATACACACTGACCAATGCTGACCATTATATAGAACTCAGCCAGGAATATACACACTGACCAGTGATGACCATTAAATACACACTGACCAGGAACATAAAGACTGACCCATGCTGACCATTATATACACACACTGACCAGGAATATACACACTGACCAATGCAGACCATTATATACACACTGACCAGTGCTGACCATTATATACACACTGACCAGTGCTGACCATTATATACACACTAACCAGGAATATACACACTGACCAATGCTGACCATTATATACACACTGACCAGGAATATACACACTGACCAGTGCTGACCTTTATATAGAACTCAGCCAGGAATATACACACTGACCAATGCTGACCATTATATACACACTAACCAGGAATATATACGCTGACCAGTTCTGACCATTATATACACACTAAACAAAAATACACACTGACCAGTGCTGACCATTATATACACACTAACCAGGAATATACACACTGACCAATACTGACCATTATATACACACTGACCAGTGCCCACCAATTTATACACACTAACCATGAATATTTACGCTGACCAGTGCCCACTATTATAAACCCACTGACCAATTCAGAGCATTATATACACACTGACCAGGAATATACACACTGGCCAGTGCTGACCGTTATATACACACTGACCAGGAATATACACACTGACCAGTGCTGACCGTTATATACACACTGACCAGGAATATACACACTGACCAATTCAGAGCATTATATACACACTGACCAGGAATATACACACTGACCAGTGCTGACCGTTATATACACACTGACCAGGAATATACACACTGACCAATTCAGAGCATTATATACACACTGACCAGGAATATACACACTGGCCAGTGCTGACCATTATATACAAACCAACCAGGAATATACACACTGACCAATGCTGACCATTATATACACACTGACCAGGAATATACACACTGACCAGTGCTGACCGTTATATACACACTGACCAGGAATATACACACTGACCAATTCAGAGCATTATATACACACTGACCAGGAATATACACACTGACCAGTGCTGACCGTTATATACACACTGACCAGGAATATACACACTGACCAGTTCTGACCATTATATACACACTAAACAAAAATACACACTGACCAGTGCTGACCATTATATACACACTAACCAGCAATATACACACTGACCAATGCTGACCATTATATACACACTAACAAGGAATATACACACTGACCAGTGCTGACCATTATATACAAACCAACCAGGAATATACACACTGACCAGTGCTGACCATTATATACACACTGACCAATGCTGACCATTATATAGAACTCAGCAAGGAATATACACACTGACCAGTGATGACCATTAAATACACACTGACCAGGAACATAAAGACTGACCCATGCTGACCATTATATACACACACTGACCAGGAATATACACACTGACCAATGCAGACCATTATATACACACTGACCAGTGCTGACCATTATATACACACTAACCAGGAATATACACACTGGCCAATGCTGACAATTATATACACACTAACAAGGAATATACACACTGACCAGTGCTGACCATTATATACACACTGACCAGTGCCCACCAATTTATACACGCTAACCATGAATATTTACACTGACCAGTGCCCACTATTATATACCCACTGACCAATTCAGAGCATTATATACACACTGACCAGGAATATACACACTGACCAGTGCTGACCGTTATATACACACTGACCAGGAATATACACACTGACCAATTCAGAGCATTATATACACACTGACCAGGAATATACACACTGGCCAGTGCTGACCATTATATACACACTGACCAGGAATATACACACTGACCAGTGCTGACCGTTATATACACACTGACCAGGAATATACACACTGACCAATTCAGAGCATTATATACACACTGACCAGGAATATACACACTGACCAGTGCTGACCGTTATATACACACTGACCAGGAATATACACACTGACCAATTCAGAGCATTATATACACACTGACCAGGAATATACACACTGGCCAGTGCTGACCATTATATACACACTGACCAGGAATATACACACTGACCAGTTCTGACCATTATATACACACTAAACAAAAATACACACTGACCAGTGCTGACCATTATATACACACTAACCAGGAATATACACACTGACCAATGCTGACCATTATATACACACTAACAAGGAATATACACACTGACCAGTGCTGACCATTATATACAAACCAACCAGGAATATACACACTGACCAGTGCTGACCATTATATACACACTGACCAGGAACATAAAGACTGACCCATGCTGACCATTATATACACACTGACCAATGCTGACCATTATATAGAACTCAGCCAGGAATATACACACTGACCAGTGATGACCATTAAATACACACTGACCAGGAACATAAAGACTGACCCATGCTGACCATTATATACACACACTGACCAGGAATATACACACTGACCAATGCAGACCATTATATACACACTGACCAGTGCTGACCATTATATACACACTAACCAGGAATATACACACTGGCCAATGCTGACAATTATATACACACTAACAAGGAATATACACACTGACCAGTGCTGACCATTATATACACACTGACCAGTGCCCACCAATTTATACACGCTAACCATGAATATTTACACTGACCAGTGCCCACTATTATATACCCACTGACCAATTCAGAGCATTATATACACACTGACCAGGAATATACACACTGGCCAGTGCTGACCATTATATACACACTGAACAGGAATATACACACTGACCAGTGCTGACCATTATATACATGCTGACCAGGAATATAAAAACTTACCAGTGCTGACCATTATATACACACTAACCAGGAATATACACACTGACCAGTGCTGACCATTATATACACACTGACCAGGAATATACACACTGACCAGTGCTGACCGTTATATACACACTGACCAGGAATATACACACTGACCAATTCAGAGCATTATATACACACTGACCAGGAATATACACACTGACCAGTGCTGACCGTTATATACACACTGACCAGGAATATACACACTGACCAATTCAGAGCATTATATACACACTGACCAGGAATATACACACTGACCAGTGCTGACCGTTATATACACACTGACCAGGAATATACACACTGACCACTTCAGAGCATTATATACACACTGACCAGGAATATACACACTGACCAGTGCTGACCGTTATATACACACTGACCAGGAATATACACACTGACCAATTCAGAGCATTATATACACACTGACCAGGAATATACACACTGGCCAGTGCTGACCATTATATACACACTGACCAGGAATATACACACTGACCAGTTCTGACCATTATATACACACTAAACAAAAATACACACTGACCAGTGCTGACCATTATATACACATTAACCAGGAATATACACACTGACCAATGCTGACCATTATATACACACTAACAAGGAATATACACACTGACCAGTGCTGACCATTATATACAAACCAACCAGGAATATACACACTGACCAGTGCTGACCATTATATACACACTGACCAATGCTGACCATTATATAGAACTCAGCCAGGAATATACACACTGACCAGTGATGACCATTAAATACACACTGACCAGGAACATAAAGACTGACCCATGCTGACCATTATATACACACACTGACCAGGAATATACACACTGACCAATGCAGACCATTATATACACACTGACCAGTGCTGACCATTATATACACACTAACCAGGAATATACACACTGGCCAATGCTGACAATTATATACACACTAACAAGGAATATACACACTGACCAGTGCTGACCATTATATACACACTGACCAGTGCCCACCAATTTATACACGCTAACCATGAATATTTACGCTGACCAGTGCCCACTATTATATACCCACTGACCAATTCAGAGCATTATATACACACTGACCAGGAATATACACACTGGCCAGTGCTGACCATTATATACACACTGAACAGGAATATACACACTGACCAGTGCTGACCATTATATACATGCTGACCAGGAATATAAAAACTTACCAGTGCTGACCATTATATACACACTAACCAGGAATATACACACTGACCAATGCTGACCATTATATACACACTAACCAGGAATATATACGCTGACCAGTTCTGACCATTATATACACACTAAACAAAAATACACACTGACCAGTGCTGACCATTATATACGCACTAACCAGGAATATACACACTGACCAATGCTGACCATTATATACACACTAACAAGGAATATACACACTGACCAGTGCTGACCATTAAATACACACTGACCAGGAACATAAAGACTGACCAGTGCTGACCATTATATACACACTAACAAGGAATATACACACTGACCAGTGCTGACCATTATATACACACTAACAAGGAATATACACACTGACCAGTGCTGTCAATTTTATACATACTGACCAGGAATATACACACTGACCAATGCTGACCATTATATACACACTGACCAGGAATATACCCACTGACCAATGCTGACCGTTATATACACACTGACCAGGAATATACACACTGACCAATGCTGACCATTATATACACACTGACCAGGAATATACACACTGACCAGTGCTGACCATTATATACACACTAACCAGGAATATACACACTGACCAAGAATACACACTGACCACTGCTGACCATTATATACACACTGACCAGGAATACACACTGACCACTGCTGACCATTATATACACACTGACCAGGAATACACACTGACCACTGCTGACCATTATATACACACTGACCAGGAATACACACTGACCAGTGCTGACCATTATAAATACACTAACCAGGAATACACACTGGCCAGTGCCCGCTATTATCTACACACTGACCAATGCAGGGCATTATATACACACTAACCAACGCTGACAATTTTATACATACTGACCAGTGCTGACCATTATATACACACTAACAAGGAATATATACACTGACCAGTGCTGACCAATACATACACACTGACCAGGAACATACACACTGACCAGTGCTGACCATTATATACAAACCAACCTGGAATATACACACTGACCAGTGCTGACCATTATATACAAACTGACCAGTGCTGTCCATTATGTACATACTAACAAGGAATATACACACTGACCAATGCTGACCATTATATACACAATGACCAATGCTGACCATAATATACACATTGACCGGTGCTGTCCATTATGTACATAGTAACCAGGAATATACACAATGACCAATGCTGACAATTATATACATACTGACCGGTGCTGTCCATTATGTACATACTAACCAGGAATATACACACTGACCAATGCTGACAATTATATACATACTGACCGGTGCTGTCCATTATGTACATACTAACCAGGAATATACACACTGACCAATGCTGACAATAATATACATATACTGACTAGTGCTGACCACCTCTGTATTATTATACATGCACACATTGCAACTGTCCAAAGAGGAGGCCTCGCACTGGTAGGTGGTGATACCCTATATATAGAGATATACACAGACAGGCTTCTGTGTAATAGAAAGTGTGGCGTGGTCAGTGTGTCCTCATACTCCGAGCTCTGACCCTTTTACAGAAATGTATTTTTGCCATAATTTGGACTTTTCTTACCTAGACTCTCGGCGTGAGACGGCTCTGGACGTTGCTGTGACTTCCGTGTAGGCCTCACTACGCCCTGAGAGGGTAAACATCACGCCTTGCGTTTGTCTTCAGCCAAATCATTAACAGACTGAGGGTGTGAGTCTTGTTTACCTCATAGTATTAGTGTGATAAAAGGGAACCGCAGTGTAAACTGGGAAAAGGTCTTCGTATATTATTATTATTTTACTGGATGGTTATTACTATGATGAATATTACTCCATTATTACTGCGCATAATAATAGGCGCAATGTTTTAGAATGTTGTATAATTTTTATTTTTTTCTATTTTTTTTCTCTTATTATTATTATTATTATTATTATTATTATTTTTGACCACCATTACAGATATACTTCAAAGAAGGTGAATGTGTATTCATACCAGTAGTAATTATATTTGATACTGGATTACTCCCCAAGCTTTCAGTGGGATAACCACACTATAAATTATAAAAGTATTATGTGTTCCACATCATGAGTATGAATGGATACATACACGCATTTACATATGTACAGATACATTATGAATAGTGCACGCTCTATATCAAATAGATGCATATTATGTGTATTTATATCTACCAGCGCAAAAGCTACACGTCATGTCATGGGTAACCTTATGGGTAACCTTATGAATGGATACGTTTATGCAGGTTTGTATGAACAGAAACAATGTGAATGGGGCAAACTTTATTTTATATTATATATATGCATATTATGTGTATGTATAACTACCAGCTCATATGCTAAGTATCATCTCATGATTAAATATGTGATAAGGGCAGTCTACCTTTACTAAATATATATTTTTCCATATTTCCCCTTCCAGAGTTATATTTATATTCTATATTTGTATACTTACCCACATACTTTTTATCTCCATATATATATATATATATATATATGTATGTTTAGGTAACTATATATTCTGATGACCACTTTATATAATACTATTGTGATTTTTAGAACTGTGTGTACGTACAATGAATATACAATATAGGTATGTATGTTTTGTACACAGGTATTTTCGATCATTGAAAAAGCCACAGGATAAAAGTGGCGAAACGGGTCTGTTCAGTATTTTTACTATTTTTTTTTATTTTTTATATAACATTATAATTACAATATAATTCACAATTTTTATTTTTATTTTTCGCTATTGAACATATTTTATTATATTTCAATATTTTTTTTACAAACATTGTATAAATTGAATATTTATAACATTGACCATGTTTTATATAGTATTATGAATAAAGACACCTATAATTCCAAAGGGGTTATATTGAACCTGAGCAAAATATTTATATTCTGGGATTACAATATCTCGGTTATTTGCACTAGGATTTGGTGCGCTATCTCTCCCCACCATCTTCTCTTTGTTGCATACCATACAGCCACACCAGTGACACAAGCAGCACACCTAGCTATAACCATCACATTGGACTTGAGAATAAGCTAACTTAATTCAGAGATAAAGAAGAGCAATCTAAATCTTAATCGAAAATATTGGATTGATAACTAGTCCCCTAAGAACTAGACCACCAAGACCACCTGAGGTGCTACAGAGTATTACAGGGTCATACCTCCAGTTGTGCTTATCCATACGGTTATCTTGGAATGGGTGCAAGTTCCTTCTTTAGTGGACTACAATTTGTCTGACTTCTCTGCTATCACATGGCCATCTTGGGTATAGCCCACAGCTTCATTGAGGTACCTTCACCTCTAGAAATATTTACTATTTGTGTAGAAAGCAAGTATAACAATATATTAGATTACTTAGATTATGTCAGTAACATTTAATCCAGCCTGGACAGGCTAATAAGATAGTCTCAAACAAATTAAAAATAGAACTGTCCAATCAGAAGCAGCCGCTAGGTGCACGACTGGTGTCTTGAGGCTCTATGCGGAGAGAGATAACAGAAAATAGAAGGAGGACAGTCCTTCTGTGTCACAGATTTAAGGTTAGAAATGTAACTTATCTGAGTCAAAGTTTTTTTTGATCTGTAGTGTTGTTCAGTCGTGTCTGACTCTCCATGACCTTATGGACTGCATCACGCCAGGCACATCTTGTGTCATGTGATGCTTGTGGCAAAGATACTGGAGTAGGTGACCCTACATGGCATAGCTCACAGCTTCACTGAAATTCACAAGCCCTTTCACATCGACAAGGACCCCAGTGCTATTCCACAGTCACCCCCAGAAGAAGATGCAGTGTAATATGTAGCACCCTGTTCAAAATCTTCTGGATCTCAAAGCCAGACCCCATGAGCACTGGAAGGAACACAACCAAGCCCCAATTGGCACTGCAAGGAATACAGCCAGACCCCATAGGCACTGAAAGGAACCCATTCAGACCCCATGAGCACTGAAAGGAATCCAACCAGACCCCATGAGCACTGCAAGGAACCCAACCGGACTCCATGGGCACTGCAAGGAACCCAACTAGACCTCATGAGCACTGGAAAGAACCCAACCAGACTCCATGGGCACTGCAAGGAACACAATCAGACCCCATGGGCACTGCAAGCAATCCAGTTAGACCCAATGGGCACACCAAGGAAACCAGCCAGAACCTATGAGCATTGCAAGGAAACCAGCCAGACACCATGATCACTGGAAAGAATCCAACCAGACCCCATGAGCACTGCAAGGAAACCAGCAAGACCTAATGAGCACTGGAAGGAATCCAGTCGGACCCCACAAGCTCTTGAAAGAATCCAGACAGACTCCATGAGCACTGCAATGAATCCAGCCAGACCCAATGAGCACTGCAAGGAACCCAGCCAGACCCCTTGAGCTCTGGAAGGAATCCAGTCGGACCCCACAATCATTGGAAGGAACCCAACCAGACCCCATGAGCTCTTGAAAGAATCCAGTTATACCCCATGAGCACTGCAGGGAACTTTCAATCTAATCCTCTGGTTAGTCTATTCTTTTGTCAGTCTCTCACTGGTGAATCTCTTTTTGGTCAGTCTATTCCTCTAGTTAATCTCTCTATGGTCAGTCTCTTTCTGGTCAGTCTCTCTGTGGGTAGCTTATCTCTGGTCAGTCTATTCCTCTGGTCAGCATCTCCCTGTTCAGTGTCTCTCTCCCTCTGGTCAGTCTATTCCTCTGGTCTGCAACTCTTTGGTCAGTCTTCTCTAGTCAGTCTCTCTATGATAAGTTTTTCTATAGTCAGTCTCCCTCTGGTAAGTCTCTCTATGATAAGTTTTTCTATAGTCAGTCTCCCTCTGGTAAGTCTCTCTATGGTAAGTTTTTCTATAGTCAGTCTCCCTCTGGTAAGTCTCTCTATGGTAAGTTTTTCTATAGTCAGTCTCCCTCTGGTAAGTCTCTCTATGGTAAGTTTTTCTATGGTAAGTCTCTCTCTGGTAATTCTGTCACCGGTCAGTCTGTCTCTGATAAGTCACTCTCCAGTCAATCCCTCTATAGTCAGTCTGTTCCTCTGGTCAGTCTATCTCCCATCAGTTTGTCTGGTGATTCTCTCTTGGGTCAGTCCCTCTTTGGCCAGCTTTTCTCTGGTCAGTCCCTCTCTTGTCAGTCTCTCTCCAGTCAGTCCCTTTCTAGTCAGCCTCTCTCTGGTCAGTCTCTCTCTTGTCAGTCTCTCTCTTGTCAGTCTCTCTCTTGTCAGTCTCTCTCCGGTCAGTCCCTCTCTGGCCAGTCCCTCCTCGCTCAGTCTCTCTCTCCGCTCAGTCTCTCTCTCCGCTCAGTCTCTCTCTCCGCTCAGTCTCTCTCTCCGCTCAGTATCTCTCTCCGCTCAGTATCTCTCTCCGCTCAGTATCTCTCTCCGCTCAGTCTCTCTCTCCGCTCAGTCTCTCTCTCCGCTCAGTCTCTCTCTCCGCTCAGTATCTCTCTCCGCTCAGTCTCTCTCTCCGCTCAGTCTCTCTCTCCGCTCAGTCTCTCTCTCCGCTCAGTATCTCTCTCCGCTCAGTCTCTCTCTCCGCTCAGTCTCTCTCTCCGCTCAGTCTCTCTCTCCGCTCAGTCTCTCTCTCCGCTCAGGCTCTCTCTCCGCTCAGTCTCTCTCTCCGCTCAGTCTCTCTCTCCGCTCAGTATCTCTCTCCGCTCAGTATCTCTCTCTGGTCAGATTCTCTCTGGTCAGATTCTCTCTGGTCAGTCCCTCTCTAGTCAGTCTGTCTCCGCTCAGTCTCTCTCTCTGCTCAGCAGTCTCTCTCTCTGCTCAGTATCTCTCTCTGGTCCGATTCTCTCTGGTCAGTCCCTCTCCGGTCAGTCCCTCTCCCGTCAGTCTCTCACTGCTCAGTCCCTCACTGCTCAGTCTCTCTCTGGTCAGTCTCTCTCTGGTCAGTCTCTCTCTGGTCAGTCTCTCTATGGTCAGTCTCTCTATGGTCAGTCTCTCTATGGTCAGTCTCTCTATGGTCAGTCTGTCTCTATTCAGTCTTTCTCCAGTCAGTCCCTCTCTTGTCAGTCTTTCTCCAGTCAGTCTCTCTCCAGTCAGTCTTTCTCCGTTCAGTCTCTCTCTCCGCTCAGTCTCTCTCTCTGGTCAGATTCTCTCTCTGGTCAGTCCCTCTCTAGTCAGTCTGTCTTCGGTCATTCTGTCTTCGATCAGTCTTTTGCTGGCCAGTCGGTCTCTGACCAGTCTGTCTCTGGTCAGTTTCTCTCCGGTCAGTTTCTCTCCAGTCAGTCTCTCTCTGCTCAACTTGGCTCTGGTCAGTTTCTCCATGGTCAGTCCCTCTCCAGTCAGTCCCTCTCTGGTCAGTCTCCGGTCAGTCTCTCTCTGCTCAGTTTGGCTCTGGTCAGTCTCTCTCTGGTCAGTCCCTCTCTGGTCAGTCCCTCTCTGGTCAGTCCCTCTCTGGTCAGTCCCTCTCTGGCCAGTCCCTCTCTGGCCAGTCTCTCTCTTGTCAGTTTCTCTATGGTCAGTCTATCCTCTGTGCACTTTGTCCTACCTCCCATCTCCGTGTAAGATCACATTAAATCAATAATAGGATTAACATTCCAGGTCCCACTGGAAGCTGCGGGCATTATAGGGGGGAGTTAGGAGGCTTAGAAGGAGCACTGTAAGGTATAGGGGGGTTAGATGGAGAACTGCAAGGGGGTATACAGGGTTAGATGGAGAACTGTAAGGGGTATGGTGGGAGTTAGATGTAGCACTGCAAGGGGGTATGGGGGTGTTAGATGGAGAACTGCAAGGTAAGTATACAGGGAATTAGATGGATCACTGAGAGGGGTATGGGGGGAGTTAGATGGAGCAGTGCGAGGGATATGGGGGGGAGTTAGATGGAGCACTGCAAGGTGGTATGAGGGGAGTTACATGGAGCAGTGCAAGGGATATGGGGGGAGTTAAATGGCTCACTGCGAGGTGGTATGAGGGGAGTCACATGGAGCCCTTCAAGGGGGTATAGGGGGGAGTTAGATGGAGCACTGGGAGGCAGTATAGGGGGGAGTTAGATGGAGCACTGGGAGGCAGTATAGGGGGAAGTTAGATGGAGCACTGAGAGGCAGTATAGGGGGAAATTAGAGCATGCACGGGGTATTGGGGGAGTTAGATGGAGCACTGGGAGGTGGTATAGGGGGGTTAGATGGAGAACTACAAGGGGTTATACAGGGAGTTAGATGGAGCACTGAGAGGGGTATGGGGGAGTTAGATGGAGCACTGCAAAGGGGTTTAAAGGTAGTTAGATGGAGCACTGAGAGGGGTATGGGGGAGTTAGATGGAGCACTGCAAAGGGGTTTAAAGGTAGTTAGATGGAGCACTGTGAGCGATATGGAGGGAGTTAAATAAAGAACTGCGAGGAGTATGAGGGGAGTTAGATGGAGAACTGCAAGGGGTATGGAGGAGTTAGATGAAGAACTGCGAGGAGTATGAGGGGAGTTAGATGGAGAACTGCAAGGGGTATGGAGGAGTTAGATGGAGCACTGCGACGGGTATGGAGGAGTTAGATGGAGAACTACAAGGGGGTATACAGGGAGTTAGATGGAGCACTGTGTAGCAGAGATGCAATATTGCACTCAATAACTCCGCTGGTAGACTGTAAAATATCCAAGAGAAGCACTGTACAGTCTCATAATCCCAATCCCCCCATACTGGACGATACACAGTTGGGAGTAAAGAAAACACATAATTTATTTTCGCAAACACAGAGATATATCCTGGGAAAACAGGAAATCAACACAGGTAAATAAACACATGCCCATATTTGGCCACACAGTACAGAGAGAGAGAACAATAGTTGCGGTCACATCACACAACTCCCAGTGCCTACCTGGCTATTCTTACACAATAACAGTCATTAGCATATAGTACAGAGATTTATACGAGGTCTACCAGATAGTTACCATGTTATATGAAGCACTGGGAGGTGGTATAGGGTGAAGTTATATGGAGCACTGGGAGGTGGTATAGGGGGAAGTAAGATGGAGCACTGGGAGGTGCTATAGGGGGGAGTTAGATGGAGCGCTGGGAGGCGGTATAGGGGGGGGGGGTTAGATGGAGCATTGGGAGGGGGTATAGGGGGAAGTTAGATGGAGCACTGGAAGGTGGTATAAGAGGAGTTAGATGGAGCACCGGGAGGCGGTATAAGGGGAGTTAGATGGAGAACGGCAAGGGGGTATGCAGGGAGTTAAATGGAGCACTGCAAGGGGTATAGGGGGAGTTAGATGGAGCAATGCAAGGTGGTAAAAGGGAAGTTACATGGAGCACATCAAGGTGGTATAGGGGGGAGTTAGATGGAGCACTGGAAGGTGGTATAAGAGGAGTTAGATGGAGCACCGGGAGGCGGTATAAGGGGAGTTAGATGGAGAACGGCAAGGGGGTATGCAGGGAGTTAAATGGAGCACTGCAAGGGGTATAGGGGGAGTTAGATGGAGCAATGCAAGGTGGTAAAAGGGAAGTTACATGGAGCACATCAAGGTGGTATAGGGGGGAGTTAGATGGAGCACTGGGAGGCGGTATAGGGAAAGTTAGATGGAGAGCTGCAAGGGGTTATACAGGGAGTTAGATAGAGCATTGTTAGGGATATGGGGGATTTAGATGGAGCACTGAGAGGAGTATAGGGGGAAGTTATATGGAGCTCTGGGAGGTGGTATAGGGGGGAGTTAGATGGGGCACTGGGAGGGGGTATAAAGGGAGTTAGATTCAGCACTGAAAGGTGGTATAGGGGGAAGTTATATGGAGCACTGGGAGGTGGTATAGGGGGAAGTTAGATGGAGCACTGGGAGGTGGTATAGGGGGGGCAGTTAGATGTAGCACTGTGAGGTGTATGAACAGGGAATTAGATGGAGCACTGGGAGGCGGTATAGGGGGGAGTTAGATGGGGCACTGGGAGGTGGTATAAGAGGAGTTAGATGGAGCACTGAAAGGTGGTATAGGGGGAAGTTAGATGGAGCACTGGGAGGCAGTATAGGGGGAAGTTAGATGGAGCACTGGGAGGCAGTATAAGGGGAATTAGATGGAGCACTGGGAGGCGGAATAGGGGGGAGTTATGTGGAGAACTGGGAGGTGGTATAAGAGGAGATACATGGAGCACTGGGAGGCGGTATAGGGGATGTTAGATGAAGCACTGGGAGGCGGGATAGGGGGAAGTTAGATGGAGCACTGGGAGGCAAGATAGGGGGGAGTTAGATGGAGCACTGGGAGGCAGTATAGGGGGAAGTTAGATGGAGCACTGGGAGGTGGTATAAGGGGAATTAGATGGAGCACTGGGAGGTGGTATAAGGGGAATTAGATGGAGCACTGGGAGGTGGTATAAGAGGAGTTAGATGGAGCACTACAAGGGGGTATGCAGGGAGTTAAATGGAGCACTGCAAGGGGTATAGGGGGAGTTAGATGGAGCAATGCGAGGTGGGAAAAGGGAAGTTACATGGAGCACATCAAGGGGGTATACGGGGGAGTTAGATGGAGCATTGGGAGGCGGTATAGGGGGAAGTTAGATGGAGAACTGCAAGGGGTTATACAGGGAGTTAGATGGAGCACTGCAAGGGGTTATACATGGAGTTAGATGGAGCATTGTTAGGGGTATGGGGGATTTAGATGGAGCTCTGGGAGGTAGTATAGGGGGAAGTTAGATGTAGCACTGCGAGGTGTATGAATAGGGAGTTAGATAGAGCACTGGGAGGCGGTATAGGGGGGAGTTAGATGGGACACTGGGAGGTGGTATAAAGGGAGTTAGATTCAGCACTGAAAGGTGGTATAGGGGGAAGTTATATGGAGCACTGGGAGGTGGTATAAGGGGAAGTTATATGGAGCACTGGGAGGTGGTATAGGGGGAAAGTAGATGGAGCACTGGGAGGTGGTATAAGGAGAATTAGATGGAGCACTGGGAGGTGGTATAAGAGGAGTTAGATGGAGCACTGGGAGGTGGTATAAGAGGAGTTAGATGGAGCACTGGGAGGCGGTATATGAGAAGTTAGATGGAGCACTGGGAGGCAAGATAGGGGGAAGTTAGATGGAGCACTGGGAGGCGGTATAGGGGGAAGTTACATGGAGCACTGGGAGGCGGTATAGGGGGAAGTTAGATGGAGCACTGGGAGGCAAGATAGGGGGAAGTTAGATGGAGCACTGGGAGGCGGTATAGGAGGAAGTTAGATGGAGCACTGGGAGGCGGTATAGGGGGAAGTTAGATGGAGCACTGGGAGGTGGTATAAGGGGAATTAGATGGAGCATTGGGAGGTGGGGAAAGGGAAGTTACATGGAGCACATCAAGGTGGTATAGGGGGGATTTGGATGGAGCACTGGGAGGAGGTATAGGGGAAGTTAGATGGAGCACTGGGAGGTGGTATAGGGGGGAGTTAGATGGAGCACTGGGAGGCAAGATAGGGGGGAGTTAGATGGAGCCCTGGGAGGCAGTATAGGGGGAAGTTAGATGGAGCACTGGGAGGTGGTATAAGGGGAATTAGATGGAGCACTGGGAGGTGGTATAAGGGGAGTTAGATGGAGCACTGGGAGGCGGTATAGGGGGGAGTTAGATGGAGCACTGGGAGGCAAAATAGGGGGGAGTTAGATGTAGCACTGGGAGGCAAAATAGGGGGGAGTTAGATGGAGCACTGGGAGTCAAAATAGGGGGGGAGTTAGATGGAGCACTGGGAGGCGGTATAGGGGGAAGTTAGATGGAGCACTGGGAGGTGGTATAAGGGGAGTTAGATGGAGCACTACAAGGAGGTATGCAGGGAGTTAAATGGAGCACTGCAAGGGGTATAGGGGGAGTTAGATGGAGCAATGCAAGGTGGTAAAAGGGAAATTACATGGAGCACATCAAGGTGGTATAGGGGGGAGTTAGATGGAGCACTGGGAGGCAGTATAGGGGGAAGTTAGATGGAGAACTGTAAGGGGTTATACAGGGAGTTAGATGGAGCATTGTTAGGGGTATGGGGGATTTGGATGGAGCACTGTGAGAGGTATAGGGGGAAGTTAGATGGAGCTCTGGGAGGTAGTATAGGGGGAAGTTAGATGTAGCACTGCGAGGTGTATGAATAGGGAGTTAGAGCAGTGGGAGGCGGTATAGGGGGGAGTTAGATGGGGCACTGGGAGGTGGTATAAAGGGAATTAGATGGAGCACTGGGAGGTGGTATTGGGGAAGTTAGATGGAGCACTACAAGGAGGTATGCAGGGAGTTAAATGGAGCACTGCAAGGGGTATAGGGGGAATTAGATGGAGCACTGGGAGGTGGTATAAGAGGAGTTAGATGGAGCACTGGGAGGCAAGATAGGGGGGAGTTAGATGGAGCACTGGGAGGCGGTATAGGGGGGATTTAGATGGAGCACTGGGAGGCGGTATAGGGGAAGTTAGATGGAGCACTGGGAGGTGGTATAGGGGGGAGTTAGATGGAGCACTGGGAGGCAAGATAGGGGGGAGTTAGATGGAGCCCTGGGAGGCAGTATAGTGGGAAGTTAGATGGAGCACTGGGAGGTGGTAATAGGGGGAATTAGATGGAGCACTGGGAGGTGGTATAAGGGGAGTTAGATGGAGCACTGGGAGGCGGTATAGGGGGGAGTTAGATGGAGCACTGGGAGGCAAGATGGGGGGCAGTTAGATGGAGCACTGGGAGGCGGTATAGGGGGAAGTTAGATGGAGCACTGGGAGGTGGTATAAGGGGAGTTAGATGGAGCACTACAAGGAGGTATGCAGGGAGTTAAATGGAGCACTGCAAGGGGTATAGGGGGAGTTAGATGGAGCAATGCAAGGTGGTAAAAGGGAAATTACATGGAGCACATCAAGGTGGTATAGGGGGAAGTTAGATGGAGCACTGGGAGGTGGTATAAGGGGAGTTAGATGGAGCACTACAAGGAGGTATGCAGGGAGTTAAATGGAGCACTGCAAGGGGTATAGGGGGAGTTAGATGGAGCAATGCAAGGTGGTAAAAGGGAAATTACATGGAGCACATCAAGGTGGTATAGGGGGAAGTTAGATGGAGAACTGCAAGGGGTTATACAGGGAGTTAGATGGAGCACTGCAAGGGGTTATACATGGAGTTAGATGGAGCATTGTTAGGTGTATGGGGGAAGTTAGATGTAGCACTGCGAGGTGTATGAATAGGGAGTTAGATAGAGCACTGGGAGGCGGTATAGGGGGGAGTTAGATGGAGCACTGCGAGGCGGTATAGGGGGAAGTTAAATGGAGCACTGGGAGGCGGTATAGGGGGAAGTTAAATGGAGCACTGAGAGGCAGTATAGGGGGAAGTTAGATGGAGCACTGATAGGCAGTATAGGGGGAAGTTAGATGGAGCACTGTGAGGCAGTATAGGGGGAAGTTAGATGGAGCACTGAGAGGCAGTATAGGGGCAAGTTAGATGGAGCAATGGGAGGCGGTATAGGGGCAAGTTAGATGGAGCAATGGGACGTGGTATAAGGGGAGTTAGATGTAGAACTGCAAGGGGGTATATGGGGAGTTAGATAGAGCACTGTGAGCTGTATGGCGGAAGTTAGATGGAGAACTGAAAGCGGGTATAGAGGAAGTTAGATGGAACGCTGTGAGGGGTATGGGGGAGTTAGATTGCGCACTATGAGGGGTATGGGGGGGAGTTAGATGGAGCACTACGAGGCGGTATAGGGAGAAGTTAGATGGAGCACTGGGAGGCGGTATAGGGGGGAGTTAGATGGAAGAACTGTGAAGGGTTTCATGGAGTTAGATGAAGCACTGCGAGGAGTATGGGGGGTGTTAGATGGATCACTGTGAAGGGTTTGGGGGAGTTAGATCGAGCACTGTGAGGGCTATGGGGGAGTTAGATGGAGCACTGTGAAGGGTATGGGGGAGTTAGATGGAGCACTGCAAGGGGTATAGGGGGAGTTAGATGGAGCAATGCGCGGTGGTAAAAGGGAATGTACATGGAGCACATCAAGGTGGTATAGGGGGGAGTTAGATGGAGAACTGCAAGGGGGTATACAGGGAGTTAGATGGAGCACTGTGAGCGGTATGGTGGGAGTTAGATGTAGCATTGTTAGGGGTATGGGGGATTTAGATGGAGCACTGTGAGGGGTATAGTGGGAAGTTATATGGAGCTCTGGGAGGTGGTATAGGGGAAAGTTAGATAAAGCTCTGGGAGGTGGTATAGGGGGAAAGTTAGATGGAGCACTGTGAGAGGTATGAACAGGGAGTTAGATGGAGCATTGTTAGGGGTATGGGGGAGTTAGATGGCGCACTGTGAGGGGTATGGGGGAGTTAGATTGTGCACTGTGAGGGGTATGGGGGAATTAGATGGAGCACTGCGAGGCGGTATAGGGGGAAGTTAAATGGAGCACTGGGAGGCGGTATAGGGGGAAGTTAAATGGAGCACTGAGAGGCAGTATAGGGGGAAGTTAGATGGAGCACTGTGAGGCAGTATAGGGGGAAGTTAGATGGAGCACTGTGAGGCAGTATAGGGGGAAGTTAGATGGAGCACTGAGAGGCAGTATAGGGGGAAGTTAGATGGAGCACTGTGAGGCAGTATAGGGGGAAGTTAGATGGAGCACTGAGAGGCAGTATAGGGGCAAGTTAGATGGAGCAATGGGAGGCGGTATAGGGGCAAGTTAGATGGAGCAATGGGACGTGGTATAAGGGGAGTTAGATGTAGAACTGCAAGGGGGTATATGGGGAGTTAGATAGAGCACTGTGAGCTGTATGGCGGAAGTTAGATGGAGAACTGAAAGCGGGTATAGAGGAAGTTAGATGGAACGCTGTGAGGGGTATGGGGGAGTTAGATTGCGCACTATGAGGGGTATGGGGGGGAGTTAGATGGAGCACTACGAGGCGGTATAGGGAGAAGTTAGATGGAGCACTGGGAGGAGGTATGGGGTAGTTAGATGGAAGAACTGTGAAGGGTTTCATGGAGTTAGATGAAGCACTGCGAGGAGTATGGGGGGTGTTAGATGGATCACTGTGAAGGGTTTGGGGGAGTTAGATCGAGCACTGTGAGGGCTATGGGGGAGTTAGATGGAGCACTGTGAAGGGTATGGGGGAGTTAGATGGAGCACTGCAAGGGGTATAGGGGGAGTTAGATGGAGCAATGCGAGGTGGTAAAAGAGAATGTACATGGAGCACATCAAGGTGGTATAGGGGGGAGTTAGATGGAGAACTGCAAGGGGGTATACAGGGAGTTAGATGGAGCACTGTGAGCGGTATGGTGGGAGTTAGATGTAGCATTGTTAGGGGTATGGGGGATTTAGATGGAGCACTGTGAGGTGTATAGTGGGAAGTTATATGGAGCTCTGGGAGGTGGTATAGGGGAAAGTTAGATAAAGCTCTGGCAGGTGGTATCGGGGGAAAGTTAGATGGAGCACTGTGAGAGGTATGAACAGGGAGTTAGATGGAGCATTGTTAGGGGTATGGGGGAGTTAGATGGCGCACTGTGAGGGGTATGGGGGAGTTAGATTGTGCACTGTGAGGGGTATGGGGGAATTAGATGGAGCACTGTGAGGGCTATGGGGGAGTTAGATGGAACACTGTGAGGGGTATGGGGGAGTTAGATGGAGCACTGTGAGGGGTATGGAGGAGTTAGATGGAGCACTGTGAGGGGTATGGGGGATATAGATGGAGCACTGTGAGGGTATGGGGGAGTTAGATGGAGCACTGGAAGGCAGTATAGGGGGGAGTTAAATGGAGCACTGGGAGGCGGTATAGGAGGAAGTTAGATTGAGCACTGCGAGGCGGTATAGGGGGAAGTTAAATGGAGCACTGGGAGGCAGTATAGGGGGAATTAGATGGAGCACTGTGAGGGCTATGGGGGAGTTAGATGGAGCACTGTGAGGGGTATGGGGGAGTTAGATGGAGCACTGTGAGGGGTATGGAGGAGTTAGATGGCGCACTGTGAGGGGTATGGGGGAGTTAGATGGAGCACTGTGAGGGGTATGGGGGATATAGATGGAGCACTGTGAGGGTATGGGGGAGTTAGATGGAGCACTGGAAGGCAGTATAGGGGGGAGTTAAATGGAGCACTGGGAGGCGGTATAGGGGGAAGTTAGATGGAGCACTGCGAGGCGGTATAGGGGGAAGTTAAATGGAGCACTGGGAGGCAGTATAGGGGGAAATTAAATGGAGCACTGGGAGGCGGTATAGGGGGAAGTTAGATGGAGCACTGAGAGGCAGTATAGGGGGAAGTTAGATGGAGCACTGCGAGGCAGTATAGGGGCAAGTTAGATGGAGCAATGGGAGGTAGTATAGGGGGAGTTAGACGTAGAACTGCAAGGGGGTATATGGGGAGTTAGATGGAGCCATGCGAGGTGTATTTGGGGGAGTTAGACGGAGCACTGTGAGCGGTATGGCGGAAGTTAGATGGAGAACTGAAAGCGGGTATAGAGGAAGTTAGATGGAACGCTGTGAGGGGTATGGGGGAGTTAGATTGCACACTATGAGGGGTATGGGGGGAGTTAGATGGATCACTACGAGGCGGTATAGGGAGAAGTTAGATGGAGCACTGGGAGGAGGTATGGGGTAGTTAGATGGAAGAACTGTGAAGGGTTTCATGGAGTTAGATGGAGCACTGCGAGGAGTATGGGGGTTGTTAGATTGAGCACTGTGAAGGGTTTGGGGGAGTTAGATTGAGCACTGTGAGGGGTATGGGGGGAGTTAGATTGAGCACTGTGAAGGGTTTGGGGGAGTTAGATGGGGCACTGTGAGGGGTATGGGGGACTTAGATAGAGCACTGTGAGGGGTATGGGGGGAGTTAGATGGAGCACTGCAAGATGGTGTAATGGTAATTACATGGAGCATTCAAGGGGGTATGTTAGATGGAGCACTGAAAGGGCAGTATAGGGGGAAGTGAGATAGAGCACTAGGAGGCAGTATAGGGGGAAGTTAGATGGAGCACTGGGAGGTAGTATAGGAGGGAGTTAGATGGAGCACTGCGAGGTGGTATAGGGAGAACTGAGATGGAGCACTTGGAGGCAGTATAGGGGGAAGTTAGATGGAGCACTGGGAGGCAAGATAGGGGGAAGTTAGATGGAGCACTGCGAGGTGGTATAGGGAGAACTGAGATGGAGCACTTGGAGGCAGTATAGGGGGAAGTTAGATGGAGCACTTAGAGGCAGTATAGGGGGAAGTTAGATGGAGCACTTGGAGGCAGTATAGGGGGGAGTTAGATGGAGCACTTGGAGGCAGTATAGGGGGGAGTTAAATGGAGCACTTGGAGGCAGTATAGGGGGGAGTTAGATGGAGCACTGGTAGATGGTATAAAGAGCGTTAGATGGAAAACTGCAAGGGGGTATACAGGGAGTAAGATGGAGCACTGTGAGCGGTATGGCAGAAGTTAGATGGAGAACTGAAAGTGGGTATAGAGGCAGTTAGATGGAACACTGCGATGGGTATGGGGGGAGTTAGATGGAGCACTGCAAGGTGTATGGGAGTAGTTAGATGGAAAACTGGGAGGCGGTATAGGGGGAAGTTAGATGGAGCACTGGGAGGCAAGATAGGGGGGAGTTAGATGCAGCAGTGGGAGGTGGTATAAGGGGAGCTATATGGAGAACTGTGAGGCAGTATATGGGGGAGTTAGATTGTGCACTACGAGGGGTATGGGGGCAGTTAGATGGAGTACTGTGAGGGGTATGGGGGAGTTAGATGTAGCACTACGAGGGGTATGGGGGGTTACATGGAAAACAAGGGTGTATACAGGGAGTTAGATGGAGCACTGCAAGATGGTGTAATGGGAGTTACATGGAACACTACAAGGGGATATAGGGGGGAGTTCAATGGAGCATGGGCTTTCATGGAGCTGAACAGAGAACAGATATAGAGCATGGAGAATAGTGATAGGAAGGAGTTATAGGAAGCAATAGGATGACTGGAGTGCTATATGGAGCAATAAGAGGAGGCCCTTTCCTATTACTCCTTTTATTGCCACCTATAACATTTCAGGAGAGTTCTTCTATTATTTTGTGAAGCAATAGGTGGACATATAGGACCATATATATAACTTGTAGTAATATTCTAAGGCAGTTTTATTTGTCCAGTTTATAACTAATAATTCACCACAAAAAGAGAATAAAAGAACTTTATACAAAAAGAGGGGTCCCCCCTCACAGACACAAAGCCTTAGATAGATAGCTAGATAGATAGCTAGATAGATAACAACCCCCAGTACTCACCTCTCTACACTCTCACATTGTCTCTTTACATACTCAGGTATTAACCAGTAACCACAATAACATAGGGAGAGGTGACAGCCCTTACCATCCTGCACTCGGGGGTCTGTATCAGCGCTTACCATCCTGCACTCGGGGGTCTGTGTCAGCCCTTACCATCCTGCACTCGTCCTCTCTTCCATTCCCACATTCCTGTCTTTATCAGGGAGGCTGCACATTCCAGACTGGAGATTAGGGAGCTGGAGGCCCCGGTGCATTATGGGATTAACTTAAAAAACTGAAATTCCTTCAGTAACAAGAATGAAATCCGACCCTGGATGATGGAGCAGATCAGTGCAAGTGACTTATTATCGTGTAATGAGAACAATGTTTAGATAAAATGCAGCTCCTCCCAAATGTCTCACATGTAAATGAGCTCTGTATAGAAGCCATACCGCCCATGGAGATGCATATATATATATATATATATATATATATATATATATATATATATATATATATATATATATAGTAAATAAATAGTACATTTGTGTTAAAGTGTAAAAAAACTGTTTCCAGCTCAGAATTCCAAGAAATACAGTTATTACTATTAGTTATTAATAACTAGCGAATTGCCCGTCAAAAAATGACGCCAATCAAATCGTAAGGTAGCTAATGCTGTTTGATGTGTAATACTAAAATATATAATATATTAATAAATGAATATACATTACCTATTTTGAAGCATTGTGTTGAAGAGCTGACAATCTGTTTTCATGTTGCTGCAGCATTAGTGGTGTGGAGCTGCTGTGTAAACGTGGTGAATTTGTGCAGTGTAATAGTGTGCGTGCGCGAGACCAAACCGTTAGCGTAGTGGTGTACTTCCGCATTGGCGTAAAATGGCGGGTTATCTGTGGTATGCGTCTTTGCGGATTATCCGTCGGTGCTTCGTGGTGTTTTTCGAGTTTTGTGTGTTGTTTTGCGAGTGTGTTGTGGTGTTTTACGTGTTGAGAGTGCTGTAGCCTCGTTTTCGTTTTTTTCGTCGGCCATTTTTTCTCTCGCTTAGCGATTTCATTAGTGTCTAAAGTGTTTTATTTTTATTTAAATGAAGGTGTAACTTGGTTTTTTGAGGTGCTGGATGGTTCCTCTTGCTGTAGGTAAGTTTTTTATGTGTGTGTTGTGTGTATTTATAGTGTTTTAAATGTTTGTATGTCGGCGTGTTGCGTCCGATGTTTGCGAGTTCGTAATGTCTGGTAACGTGTCTCGTATGGTGTTTGCGTGTGTAGCCTCGTTTTCGTTTTGTCGCTTATCAAATTTTTTATTGTCCAAACTCGTTTATTTTGAGTAAAATGAAGGTGTAAGTTGCATTTTTGAGGTCCTGGGTGCTCCCTCTTGGTGTAGGTAAGGTTTTTATGTATGTGCTGTGTGTATGTATTGTGTTTTTAATTTTGTAATGTTCGCGAGTTGCGTCCGAGTGTTGCGAGGCCGTAATGTGTGTGAACGTGTGTCGTATGTTGTTTGCGTTGGTCGTAAAATGTAGCGAGTGTCGTAATGTGTGTGTCGTGTTATCTGCGTTGCGACGTGAAGTTTGCGAGGGTCGCAGGCGGCCCTCGCTTCGCGAGGTCCTCAGTTGCTGGCATGGAGCGCCTTTGTCGCTCCATGCCAGCAACTGAGGCCCTCGCCCGGTACCCTCGCTTCGCGAGGGCCTTGGCTCGCTGCGCGAGGCCTGCGTCTCACTACGCGAGCCCGCAAGCGTTAGCAACAACTCGCATGCTCACAACTATATATGTGATAACTGTATTTCTGTATTTTTTTACTTCTTTTAGACATTCAAATGTGAACACAGATGTACTATTTATTTACTGTACTACTGTACGGTGGAGGACTTCTAACGTTCTTTTGCCCAGCATATATTAAATTATTGTTGTGGTGAACTATATATATATATTTTTTTATTTAAATTTTATATTTATTCCCTGTGAGCCCCGTGGCCACCCTGATCAAGCACTACGTGTCCTCTTAGAAGGATTCCATGTCAATTATGGGGGGTATAAGTGCTCACTGCTCCTCCAGCATCTGTGAGTGAGCCCAGAAGTAGCTCCGTGCACAGCCTTGCACCCCCCATTACTTACATAGAACCCCCCCCCTCAACCTAATCAGAACTGCAAATGGAGTGTGATGGATTAAAAATATAATATTTGAAAAATAAGTTACTTTAATTTTTTTTGATAATATGCTCTGTTCTGGTTCTATCAAACACCCTTTCTGATCCACCCACTTAGCCTATTTTAGAGAGTGGTTAGCCTAATATGACAATGGACATGGTATCAGACCCAGTGCCTGCTAAAATCTATTTCCCTCACCTTGTTGTTTGCTTGCACCCTGGGTGGCAGATGTGCCCACGTCTACACTTCCAGGGGAAATACGGATAAGGGATGAGAATTTGTGGCCCCTCCTGCTGATATCAGCATTCTAGTGCTCTGGTTAAAGTGGACAATGTACTCTGATTGCAGTCACTGAGGATTGTCATATTATTATTTACTATTAACTTTTATTTTTATTGCGCCAACATATTCTGTAGCGCTGTACAGGGGATAAGAACAAAGATAATACACTATTAACAAATTCAGAAGTTGAAGGGCCCTGTTTCGAGCTTAGAATCTTTGTAGAAAGTGCATTTTTCCAAAGCCCCCTACAAGACTGGAAACTCGCTACTACAATCTAAAGGGAATGAGAAAGGCAGAGACCTGGGGAAGAGTAACCGATAAGGAATAGCAAGGGTCAGGAATCAGTGAAAGTTAGAAAGATTATTTAATAGGAGAGGGGAGGGATCTGAGGTGAAAGGATCTAGTATGCAATATGTTGTCTGACTCCTAGTGGTGAGATAATATAATCTGAAAATAGGAAGTCAGGTGATTTCCATGGCTTTATAAATTAAATCTAAAAGGGGTGGGTGAGTGGCAGGTAGAGAGGGCAGTGTTCTGAGGCTCTAAGATCCAGCAGGCCTAGTTTCAGGTTTAAATGAACACTTTACAGAAAATGGAAACAGGTAAGAGGTACAGAGAGAACAGGAAGAGAGAGGAATGAGAGAGACCGAAATGACTTGAGACATGTAAGGGGGAGAAGATTAAAGGAAATTATGCAAGCCGTGAATGAGGGGAGGGTGAGGAAGGCCAAGTGGGATCACCACCCAATATGAGGACCTAACCGGAGGGAGTTCCAGAGCATGTTGGGCCTGCAATCACTGAGGACAGTCATACCCACCCGATCTGAGGACCTAACCTGTGGGAGTTCCAGAGCATGTTGGGCTTGCAATCACTGAGGACAGTCATAACCAACCGATATGAAGACCTAACCGGTGGGAGTTCCAGAGCATGCTGCGCCTGCAATCAGTGAGGATAGTTATACCCACCCAATGTGAGGACTTAACTGGTGGGAGTTCCAGAGCATGCTGGGCCTGCAATCACTGATGACAGTCATACCCAACCGATGTGAGGACCTAACCTGTGGGAGTTCCAGAGCATGTTGGGCCTACAATCACTGATGACCGTCATACCCACCCAATATGAGGACCTAACCTGTGGGAGTTCCAGAGCATGCTGGGCCTGCAATCACTGAGGATAGTTATACTAACCCAATGTAAGGACCTAACCAGTGGGAGTTCCAGAGCATGCTGCGCCTGCAATCAGTGAGGATAGCTATACCCACCCAATATGAGGACTTAACTGGTGGGAGTTCCAGAGCATGCTGGGCCTGCAATCACTGAGGATAGTCATACCCACCCAATATGAGGACCTAACCGGTGGGAGTTCCAGAGCATGCTGGGCCTGCAATCACTGAGGATAGTCATACCCACCCAATATGAGGACCTAACCGGTGGGAGTTCCAGAGCATGCTGGGCCTGCAATCACTGAGGATAGTCATACCCACCCAATATGAGGACCTAACCGGTGGGAGTTCCAGAGCATGCTGGGCCTGCAATCACTGAGGATAGTCATACCCACCCAATATGAGGACCTAACCGGTGGGAGTTCCAGAGCATGCTGGGCCTGCAATCACTGAGGACAGTCATACCCACCCAATATGAGGACCTAACCGGTGGGAGTTCCAGAGCATGCTGGGCCTGCAATCACTGAGGACAGTCATACCCACCCAATATGAGGACCTAACTGGTGGGAGTTCCAGAGCATGCTGGGCCTGCAATCACTGAGGACAGTCATACCCACCCGATGTGAGTACCTAACTAGAGGGAGTTCCAAAGCATGCTGGGCCTGCAATCACTGAGGACCGTTAAAGCACTGCGCAGGATTGAAACTCGCAGACTTACAATCTAAAGGTTAAAGTTTGTATGTGGTACAGTAGGGAGAGTGAAGTGCTGAGCATGTTAGGGAGGAAGGTTATAGGCTTCTTTGAAGAGGTGCGTTTTTATTGATGTTTTGAAGGATTTAAGGCAGGAGGATAGTCTGGTGAAGCGAAGCAGGGAGTTCCAGAGAATAGGGGCAGCGCGAGAAAAGTCCTGGAGGCGGGAGTGAGAGGAGGTGACAAGAGTGGTAGAAAGAAGAAGGTCGTTAGCAGAACGAAGAGGGTGTGTGGGGGAGTATTTGGAGATGAGAGCAGAGATGTATGGGGGTGCGCTGTTGTTGAGGGCTTTATAAGTTAGGGTCAAGATTTGAAACTTTATTTTGGAGGCTAAGGGAAGCCAGTGAAGTGATTGACAAAGAGGAGCTGCCGACACTGAACTATGTGTACGGAAGATGAGTATGGCGGAGGCATTTATTATGGATTGAAGTGGGGAGAGGCGAGTGATGGGCAGGCCAACAAGGAGCGAGTTGCAGTAGTCAAGACGAGAAATGATGAGAGAGTGTATTAGAATCTTAGTAGTGTCTTGTGTAAGGTAATGGCGTATTTTAGATATGTTTTTTAGATAGAAAAGACAGGATTTGGTTAGAGACTGTATGTAGAGACAGAGCACAGAGACATAGTGCACTTAGGCAGGGCAGAGAGACAGAGCGCAGAGACATAGTGCTCAGAGACAGGGTAGAGAGACAGAGAAGAGAGACATAGTGCACAGAGGCAAGGCAGAGAGACAGAGCAGAGACATAGTGCACAGAGGCAAGGCAGAGAGACAGAGTGCAGAGACATAGTGCACAGAGGCAGGGCAGAGAGACAGAGCGCAGAGACATAGTGCACAGAGGCAGGGCATAGAGACAGAACACAGAGACATAGTGCACTGAGGCAGGGCAGAGAGACAGAGGGCAGAGACATAGTGCTCAGAGACAGGACAGAGAGACAGAGCGCCGAGACATAGTGCACAGAGGCAGGGCAGAGAGACAGAGCGCAGAGACATAGTGCACAGTGGCAGGGTAGAGAGACAGAGAAGAGAGACATAGTGCACAGAGGCAGGGCAGAAAAACAGAGCAGAGAGACATAGTGCACAGAGGCAAGGCAGAGAGACAGAGCAGAGACATAGTGCACAGAGGCAAGGCAGAGAGACAGAGCGCAGAGACATAGTGCTCAGAGACAGGACAGAGAGACAGAGCAGAGACATAGTGCACAGAGGCAAGGCAGAGAGACAGAGTGCAGAGACATAGTGCACAGAGGCAAGGCAGAGAGACAGAGCAGAGACATAGTGCACAGAGGCATGGCAGAGAGACAGAGCGCAGAGACATAGTGCACAGAGGCAGGGCATAGAGACAGAGCACAAAGACATAGTGCACTGAGGCAGGGCAGAGAGACAGAGTGCAGAGACATAGTGCACTTAGGCAGGGCAGAGATACAGAGCGCAGAGACATAGTGCTCAGAGACAGGGCAGAGAGACAGAGAAGAGAGACATAGTGCACAGAGGCAGGGCATAGAGACAGAGCACAGAGACAAAGTACACTTAGGCAGGGCAGAGAGACAGAGCACAGAGACATAGTACACTTAGGCAGGGCAGAGAGACAGAGCGCAGAGACATAGTGCTCAGAGACAGGGCAGAGAGACAGAGAAGAGAGACATAGTGCACTGAGGCAGGGCAGAGAGAGCGCAGAGACATCATGCAGAGATGCAGGACAGAGAGACAGAGCAGAGACATAGTGCACAGAGTCAGGGCAGAGAGACAGAGTGCAGAGAGATAGTGCTCAGAGACAGGGCAGAGAGACAGATAAGAGAGACATAGTGCACTGAGGCAGGGCAGAGTGCAGAGACATAGTGCACAGAGGCAGAGCAGAGAGACAGAGCGCAGAGACATAGTGCACAGAGGCAGGGCAGAGAGACAGAGCGCAGAGACATAGTGCCCAGAGGCAGGACAGAGAGACAGAGCAGATACATAGTGCACAGAGGCCGGGCAGAGAGACAGAGCGCAGAGACATAGTGCACAGAGGCAGGACAGAGAAACAGAGCAGAGACATAGTGCTCAGAGACAGGGCAGAGAGACAAAGCAGAGACATAGTACAAAGAGGCAGGGCAGAGAGACAGAGCGTAGAGACATAGTGCACAGAGGCAGAGAGACAGAGCAGAGACATAGTGCACAGAGGCAGGGCAGAGAGGCAGAGCGCAGAGACATAGTGCGCAGAGAGAAAGAGTGCAGAAAGACAGAGCGCAGAGACATAGTGCACAGAGGCAGGGCAGAGAGACAGAGCAGAGACAAAGAGCACATAGGCAGGGCAGAGAGACAGAGCAGAGACATAGTACAAAGAGGCAGGGCAGAGAGACAAAGCAGAGACATAGTACAAAGAGGCAGGGCAGAGAGACAGAGCGTAGAGACATAGTGCACAGAGGCAGAGAGACAGAGCAGAGACATAGTGCACAGAGGCATGGCAGAGAGATAGAGCGCACAGACATAGTGCACAGAGGCAGGGCAGAGAGACAGAGCGCACAGACATAGTGCACAGAGGCAGGGCAGAGAGACAGAGCGCACAGACATAGAGCACAAAGGCAGAGCGCAGAGACATAGTGCACAGAGGCAGGACAGAGAAACATAGTACAAAGAGGCAGGGCAGAGAGACAAAGCAGAGACATAGTACAAAGAGGCAGGGCAGAGAGATAGAGCGTAGACATAGTGCACAGAGGCAGGGCAGAGAGGCAGAGCGCAGAGACATAGTACACAGAGGCAGGGCAGAGAGAAAGAGTGCAGAAAGACAGAGCGCAGAGACATAGTGCACAGAGGCAGGACAGAGAGACATAGTACACAGAGACAAGGCAGAGAGACAGAGTGCAGAGAAATAGTGCACAGAGGCAGGGCAGAGAGATAGAGCACAGAGACATAGTGCACAGAGGCAGGGCAGAGAGACAGAGCAGAGACAAAGAGCACAGAGGCAGGGCAGAGAAACAGTGCAAAGAGAGACATAGTGCACAGAGGCAGGGCAGAGAGACAGAGCAGAGACATAGTACAAAGAGGCAGGGCAGAGAGACAAAGCAGAGACATAGTACAAAGAGGCAGGGCAGAGAGACAAAGCAGAGACATAGTACAAAGAGGCAGGGCAGAGAGACAGAGCACAGAGACATAGTACAGTTAGGCAGGGCAGAGAGACAGAGCGCAGAGACATAGTGCTCAGAGACAGGGCAGAGAGACAGAGAAGAGAGACATAGTGCACTGAGGCAGGGCAGAGAGACAGAGCGCAGAGACATAGTGCACAGAGGCAGAGAGACAGAGCAGAGACATAGTGCACAGAGGCAGGGCAGAGAGACAGAGTGCAGAGACATAGTGCTCAGAGACAGGGCAGAGAGACAGAGAAGAGAGACATAGTGCACTGAGACAGGGCAGAGTGCAGAGACATAGTGCACAGAGGCAGGGCAGAGAGACAGAGCGCAGAGACATAGTGCACAGAGGCAGGGCAGAGAGACAGAGCGCAGAGACATAGTGCACAGAGGCAGGGCAGAGAGACAGAGCGCAGAGACATAGTGCCCAGAGGCAGGACAGAGAGACAGAGCAGATACATAGTGCACAGAGGCCGGGCAGAGAGACAGAGCGCAGAGACATAGTGCGCAGAGGCAGGGCAGAGACATAGTACAAAGAGGCAGGGCAGAGAGACAAAGCAGAGACATAGTACACAGAGGCAGGGCAGAGAGACAGAGCAGAGACATAGTGCACAAAGGCAGGGCAGAGAGACAGAGCAGAGACAAAGAGCACAGAGGCAGGGCAGAGAAACAGTGCAAAGAGAGACATAGTGCACAGAGGCAGGGCAGAGAGACAGAGCAGAGACATAGTACAAAGAGGCAGGGCAGAGAAACAGAGCGTAGAGACATAGTGCACAGAGGCAGAGCGCAGAGACATAGTGCACATAGGCAGGGCAGAGAGACAGAGCGCAGAGACATAGGGAACAGAGGCAGGGCAGAGAGACAGAGCGCAGAGACATAAATCACAGAGGCAGGGCAGAGAGGCAGAGCGCAGAGACATATTGCACAGAGGAAGGGCAGAGAGACAGATCAGAGACATAGTGCAGAGTGACAGGACAGAGAGACAGAGCACAGGGACATAGTGCACAGAGGCAGGGCAGAGAGACAGAGCAGAGACAAAGAGCACAGAGGCAGGGCAGAGAGACAGAGCAAAGAGAGACATAGTGCACAGAGGCAGGGCAGAGAGACAGAGCAGAGACATAGTACAAAGAGGCAGGGCAGAGAGACAAAGCAGAGACATAGTACAAAGAGGCAGGGCAGAGAGACAGAGCATAGAGACATAGTGCACAGAGGCAGAGAGACAGAGCAGAGACATAGTGCACAGAGGCAGGGCAGAGAGACAAAGCAGAGACATAGTACACAGAGGCAGGGCAGAGAGACAGAGCAGAGACATAGTGCACAAAGGCAGGGCAGAGAGACAGAGCAGAGACAAAGAGCACAGAGGCAGGGCAGAGAAACAGTGCAAAGAGAGACATAGTGCACAGAGGCAGGGCAGAGAGACAGAGCAGAGACATAGTACAAAGAGGCAGGGCAGAGAAACAGAGCGTAGAGACATAGTGCACAGAGGCAGAGCGCAGAGACATAGTGCACATAGGCAGGGCAGAGAGACAGAGCGCAGAGACATAGGGAACAGAGGCAGGGCAGAGAGACAGAGCGCAGAGACATAAATCACAGAGGCAGGGCAGAGAGGCAGAGCGCAGAGACATATTGCACAGAGGAAGGGCAGAGAGACAGATCAGAGACATAGTGCAGAGTGACAGGACAGAGAGACAGAGCACAGGGACATAGTGCACAGAGGCAGGGCAGAGAGACAGAGCAGAGACAAAGAGCACAGAGGCAGGGCAGAGAGACAGAGCAAAGAGAGACATAGTGCACAGAGGCAGGGCAGAGAGACAGAGCAGAGACATAGTACAAAGAGGCAGGGCAGAGAGACAAAGCAGAGACATAGTACAAAGAGGCAGGGCAGAGAGACAGAGCATAGAGACATAGTGCACAGAGGCAGAGAGACAGAGCAGAGACATAGTGCACAGAGGCAGGGCAGAGATACAGAGCGCAGAGACATAGTGCACAGAGGAAGGGCAGAGAGACAGATCAGAGACATAGTGCAGAGTGACAGGACAGAGAGACAGAGCACAGAGACATAGTGCTCAGAGGCAGGGTAAAGAGACAGAGCAAAGACATAGTGCACAGAGGCAGGGCAAAGAGACAGAGCAGAGACATAGTGCACATAGGCAGGGCAGAGAGACAGAGTGCAGAGACGTAGGGAACAGAGGCAGGGCAGAGAGGCAGAGCGCAGAGACATAAATCACAGAGGCAGGGCAGAGAGACAGAGCACAGAGTCATAGTGCACAGAGACAGGGCAGAGAGACAGAGCCCAGAGACATAGTGCAGAGAGACAGAGCCCAGAGACATAGTGCAGAGAGACAGAGCCCAGAGACATAGTGCACAGAGGCAGGGCAGAGAGACAGAGCGCAGAGACATAGTGCACAGAGACAGGGCAGAGAGACAGAGCCCAGAGACATAGTGCACAGAGGCAGGGCAGAGAGACAGAGCACAGAGACATAATTCACAGAGACAGAGCAGAGAGACAGAGCCCAGAGACATAGTGCACAGAGGCAGGGCAGAGCAGAGAGACAGAGCCCAGAGACATAGTGCACAGAGGCAGGGCAGAGCAGAGAGACAGAGCCCAGAGACATAGTGCACAGAGGCAGGGCAGAGAGACAGAGCGCAGAGACATAGTGCACAGAGACAGAGCAGAGAGACAGAGCACAGAGACATAATTCACAGAGGCAGGGCAGAGAGACAGAGCAGAGACATAGCGCACAGAGACAGGTCATAGAGACAGAGCAGAGAGACATAGTGCACAGAGGCAGGGCAGAGAAACATAGCAGAAAGACATAGTGCACAGAGGCAGTGCAGAGAGACAGCGCAAAGACATAGTGCACAGAGGCAGGGCACAGAATGAGAGCAGAGGCATAGTGCACAGAGACTGGGCAGAGAGACAGAGCGCAGAGAGACAGGGCAGAAAGACATAGTGCACAGAGACAGAGCAGAGAGACAGAGCACAGTGACATAATTCACAGAGGCAGGGTAGAGAGACAGCGCAAAGACATAGTGCACAGAGGCAGGGCACAGAATGAGAGCAGAGGCATAGTGCACAGAGACTGGGCAGAGAGACAGAGCGCAGAGACATAGTCCACAGAGACAGGGCAGAGAGACAGAGCACAGAGACATAGTGCACAGAGACAGGGCAGAGAGACAGAGCATAGAGACATAGTGCACAGAGGCAGGACAGAGAGACAGAGCAGAGAGACATAGTGCACAGAGACAGAGCAGAGAGACAGAGCAGAGAGACATAGTGCACAGAGACAGGGCAGAGAGACAGAGAGACATAGTGCACAGAGACAGGGCAGAGAGACAGAGAGACATAGGCAGGGCAGAGAGACAGAGCCCAGAGACATAGCGCACAGAGGTAGGGCAGAGAAACAAAGCGCAGAGACATAGTGCACAGAGGCAGGGCAGAGAGACAGAGCAGAGAGACATAGTGCACAGAGGCAGGGCAGAAGACAGAGCGCAGAGACATAGTGCACAGAGGCAGGGCAGAGAGACAGAGCGCAGAGACATATTGCACAGAGGTAGGGCAGAGAGACAGAGCGCAGAGACATAGTGCACAGAGGAAGGGCAGAGAGACAGATCAGAGACATAGTGCAGAGTGACAGGACAGAGAGACAGAGCACAGAGACATAGTGCACAGAGGCAGGGCAGAGAGACAGAGCCCAGAGACATAGTGCACAGAGGCAGGGCAAAGAGACAGATCAGAGACATAGTGCAGAGAGACAGGGCAGAGAAACAGAGCGCACAGACATAGTGCACATAGGCAGGACAGAGAGACATAGTGCACATAGGCAGGGCAGAGAGACAGAGCGCAGAGACATAAATCACAGAGGCAGGACAGAGAGACGGAGCACAGAGTCATAGTGCACAGAGACAGGGCAGAGAGACAGAGCGCAGAGACATAGTCCACAGAGGCATGGCAGACAGACAGAGTGCAGAGACATAGTGCACAGAGACAGAGCATAGAGACATAATGCACAGAGGCAGGAAAGAGAGACAGAGCAGAGAGACATAGTGCACAGAGGCAGTGCAGAGAGACAGAGCATAGAGACATAGTGCACAGAGGCAGGACAGAGAGACAGAGCAGAGAGACATAGTGCACAGAGACAGGGCAGAGAGACAGAGCAGAGAGACATAGGCAGGGCAGAGAGACAGAGCCCAGAGACATAGCGCACATAGGCAGGGCAGAGAGACAGAGCAGAGAGACATAGTGCACATAGGCAGGGCAGAGAGACAGAGCAGAGAGACATAGTGCACAGAGACAGAGCAGAGAGACAGAGCATAGAGACAGAGCAGAGAGACATAGTGCACAGAGGCAGGGCAGAGAGACAAAGCAGAGAGACATAGTGCACAGAGGCAGGGCAGAGAGACAGAGCGCAGAGACATAGTGCACAGAGGAAGGGCAGAGAGACAGGTCAGAGACATAGTGCAGAGTGACAGGACAGAGAGACAGAGCACAGAGACATAGTGCACAGAGGCAGGGCAGAGAGACAGAGCCCAGAGACATAGTGCACAGAGGAAGGGCAGAGAGACAGATCAGAGTCATAGTGCATAGTGACAGGACAGAGAGACAGAGCACAGAGACATAGTGCACAGAGGCAGGACAGAGAGACAGAGCGCAGAGACATAGTGCAGAGAGACAGAGCGCAGAGACATAGTGCAGAGAGGCAGGGCAGAGAGACAGAGCGCAGAGACATAGTGCACACAGGCAGGGCGCAGAGACATAGTGCACAGAGGCAGGGCAGAGAGACAGAGCCCAGAGACATAGTGCACAGAGGCAGGACAGAGAGACAGAGCACAGAGACATAGTGCACAGAGGCAGGGCAGAGAGACAGAGCCCAGAGACATAGTGCACAGAGGCAGGACAGAGAGACAGAGCGCAGAGACATAGTGCAGAGAGACAGAGCGCAGAGACATAGTGCAGAGAGACAGAGCAGAGACATAGTGCAGAGAGACAGAGCAGAGACATAGTGCAGAGAGACAGGGCAGAGAGACAGAGCGCAGAGACATAGTGCACATAGGCAGGACAGAGAGACATAGTGCACATAGGCAGGGCAGAGAGACAGAGCGCAGAGACGTATGGAACAGAGGCAGGGCAGAGAGACAGAGCGCAGAGACATAAATCACAGAGGCAGGACAGAGAGACGGAGAACAGAGTCATAGTGCACAGAGACAGGGCAGAGAAAGAAGCTCTCAGACTCTTGTTTTTCCTGGAATAACTCCAGCTGTTTAGCAACGTTCAGCTGACTACCAACAGATAGGCTAGTATACTTCTTAGTAGCCTCTTGTATCCTGAATTCCTGTACAACATTTTTATTTTCTGCATCCTCAGCCTTCACCCATTTTATTTCTTCTTTTAGTGACTTCTCTAATAGCTTTGCCTCCAAGGCGGTCAGCTTTTCATGAACATTTTCTAAATTTTCTTCTTTAATAGAGTGGTCATTATGGATTACTTGTTGGTCATTGGTTTGTGGCTCAGAGGACTCATTTTCTAATTCTTCTTTATTTATGGTATGCTCATTAACATGAGCAGACATCTCAGGCACTTGGGTTGATTTTGGCGGTTCTGCGATTGGCTCATGCATTGCGGACTCTTCTGGCTCGGAAGTCGGTATAGATTCTCCTACCGGTTCATGAGCTTCCTGCGAACATCGTTCTGCATTTAATGTAGCGTCTTGAGTACACAGGTTCTGGAGGTCAGTGTTAGTCTCTTCTGGAGATGCATCACACTGAACCAACTGTCTCTTCATATCAGATGAATTGGCCATTCTCTGTATTTGTGGAGCATGAAATAGCAGCTCCCTCTGTATTACAGTTGCTTTCCTCTGTTTACGGGATTCCTCTATCTCTTGTGGCTGAGAGCTGGAAACTGTGATTTCTCCTTCTCTCTGAGATGCATAATTAGGGAGGAGATCTGGCCTCTCCTGTTTATCCTTGTGCTGCAGCTCCCACACAACGGATTCTTTCAGCTTATACCTGGGAGGACTCCTCCTCTGGTTCCATCTAGGCATCTGTAACTTACTCCGGTAGGAAACTCTGTAGTCTTCCAACGATGTCTTCCTTCTCCATTCAGGAATATCATTAGGCATCTTCCGGATACCCTTCCTTTTAGTAGTAACTTGCCCATCTGTCTTCTCTTTAGAAAGGCTTCCAGTTACTTCTTTTGTAAAAACACTGGCTTTATTCATTTGTTTGATCTCTTCTTTCTCTGAATCAGAGATCTTTATCAGGCACTTTCTTTGTCTAGACACCTCAGGAGTATTCACCCCGGGCAGGTGACTGTGTCTGTCCCTTTTTCCTTGTTCTTGGCTCACAACTTTAGTTGCTTTTAAATCATCATTAGCTTGCTTCAGGGACAAAAGGTATTTTCCAGACTCCTCTGTCTCTTTTGCCATCTCTTTTTCAGCGGTTACTGTTATTTTCCCAGCAATCGTGTACGCCGTTTCATCGGTCTCTTTCACCGTGTCAGCTGTTCCTGCAGTCTTTTCCACTTTCTCTGCAGTCTCATCAGCGGCTCCTGCCGTCTCTGCGCCGGCTCCTGCCGTCTCTGCGCCGGCTCCTGCCGTCTCTGCGCCGGCTCCTGCCGTCTCTGCGCCGGCTCCTGCCGTCTCTGCGCCGGCTCCTGCCGTCTCTGCGCCGGCTCCTGCCGTCTCTGCGCCGGCTCCTCTGTCAGCCCGCCAGTTCCTTGCTTGTCTATCTTTGACAATATCATAAAATGACTTCTCAACGCCAAGCTCCAATGGGGTGTCCATAATATTTGGATGGAAATCTCTCCTTGTCATGCCAGTCACACCTTTCTCGTGTGCTTGAAGTATAGGAGCACTTCTCCGGCTAGCTTGTTGCACCCCCAGCGCCTTTATGCTGGCTGTAAAGTACGCCTTCTGTTCATTCTGGGAGTCGTTCCTCATCCTCTCATCAGGGAACCCGTTCCCTGGCCTGTGGTAGAGATGGGCATGCTCTTCTTCGGTATTCCATCTTCTATTATCAGATTTTTCCCACAGACAGGTAGGGGCCTGTCCAAATTGTGAGACTTCCCCTCTGTACTGTAACTTCTCCTTATTACAACTCAGGTTCTCTTTGTTCTTATATTTCTGGGTACTGATTCTCTGTGCTCTGACATCCCGGGTAACTCCAACTCTGGCAAGGATCTCAGCTTTGAGGTCATCATAATTTTCTATCTTTTCTTCATTCAAGCTCAGATAAGCTTTCTGAGCTTCGCCAGTCAAATACGGGGCAATGAGGCTGACCCAGTACCGTTTGTGCCACGCCTCCCTAATGGCTGTTCTCTCAAAAATGGTGAGGTATATGATCACATCATCATCCTCTGTCAGCTCCAAAAGAAGTTCATTGGCTCTAACTCTGGCCGCATCTTTTCTATATTTTTCCAGTATAGCTTCATTCTGGGCTAACTGGATGGCCCACTTTCTATTGTACTCTTGCTGAGCAGCTGTGGCCTCTCTCATGCCGATTATTCTCTCCTCTGCTTGTCGCCGCCACTTCTCTGTGACCTCTCCCAAACATGCAGCAGCACCTCTTAGTTTACCCTCTTTTGCAGCATGGGCTCCGTCCGCTGCAATTACTTTTTGCCATTCCTGCTGACAAGCTCCGCCCACTTTCTGGCGTGTAGTGGCATCTACCAGGGCTTTCACTAGTTCCTCCATGGACATCTTGTAAGGTGGGCTGTCTTCTTAATACAGACAATTTAGCATCCCACTTCTGACACCAACTGTGGCAGAGCTCCCCCTTCTGGCGGGATCAACGCTCTGTTTATCCAACTTTTTATGCTCTTTATGGAGGACTCTGGAGCCTTTGTATGCTTTCACGGGCTTTAATAAGTGGTTGGCATAATATAAATAAACATAGCTTATGGTCAGCATGAAACAAAAATCTACTTAAACAGGCTTACTTACTTGCAGGAACGCAACTGACTAGCCCTGGGACCGCTAATCGGCCTGCAGGTAAAACAGTACCTTTTGTATCACAAAGGGGTGGTACCTTTAAGTCCAGTCACTTAGCTGCAATGGATCCTCTTCTGCTTGCAGCAAATGTTTTCCTTTAAATCAGGTGTAGTCACACAGCCTGATCCCACAATGGCAGCTTCACTTGCTGCTCTGGCACACTTGCTTCTCAGTCTCTGGTGCTCTCTTTCTCTGGAGCTCTCTGGTGCTCACTCGCTCGCTCTCTCTCTCTCTGGAGCTCTCTGGTGCTCGCTCTCTCTCTGGAGCTCTCTGGGTCGACACCCAGCCTGAAACCCCCCTGCTGGTTGCTTCAGGAGGCCTTTTAAAGAAACTTCCAGCTGGGCCTGATTACACCTCAAGCTTAACTCCGTAGCTCCTGGTGTAAATAATAATGTCTCAGGGATTAGTCCTCTTCCTAGCGCTGCGTCCACACTGGCCTCTGGGGGCAAACCATCACAAGAGACATAGTGCACAGAGACAGGGCAGAGAGACAGAGCGCAGAGACATAGTGCTCAGAGACAGGGCAGAGAGACAGAGCGCAGAGACATAGTGCATATAGAGAGGGCAGAGAGACAGAGCACAGAGACATAGTGCTCAGAGACAGGGCAGAGAGACAGAGCTCAGAGACATAGTGCACAGAGAGAGGGCAGAAAGACAGAGCGCAGATACATAGTGCACACAGGCAGGGCAGAAAAACAGAGCGCAGAGACATAGTGCTCAGAGACAGGGCAGAGAGACAGAGTACAGAGACATAGTGCACAGAGGCAGGGCAGAAAGACAGAGCGCAGAGACATAGTGCACAGAGGCAGGGTAGAGAGACAGAGCAGAGAGTAAAGGACACAGAGGCAGGGCAGAGAGACAGAGCGCACAGACATAATGCACCAAGGCAGGGCAGAGAGACCGAGCGCACAGACATAGTGCACAGAGGCATGGCAGAGAGACAGAGCGCAGAGACATAGTGCACCGATGCAGGGCAGAAAGACAGAGCGCAGAGACATAGTGCACACAGGCAGGGCACAGAGACAGAGCAGAGACATAGTGCACAGAGACGGGGCAGAGAGACAGAGCACAGAGACATAGTGCACAGAGGCAGGGCAGAAAGACAGAGCAGAGACATAGTGCACAGAGGCAGGGCAGAGAGACAGAGCAGAGAGACAAAGGACAGAGAGGCATGGCAGAGAGACAGAGCGCAGAGACATAGTGCACAGAGGCAGGGCGGAGAGACAGAGCAGAGACATAGTGCACAGAGACAGGGCAGAGAGACAGAGCGAAGAGACATAGTGCTCAGAGACAGGGCAGAGAGACAGAGCGCAAAGACATAGTGCACAGAGAGAGGGCAGAGAGACAGAGTGCAGAGACATAGTGCACAGAGGCAGGGCAGAAAGACAGAGCAGAGACATAGTGCACAGAGGCAGGGCAGAGAGACAGAGC
Organism: Discoglossus pictus; assembly: GCA_027410445.1. NCBI lineage: Eukaryota > Metazoa > Chordata > Amphibia > Anura > Alytidae > Discoglossus > Discoglossus pictus. The sequence goes on from JAPZIH010000786.1 coordinate 67,468, forward strand.
AGAGAGACAAAGGACAGAGAGGCATGGCAGAGAGACAGAGCGCAGAGACATAGTGCACAGAGGCAGGGCAGAAAGACAGAGCAGAGACATAGTGCACAGAGGCAGGGCAGAGAGACAGAGCAGAGAGACAAAGGACAGAGAGGCATGGCAGAGAGACAGAGCGCAGAGACATAGTGCACAGAGGCAGGGCGGAGAGACAGAGCAGAGACATAGTGCACAGAGACAGGGCAGAGAGACAGAGCGAAGAGACATAGTGCTCAGAGACAGGGCAGAGAGACAGAGCGCAAAGACATAGTGCACAGAGAGAGGGCAGAGAGACAGAGTGCAGAGACATAGTGCTCAGAGACAGGGCAGAGAGACAGAGCGCAGAGACATAGTGCTCAGAGACAGGGCAGAGAGACAGAGCGCAAAGACATAGTGCACAGAGAAAGAGAGAGCAGAAAGACAGAGCGCAGATACTTAGTACACAGAGGCAGGGCATAGAGACAGAGCCCAGAGACATGGCAGAGATACAGAGCGCAGATCCATAGTACACAGAGGCAGGGCAGAGAGACAGAGCCCAGAGACATAGTGCACAGAGGCAGGGCAGAGAGACAGAGCGCAGATACATAGTACACAGAGGCAGGGCAGAGAGACAGAGCCTAGAGACATAGTGCACAGAGGCAGGGCAGAAAACAGAGCAGAGAGACATAGTGCACAGAGACAGGGCAGAGAGACAGAGCGCAGAGACATAGTGCTCAGAGACAGGGCAGAGAGACAGAGCTCAGAGACATAGTGCACAGAGAGAGGGCAGAAAGACAGAGCGCAGATACATAGTGCACACAGGCAGGGCAGAAAAACAGAGCGCAGAGACATAGTGCACAGAGACAGGATAGAGAGACAGAGTACAGAGACATAGTGCACAGAGGCAGGGCAGAAAGACAGAGCGCAGAGACATAGTGCACAGAGGCAGGGTAGAGAGACAGAGCAGAGAGTAAAGGACACAGAGGCAGGGCAGAGAGACAGAGCGCACAGACATAGTGCACAGAGGCATGGCAGAGAGACAGAGCGCAGAGACATAGTGCACCGATGCAGGGCAGAAAGACAGAGCGCAGAGACATAGTGCACACAGGCAGGGCACAGAGACAGAGCAGAGACATAGTGCACAGAGACCGGGCAGAGAGACAGAGCGCAGAGACATAGTGCACAGAGGCAGGGCAGAGAGACAGAGCGCAGAGACATAGTGCACACAGGCAGGGCAGAAAGACAGAACAGAGACATAGTGCACAGAGGCAGGGCAGAGAGACAGAGTGCAGAGACATAGTGCACAGAGACAGGGCAGAGAGACAGAGCGCAGAGACATAGTGCTCAGAGACAGGGCAGAGAGACAGAGCGCAAAGACATAGTGCACAGAGAGAGGGCAGAGAGACAGAGTGCAGAGACATAGTGCTCAGAGACAGGGCAGAGAGACAGAGCGCAGAGACATAGTGCTCAGAGACAGGGCAGAGAGACAGAGCGCAGAGACATAGTGCTCAGAGACAGGGCAGAGAGACAGAGCGCAAAGACATAGTGCACAGAGAGAGAGAGCAGAAAGACAGAGCGCAGATACTTAGTACACAGAGGCAGGGCATAGAGACAGAGCCCAGAGACATGGCAGAGAGACAGAGCGCAGATCCATAGTACACAGAGGCAGGGCAGAGAGACAGAGCCCAGAGACATAGTGCACAGAGGCAGGGCAGAGAGACAGAGCGCAGATACATAGTACACAGAGGCAAGGCAGAGAGACAGAGCCTAGAGACATAGTGCAGAGAGGCAGGGCAGAAAACAGAGCAGAGAGACATAGTGCACAGAGACAGGGCAGAGAGACAGAGCGCAGAGACATAGTGCACAGAGACAGGGCAGAGAGACAGAGCGCGGAGACATAGTGCACAGAGGCAGGGCAGAGAGACAGAGCGCAGAGACATAGTGCACAGAGGCAGGGCAGAGAGACAGAGCAGAGAGGTAAAGGACACAGAGGCAGGGCAGAGAGACAGAGCAGAGAGACATAGTGCACAGAGGCAGGACAGAGAGACAGAGCGCACAGACATAGTGCACAGAGGTAGGGCAGAGAGACAGAGCGCACAGACATAGTGCACAGAGGCAGGGCACAGAGACATGGTGCACAGAGACAGGGCAGAGAGACAGAGCGCGGAGACATAGTGCACAGAGGCAGGGCAGAGAGACAGAGCGCAGAGACATAGTGCACAGAGGCAGGGCAGAGAGACAGAGCAGAGAGGTAAAGGACACAGAGGCAGGGCAGAGAGACAGAGCAGAGAGACATAGTGCACAGAGGCAGGACAGAGAGACAGAGCGCAGAGACATAGTGCACTGAGGCAGGGCAGAGAGACAGAGCGCAGAGACATAGTGCACAGAGGAAGGGCAGAGAGACAGATCAGAGACATAGTGCAGAGTGACAGGACAGAGAGACAGAGCGCGGAGACATAGTGCACAGAGGCAGGACAGAGAGACAGAGCGCGGAGACATAGTGCACAGAGGCAGGGCAGAGAGACAGAGCACAGAGGTAAAGGACACAGAGGCAGGGCAGAGAGACAGAGCAGAGAGACATAGTGCACAGAGGCAGGACAGAGAGACAGAGCGCGGAGACATAGTGCACAGAGGCAGGGCAGAGAGACAGAGCAGAGAGGTAAAGGACACAGAGGCAGGGCAGAGAGACAGAGCAGAGAGACATAGTGCACAGAGGCAGGACAGAGAGACAGAGCGCACAGACATAGTGCACAGAGGTAGGGCAGAGAGACAGAGCGCACAGACATAGTGCACAGAGGCAGGGCACAGAGACATGGTGCACAGAGACAGGGCAGAGAGACAGAGCGCAGAGACATAGTGCACAGAGGCAGGGCAGAGAGACAGAGCAGAGAGGTAAAGGACACAGAGGCAGGGCAGAGAGACAGAGCAGAGAGACATAGTGCACAGAGGCAGGACAGAGAGACAGAGCGCAGAGACATAGTGCACTGAGGCAGGGCAGAGAGACAGAGCGCACAGACATAGTGCACAGAGGTAGGGCAGAGAGACAGAGCGCACAGACATAGTGCACAGAGGCAGGGCAGAGAGACAGAGCGCAGAGACATAGTGCTCAGAGGAAGGACAGGGAGACAGAGCGCAGAGACATAGTGCACAGAGGCATGCCAGAGAAACAGAGCGCAGAGACATAGTGCACAGAGACAGGGCAGAGAGACAGAGCAGAGAGGTAAAGGACACAGAGGCAGGACAGAGAGACAGAGCGCACAGACATAGTGCACAGAGGTAGGGCAGAGAGACAGAGCGCACAGACATAGTGCACAGAGGCAGGGCACAGAGACATGGTGCACAGAGACAGGGCAGAGAGACAGAGCGCAAAAACATAGTGCACCAAGGCAGGACAGAGAGACAGAGCGCGGAGACATAGTGCACAGAGGCAGGACAGAGAGACAGAGCGCGGAGACATAGTGCACAGAGGCAGGGCAGAGAGACAGAGCGCAGAGACATAGTGCACAGAGGCAGGGCAGAGAGACAGAGCAGAGAGGTAAAGGACACAGAGGCAGGGCAGAGAGACAGAGCAGAGAGACATAGTGCACAGAGGCAGGACAGAGAGACAGAGCGCACAGACATAGTGCACAGAGGTAGGGCAGAGAGACAGAGCGCACAGACATAGTGCACAGAGGCAGGGCACAGAGACATGGTGCACAGAGACAGGGCAGAGAGACAGAGCGCGGAGACATAGTGCACAGAGGCAGGGCAGAGAGACAGAGCAGAGAGGTAAAGGACACAGAGGCAGGGCAGAGAGACAGAGCAGAGAGACATAGTGCACAGAGGCAGGACAGAGAGACAGAGCGCACAGACATAGTGCACAGAGGCATGGCAGAGAGACAGAGCGCAGAGACATAGTGCACTGAGGCAGGGCAGAGAGACAGAGCGCAGAGACATAGTGCACAGAGGCAGGGCAGAGAGACAGAGTGCAGAGACATAGTGCACAGAGGCAGGGCAGAGAGACAGAGCGCAGAGACATATTGCACAGAGACTGGGCAGAGAGACAGAGCGCAGAGACATATTGCACAGAGACTGGGCAGAGAGACAGAGCGCAGAGACATAGTGCACTGAGGCAGGGCAGAGAGACAGAGCGCAGAGACATATTGCACAGAGACTGGGCAGAGAGACAGAGCGCAGAGACATATTGCACAGAGACTGGGCAGAGAGACAGAGCGCAGAGACATAGCGCACAGAGGCAGGGCAGAAAGACATTGCAGAGACATAGTTTACAGAGGGAGGGCAGAGAGACAGAGCGCAGAGACATAGTGCACAGAGGCAGGGCAGAGAGACAGAGCGCAGAGACATAGTGCACAGAGACATGGCAGAGAAACAGAGCGCAGAGACATAGTGCACTGAGGCAGGGCAGAGAAACAGAGCAGAGAGACATAGTGCACTGAGGCAGAAAGAGAGAGCGGAGAGACATAGTGCACAGATGCAGGGCAGAAAGACAGAGCGCAGAGACATAGTGCAAAGAGACAGGACAGAGAGACAGAGCGTGGAGACATAGTGCACAGAGGCAGGGCAGAGAGACAGAGCGCAGAGACATAGTGCACAGAGACATGGCAGAGGGACAGATCCCAGAGACATAGTGCACAGAGACAGGGCAGAAAAACAGAGCAGAGAGACATAGTGCACAGAGGCAGGGCAGAGAGACAGAGCAGAGAGGTAAAGGACACAGAGGCAGGGCAAAGAGACAGAGCGCACAGACATAGTGCACAGAGGTAGGGCAGAGAGACAGAGCAGAGAGACAAAGGACAGAGAGGCATGGCAGAGAGACAGAGCGCAGAGACATAGTGCACAGAGGCAGGGCGGAGAGACAGAGCAGAGACATAGTGCACAGAGGCAGGACAGAGAGACAGAGCGCACAGACATAGTGCACAGAGGTAGGGCAGAGAGACAGAGCGCACAGACATAGTGCACAGAGGCAGGGCACAGAGACATGGTGCACAGAGACAGGGCAGAGAGACAGAGCGCGGAGACATAGTGCACAGAGGCAGGGCAGAGAGACAGAGCAGAGAGGTAAAGGACACAGAGGCAGGGCAGAGAGACAGAGCAGAGAGACATAGTGCACAGAGGCAGGACAGAGAGACAGAGCGCACAGACATAGTGCACAGAGGCATGGCAGAGAGACAGAGCGCAGAGACATAGTGCACTGAGGCAGGGCAGAGAGACAGAGCGCAGAGACATAGTGCACAGAGGCAGGGCAGAGAGACAGAGCGCAGAGACATAGTGCACTGAGGCAGGGCAGAGAGACAGAGCGCAGAGACATATTGCACAGAGACTGGGCAGAGAGACAGAGCGCAGAGACATATTGCACAGAGACTGGGCAGAGAGACAGAGCGCAGAGACATAGCGCACAGAGGCAGGGCAGAAAGACATTGCAGAGACATAGTTTACAGAGGGAGGGCAGAGAGACAGAGCGCAGAGACATAGTGCACAGAGGCAGGGCAGAGAGACAGAGCGCAGAGACATAGTGCACAGAGACATGGCAGAGAAACAGAGCGCAGAGACATAGTGCACTGAGGCAGGGCAGAGAAACAGAGCAGAGAGACATAGTGCACTGAGGCAGAAAGAGAGAGCGGAGAGACATAGTGCACAGATGCAGGGCAGAAAGACAGAGCGCAGAGACATAGTGCAAAGAGACAGGACAGAGAGACAGAGCGTGGAGACATAGTGCACAGAGGCAGGGCAGAGAGACAGAGCGCAGAGACATAGTGCACAGAGGCAGGGCAGAGAGACAGAGCACAGAGGTAAAGGACACAGAGGCATGGCAGAGAGACAGAGCGCAGAGACATAGTGCACAGAGGCAGGGCGGAGAGACAGAGCAGAGACATAGTGCTCAGAGACAGGGCAGAGAGACAGAGCGCAAAGACATAGTGCACAGAGAGAGGGCAGAGAGACAGAGTGCAGAGACATAGTGCTCAGAGACAGGGCAGAGAGACAGAGCGCAGAGACATAGTGCTCAGAGACAGGGCAGAGAGACAGAGCGCAAAGACATAGTGCACAGAGAGAGGGCAGAGAGACAGAGCGAAGAGACATAGTGCTCAGAGACAGGGCAGAGAGACAGAGCGCAAAGACATAGTGCACAGAGAGAGGGCAGAGAGACAGAGTGCAGAGACATAGTGCTCAGAGACAGGGCAGAGAGACAGAGCGCAGAGACATAGTGCTCAGAGACAGGGCAGAGAGACAGAGCGCAAAGACATAGTGCACAGAGAGAGAGAGCAGAAAGACAGAGCGCAGATACTTAGTACACAGAGGCAGGGCATAGAGACAGAGCCCAGAGACATGGCAGAGAGACAGAGCGCAGATCCATAGTACACAGAGGCAGTGCAGAGAGACAGAGCCCAGAGACATAGTGCACAGAGGCAGGGCAGAGAGACAGAGCGCAGATACATAGTACACAGAGGCAGGGCAGAGAGACAGAGCCTAGAGACATAGTGCACAGAGGCAGGGCAGAAAACAGAGCAGAGAGACATAGTGCACAGAGACAGGGCAGAGAGACAGAGCTCAGAGACATAGTGCACAGAGAGAGGGCAGAAAAACAGAGCGCAGAGACATAGTGCACAGAGACAGGACAGAGAGACAGAGCGCAGATACATAGTGCACAGAGGCAGGGCAGAGAGACCGAGCGCACAGACATAGTGCACAGAGGCATGGCAGAGAGACAGAGCGCAGAGACATAGTGCACCGATGCAGGGCAGAAAGACAGAGCGCAGAGACATAGTGCACACAGGCAGGGCACAGAGACAGAGCAGAGACATAGTGCACAGAGACCGGGCAGAGAGACAGAGCGCAGAGACATAGTGCACAGAGGCAGGGCAGAAAGACAGAGCAGAGACATAGTGCACATAGGCAGGACAGAGAGACATAGTGCAGAGACATAGTGCACAGAGGCAGGGCAGAGAGACAGAGTGCAGAGACATAGTGCACAGAGACAGGGCAGAGAGACAGAGCGCAGAGACATAGTGCTCAGAGACAGGGCAGAGAGACAGAGCGCAAAGACATAGTGCACAGAGACTGGGCAGAGAGACAGAGTGCAGAGACATAGTGCTCAGAGACAGGGCAGAGAGACAGAGCGCAGAGACATAGTGCTCAGAGACAGGGCAGAGAGACAGAGCGCAGAGACATAGTGCTCAGAGACAGGGCAGAGAGACAGAGCGCAAAGACATAGTGCACAGAGAGAGAGAGCAGAAAGACAGAGCGCAGATACTTAGTACACAGAGGCAGGGCATAGAGACAGAGCCCAGAGACATGGCAGAGAGACAGAGCGCAGATCCATAGTACACACAGGCAGGGCAGAGAGACAGAGCCCAGAGACATAGTGCACAGAGGCAGGGCAGAGAGACAGAGCGCAGATACATAGTACACAGAGGCAGGGCAGAGAGACAGAGCCCAGAGACATAGTGCACAGAGGCAGGGCAGAGAGACAGAGCGCAGATACATAGTACACAGAGGCAGGGCAGAGAGACAGAGCGCAGAGACATAGGGCACAGAGGCAGGGCAGAGAGACAGAGCGCGGAGACATAGTGCACAGAGGCAGGACAGAGAGACAGAGCGCGGAGACATAGTGCACAGAGGCAGGGCAGAGAGACAGAGCAGAGAGGTAAAGGACACAGAGGCAGGGCAGAGAGACAGAGCAGAGAGACATAGTGCACAGAGGCAGGACAGAGAGACAGAGCGCAGAGACATAGTGCACTGAGGCAGGGCAGAGAGACAGAGTGCACAGACATAGTGCACAGAGGTAGGGCAGAGAGACAGAGCGCACAGTCATAGTGCACAGAGGCAGGGCAGAGAGACAGAGCGCAAAAACATAGTGCACAGAGGCATGCCAGAGAAACAGAGCGCAGAGACATAGTGCACCAAGGCAGGGCAGAGAGACAGAGCGCACAGACATAGTGCACAGAGGCATGGCAGAGAGACAGAGCGCAGAGACATAGTGCACTGAGGCAGGGCAGAGAGACAGAGCGCAGAGACATAGTGCACAGAGGCAGGGCAGAGAGACAGAGCGCAGAGACATAGTGCACTGAGGCAGGGCAGAGAGACAGAGCGCAGAGACATATTGCACAGAGACTGGGCAGAGAGACAGAGCGCAGAGACATATTGCACAGAGACTGGGCAGAGAGACAGAGCGCAGAGACATAGTGCACAGAGGCAGGGCAGAAAGACATTGCAGAGACATAGTTTACAGAGGGAGGGCAGAGAGACAGAGCGCAGAGACATAGTGCACAGAGGCAGGGCAGAGAGACAGAGCGCAGAGACATAGTGCACAGAGACATGGCAGAGAAACAGAGCGCAGAGACATAGTGCACTGAGGCAGGGCAGAGAAACAGAGCAGAGAGACATAGTGCACTGAGGCAGAAAGAGAGAGCGCAGAGACATAGTGCACAGATGCAGGGCAGAAAGACAGAGCGCAGAGACATAGTGCAAAGAGACAGGACAGAGAGACAGAGCGCAGAGACATAGTGCACAGAGACATGGCAGAGGGACAGATCCCAGAGACATAGTGCACAGAGGCAGGGCAGAAAAACAGAGCAGAGAGACATAGTGCACAGAGACAGGGCAGAGAGACAGAGCGCGGAGACATAGTGCACAGAGGCAGGGCAGAGAGACAGAGCAGAGAGGTAAAGGACACAGAGGCAGGGCAAAGAGACAGAGCGCACAGACATAGTGCACAGAGGTAGGGCAGAGAGACAGAGCGCACAGACATAGTGCACAGAGGCAGGGCAGAGAGACAGAGCGCAAAAACATAGTGCACAGAGGCATGCCAGAGAAACAGAGCGCAGAGACATAGTGCACCAAGGCAGGGCAGAGAGACAGAGCGCACAGACATAGCGCACATAGGCAGGGCAGAGAGACAGAGCAGAGAGACATAGTGCACAGAGGCAGGGCAGAGAGACAGAGCGCACAGACATAGCGCACATAGGCAGGGCAGAGAGACAGAGCAGAGAGACATCGTGCACAGAGACAGAGCAGAGAGACAGAGCAGAGAGACATAGTGCACAGTGGCAGGGCATAGAGACAGAGCGCAGAGACATAGTGCACAGAGGAAGGGCAGAGAGACAGATCAGAGACATAGTGCACAGAGGCAGGGCAGAAAAACGGAGCAGAGAGACATAGTGCACAGAGACAGGGCAGAGAGACAGAGCACGGAGACATAGTGCACAGAGGCAGGGCAGAGAGACAGAGCGCAGAGACATAGTGCCCAGAGGCAGGGCAGAGAGACAGATCAGAGACATAGTACAGAGAGGCAGGGCATAGAGACAGAGCAGAGAGGTAAAGGACACAGAGGCAGGGCAGAGAGACAGAGCAGAGAGACATAGTGCACAGAGGCAGGACAGAGAGACAGAGCGCACAGACATAGTGCACAGAGGTAGGGCAGAGAGACAGAGTGCACAGACATAGTGCACAGAGGCAGGGCAGAGAGACAGAGCGCAAAAACATAGTGCACAGAGGCAGGACAGAGAGACAGAGCACAGAGACATAGTGCACCAAGGCAGGGCAGAGAGACAGAGCGCACAGACATAGTGCACAGAGGCATGGCAGAGAGACAGAGCACGGAGACATAGTGCACAGAGGCAGGGCAGAGAGACAGAGCGCAGAGACATAGTTCCCAGAGGCAGGGCAGAGAGACAGATCAGAGACATAGTACAGAGAGGCAGGGCAGAGAGACAGAGCAGAGAGGTAAAGGACACAGAGGCAGGGCAGAGAGACAGAGCAGAGAGACATAGTGCACAGAGGCAGGACAGAGAGACAGAGCGCACAGACATAGTGCACAGAGGTAGGGCAGAGAGACAGAGTGCACAGACATAGTGCACAGAGGCAGGGCAGAGAGACAGAGCGCAAAAACATAGTGCACAGAGGCATGCCAAAGAGACAGAGCGCACAGACATAGTGCACCAAGGCTGGGCAGAGAGACAGAGCGCACAGACATAGTGCACAGAGGCATGGCAGAGAGACAGAGCGCAGAGACATAGTGCACTGAGGAAGGGCAGAGAGACAGAGCGCAGAGACATAGTGCATAGAGGCAGGGCACAGAGACATAGTGCACAGAGACCAGGCAGAGAGACAGAGCGCAGAGACATAGTGCACAGAGGCAGGGCAGAAAGACATTGCAGAGACATAGTTTACAGAGGGAGGGCAGAGAGACAGAGCGCAGAGACATAGTGCACAGAGGCAGGGCAGAGAGACAGAGCGCAGAGACATAGTGCACAGAGACATGGCAGAGAGACAGAGCGCAGAGACATAGTGCACTGAGGCAGAAAGAGAGAGCGGAGAGACATAGTGCACAGATGCAGGGCAGAAAGACAGAGCGCAGAGACATAGTGCAAAGAGACAGGACAGAGAGACAGAGCGTGGAGACATAGTGCACAGAGGCAGGGCAGAGAGACAGAGCGTGGAGACATAGTGCACAGAGACATGGCAGAGGGACAGATCCCAGAGACATAGTGCACAGAGGCAGGGCAGAGAGACAGAGCGTGGAGACATAGTGCACAGAGGCAGGGCAGAGAGACAGAGCAGAGAAGTAAAGGACACAGAGGCAGGGCAAAGAGACAGAGCGCACAGACATAGTGCACAGAGGTAGGGCAGAGAGACAGAGCGCAAAAACATAGTGCACAGAGGCATGCCAGAGAAACAGAGCGCAGAGACATAGTGCACCAAGGCAGGGCAGAGAGACAGAGCGCAGAGACATAGTGCACAGAGGCATGGGAGAGAGACAGAGCGCAGAGACATAGTGCACTGAGGCATGGCAGAGAGACAGAGCGCAGAGACATAGTGCACTGAGGCAGGGCAGAGAGACAGAGCGCAGAGACATAGTGCACAGAGGCAGGGCAGAGAGACATTGCAGAGACATAGTTTACAGGGGCAGGGCAGAGAGACATTGCAGAGACATAGTTTACAGAGGGAGGGCAGAGAGACAGAGCGCAGAGACATAGTGCACAGAGGCAGGGCAGAGAGATAGAGCGCAGAGACATAGTGCACAGAGACATGGCAGAGAGACAGAGCGCAGAGACATAGTGCACTGAGGCAGGGCAGAGAAACAGAGCAGAGAGACATAGTGCACTGAGGCAGAAAGAGAGAGCGGAGAGACATAGTGCTCAGATGCAGGGCAGAAAGACATAGTGCAAAGAGACAGGACAGAGAGACAGAGCGTGGAGACATAGTGCACAGAGGCAGGGCAGAGAGACAGAGCGCAGAGACATAGTGCACAGAGACATGGCAGAGGGACAGATCCCAGAGACATAGTGCACAGAAGCAGGGCAGAAAAATAGAGCAGAGAGACATAGTGCACAGAGGCAGGGCAGAGAGACAGAGCAGAGAGGTAAAGGACACAGAGGCAGGGCAAAGAGACAGAGCGCACAGACATAGTGCACAGAGGTAGGGCAGAGAGACAGAGCGCACAGACATAGTGCACAGAGGCAGGGCAGAGAGACAGAGCGCAAAAACATAGTGCACTGAGGCAGGGCAGAGAGACAGAGCGCAGAGACATAGTGCACACAGGCAGGGCGCAGAGACATAGTGCACAGAGACCGGGCAGAGAGACAGAGCGCAGAGACATAGTGCACAGAGGCAGGGCAGAAAGGCATCGCAGAGACATAGTGCACAGAGGGAGGGCAGAGAGACAGAGCGCAGAGACATAGTGCACAGAGGCAGGGCAGAGAGACAGAGCGCAGAGACATAGTGCACTGAGGCAGGGCAGAGAAACAGAGCAGAGAGACATAGTGCACAAATGCAGGGCAGAAAAATAGAGCAGAGAGACATAGTGCACAGAGGCAGGGCAGAGAGACAGAGCAGAGAGGTAAAGGACACAGAGGCAGGGCAAAGAGACAGAGCGCACAGACATAGTGCACAGAGGCAGGGCAGAAAGGCATCGCAGAGACATAGTGCACAGAGGGAGGGCAGAGAGACAGAGCGCAGAGACATAGTGCACTGAGGCAGGGCAGAGAGACAGAGCGCAGAGACATAGTGCACACAGGCAGGGCGCAGAGACATAGTGCACAGAGACCGGGCAGAGAGACAGAGCGCAGAGACATAGTGCACAGAGGCAGGGCAGAAAGGCATCGCAGAGACATAGTGCACAGAGGGAGGGCAGAGAGACAGAGCGCAGAGACATAGTGCACAGAGGCAGGGCAGAGAGACAGAGCGCAGAGACATAGTGCACTGAGGCAGGGCAGAGAAACAGAGCAGAGAGACATAGTGCACAGAGACAGGACAGAGAGACAGAGCGTGGAGACATAGTGCACAGAGGCAGGTCAGAGAGACAGAGTGCAGAGGCAGGTCAGAGAGACAGAGTGCAGAGGCAGGGCAGAGAGACAGAGCGCAGATACATAGTGCACAGAGGCAGGACAGAGAGACAGAGCAGAGACATAGTGCACAGAGGCAGGACAGAGAGACAGAGCGCAGAGACATAGTGCAGAGAGACAGAGCAGAGAGACATAGTGCACAGAGGCAGAAAGAGAGAGCGGAGAGACATAGTGCACAGAGGCAGGGCAGAAAGACAGAGCGCAGAGACATAGTGCACAGAGACAGGACAAAGAGACAGAGCACAGAGACATAGTGCACAAAGGCAAGGCAGAGAGACAGAGCGCAGAGACATAGTGCACTGAGGCAGGGCAGAGAAACAGAGCAGAGAGACATAGTGCACAAATGCAGGGCAGAAAGACAGAGCTCAGAGACATAGTGCACAGAGGTAGGGCAGAGAGACAGAGCGCACAGACATAGTGCACAGAGGCAGGGCAGAGAGACAGAGCGCAAAAACATAGTGCACAGAGGCATGCCAGAGAAACAGAGCGCAGAGACAAAGTGCACCAAGGCAGGGCAGAGAGACAGAGCGCACAGACATAGTGCACAGAGGCATGGGAGAGAGACAGAGCGCAGAGACATAGTGCACAAAGGCAAGGCAGAGAGACAGAGTGCAGAGACATAGTGCACTGAGGCAGGGCAGAGAAACAGAGCAGAGAGACATAGTGCACAAATGCAGGGCAGAAAGACAGAGCTCAGAGACATAGTGCACAGAGGTAGGGCAGAGAGACAGAGCGCACAGACATAGTGCACAGAGGCAGGGCCGAGAGACATAGCGCAAAAACATAGTGCACAGAGGCATGCCAGAGAAACAGAGCGCAGAGACATAGTGCACCAAGGCAGGGCAGAGAGACAGAGCGCACAGACATAGTGCACAGAGGCATGGGAGAGAGACAGAGCGCAGAGACATAGTGCACTGAGGCAGGGCAGAGAGACAGAGCGCAGAGACATAGTGCACACAGGCTGGGCGCAGAGACATAGTGCACAGAGACCGGGCAGAGAGACAGAGCGCAGAGACATAGTGCACAGAGGCAGGGCAGAAAGACATCGCAGAGACATAGTGCACAGAGGGAGGGCAGAGAGACAGAGCGCAGAGACATAGTGCACAGAGGCAGGGCAGAGAGACAGAGCGCAGAGACATAGTGCACGGAGACATGGCAGAGAGACAGAGCGCAGAGACATAGTGCACTGAGGCAGGGCAGAGAAACAGAGCAGAGAGACATAGTGCACAAATGCAGGGCAGAAAGACAGAGCTCAGAGACATAGTGCAAAGAGACAGGACAGAGAGACAGAGCGTGGAGACATAGTGCACAGAGGCAGGTCAGAGAGACAGAGTGCAGAGGCAGGTCAGAGAGACAGAGTGCAGAGGCAGGGCAGAGAGACAGAGCGCAGAGACATAGTGCACAGAGGCAGGGCAGAGAGACAGAGCGCAGATACATAGTGCACAGAGGCAGGACAGAGAGACAGAGCAGAGACATAGTGCACAGAGGCAGGACAGAGAGACAGAGCGCAGAGACATAGTGCAGAGAGACAGAGCAGAGAGACATAGTGCACAGAGGCAGAAAGAGAGAGCGGAGAGACATAGTGCACAGAGGCAGGGCAGAAAGACAGAGCGCAGAGACATAGTGCACAGAGACAGGACAAAGAGACAGAGCACAGAGACATAGTGCACAAAGGCAAGGCAGAGAGACAGAGCGCAGAGACATAGTGCACAGAGACATGGCAGAGAGACAGAGCGCAGAGACATAGTGCACTGAGGCAGGGCAGAGAAACAGAGCAGAGAGACATAGTGCACAAATGCAGGGCAGAAAGACAGAGCTCAGAGACATAGTGCAAAGAGACAGGACAGAGAGACAGAGCGTGGAGACATAGTGCACAGAGGCAGGTCAGAGAGACAGAGTGCAGAGGCAGGTCAGAGAGACAGAGTGCAGAGGCAGGGCAGAGAGACAGAGCGCAGAGACATAGTGCACAGAGGCAGGGCAGAGAGACAGAGCGCAGAGACATAGTGCACAGAGGCAGGGCAGAGAGACAGAGCGCAGATACATAGTGCACAGAGGCAGGACAGAGAGACAGAGCAGAGACATAGTGCACAGAGGCAGGACAGAGAGACAGAGCGCAGAGACATAGTGCAGAGAGACAGAGCAGAGAGACATAGTGCACAGAGGCAGAAAGAGAGAGCGGAGAGACATAGTGCACAGAGGCAGGGCAAAGAGACAGAGCACAGAGACATAGTGCACAAAGGCAAGGCAGAGAGACAGAGCGCAGAGACATAGTGCACAGAGGCAGGACAGAGAGACAGAGCAGAGAGACATAAGGCACAGAGGCAGGGCAGAGAGACAGAGCGCAGAGACATAGTGCACAGAGGCAGGGCAGAGAGACAGAGTACTAATGTAATGTTTTTTTTTTAACAGGGGCCGCGCCGGAGAAGAAAAGAAGAAGGACGGGGACATGCTGGAAAGGTGAGCAGAATATTTAGAATGTTTATTTATTTTATGTAAATGTTTTGTACTCATCCCCCCCCCCCCCCCCCCCAGGTTGCTGATCTGAAGGGAGATCTGCAAAGGTAAGTGGTCATAATTAGAGATGTCCCGAATAGTTTGCCGGCAAACTGTTCCCGACAAACATAGCATGTTTGCGTTCGCGGCGAACTGCGAACATATGCGAGATTCGACCCGCCCCCTATACTTTATCATTGAGCAAACTTTGACCCTGCATGTCACAGTCAGCAGACACATTCCAGCCAATCAGCAGCATACACTCCCTTCCAGAGCCTTCTAACTCATGGACAGCAGCCATTTTGGAATCATAACTAACTTGCAGTCTTACTGAGAGGAGGCTGAGTGTAGGTGATACTGCATCAATAGGGAAAACCATAGCTAGGCTACTGTACACAGTGTGCAATACAGTCCTGAAGGACTCTTTTGATCTCTGCTGCAAGTACACCCCTGTGTCTCTTCCCCCCTTATCATCATCCTCCTCTCACCTTAGCACCCAACCCTAACACCCCTCACACTTATCCCTAACACCCCTCACCCTAACACCTATCCCTAACACCCCTCACCCTAACCCTAACACCCCTTACACTTATCCATAACACCCACCAACCTAACACCTAACACCTAACCTTAACACCCCTCACACTTATCCCTAACACCCCTCACCCTAACCCTAACACCCCTCACACTTATCCCTAACACCTCTCACCCTAACACCTAACCGTAACACCCCTCACACTTATCCCTAGCACCTAACCCTAACACCTAACCCTAACCCTAACACCCCTCACACTTATCCCTAACACCCCTCACACTTATCCCGAACACCCCTCACACTTATCCCGAACACCCCTCACCCTAACCCTAACACCCCTCACCCTAACCCTAACACCCCTCACCCTAACCCTAACACCCCTCACACTTATCCCTAACCCTAACACCTAACCCTAACACCCCTCACACTTATCCCTAACACCCCTCAACCTAACACCTAACCCTAACACCCCTCACCCTAACCCTAACACCCCTCACACTTATCCCTAACCCTAACACCTAACCCTAACACCCCTCACACTTATCCCTTACACCCCTCACCCGAACCCTAACACCCCTCACACTTATCCCTAACACCTAACCCTCACACCTAACCCAAAAACCCCTCACACTTATCCCTAACACCCCTCACCCTAACCCTAACACCCCTCACACTTATCCCTAACACCTAACCCTAACACCTAACCCTAACACCCCTCACACTTTTCCTTAACACCCCTCACCCTAACACCTATCTCTAACACCCCTCACCCTAACCCTAACACCCCTCACCCTAACCCTAACACCCCTCACACTTATCCCTAACACCCCTCACCCTAACCCTAACACCCCTCACACGTATCCCTAAGACCTAACACCCCTCAAACTTATTCCTAACATGCCTCACCCTAACACCCCTTACACTTATCCCTAACACCCCTCACACTTAGCCCTAACACCCCTCACCCTAACACTTAACCCCCTCACCCTTATCCCTAACACCCCTTACCCCTCACACTTATCCCTGTGTCTCTTCCCCCCCCCCCCCTTATCATTAAGGGAGCGGTGAGGATGCGGAAGGAGGGGGGAAGAGACACAGGGGAGGATAATGAGGGAGGGGGGAAGAGACAAAGGGGAAGATGATGAGGGAGGGGGAAAAGAGACACAGGGGAGGATGATGAGGGAGGGGGAAAAGAGACACAGGGGAGGATGATGAGGGAGGGGGGATAGAGACACAGGGGAGGATGATGATGGAGGGGAGAAGAGACACAGGGGAGGATGATGATGGAGGGGAGAAGAGACACAGGGGAGGATGATGAGGGAGGGGGTAAAGAGATACAGGGGAGGATGATGAGGGAGGTGGGAGGATGATGAGGGAGGGGGGATGAGACACAGGGGAGGGTGATGAGGAAGGGGGGAAAGAGACACAGGGGAGGATGATGAGGGAGGGGGGAAGAGACACATGGGAGGATGATGAGGGAGGGGGTAAAGAGATACAGGGGAGGATGATGAGGATGATTTAACTTCTGCACACTCATATCTGTTGTCACAGTAGCTTGCACGCATACTACCAATCTGTCAAAACCTGTAATGATGAATGAGGTCTATAGTAGCCTGGTTCCCTTATCCTCTACAGGTTGAGACATAATGTTTGGGTGACTCCAGACCAACACATGAGTACAAGCAGCACACAAACTCAAAGCCGCCATCCTCCTCCTGGTCCAGCATCATCAGCCACATCAACCACTGCTGTCCTCCTTGCCCCCTCTCAACCATCCTCCACTCTGTCTCTCGCCTTGAGCAGTTCCTGCTCATCTGCCCATAGTCAGGTGCCTGTAAAGGACATGTTTGAGCGTAAGAAGCTAATGTCACAAAGTGCCCCAAATTTGAAGTGATACGACCAACCAAGCATCTTTTTCCATCTCCCGGTCCCAAAAATCCAGGCCTTATACACGCCCCCTGATAGGTGACGTAACAAGTATTAAACTGTAAGTACTACTCTTATCAAACACGCCACTCCTATCTGGTGGCACCTTTGATTGCATGTGCCGTGCCCCAAAATTGAAATGATACGACCAACAAAGCATCTTTTTTCATCTCCCGGTTCTAAAAATCCAGGCCTTATACACGCCCCCTGATAGGTGACGTAACAAGTATTAAACTGATAAGAGTAGTACTTACAAACACGCCACTCCTATCTGGTGGCACCTTTGATTGCACGTGCCGTGCCCCAAAATTTTAGTGATACGACCAACAAAGCATCTTTTTCCATCTCCTGGTTCTAAAAATACAGGCCTTATACACGCCCCCTGATAGGTGACTGTAGCGGAACCCATCACTGTTTTACCCTGTTTTATGATTATTATGGTTAAAATATGATCCTACTATATGTATGTTGGTTGATGATCTGCAGAATATTGTCCCAGACATTTGCAGCTACTTGGCATGGGAGATAATCCTGTTACAGCGACTCCGCATAAGATAAAGGAAGTCTATTGTATACAGTGTTTTCATTCTCAGATAAGAACAAAGAAGTGTAATTGAATCAATGTCTGATTGTATCAAAGTTGCCAGGGAGGTGTGACCCACCTATTGTTCTCTTTATGTGTATTGTGCGGCCAAATATGGGCATGTGTATTACCTGTGGCCAAAGAGATGTATATATATTTCTGTAAAGGTCAGTATGCATTTGACTCCCAAATTGTGTGTCGTCCAATATGGGAGGTCGGGAATGGTGAAACTGTAGTGCCTCTTGGGTATTTTACCGTATACCAGCGGAGATATTGGACTGCGTGTTCCAGCTCCGTTACATTTGTTGGCAAGTGGCAGGATTGTTCCCACTGTCAGAAGGACAGCTACAGGAGACACTATTCCGTGGAGTACAAATTGAGGGCAACGCTAGTATCCGTACAGCGCCCCTGGCTACAGCAGGATGGAACCGGCTAGTTTTCAGACAGCGTTCCATCATGAGGAGGAGAAGGCGGCCGCGGACTACAGGGATGCAGACAGAAAGGAACTCATGGTTACAGTACCTCTTATTACCCCACACACTGAGTTTCAAAGAGAACTCCAAAGCAGACTGGCCTTTTTCCCAGGTACGCTTCCCATGAAAACCTTGGAATGGTTAATGACAGATGTCCACAAATCCATAATGGAAAAGCAGCGGGCACGGGAGCGGTCCATCTTGGGAGCTGCTAACCCACCTCCCACCATTAACCCCCCCCCCCAGCACTGCGTCCGGGTGGTGGGAACTACCAAACCCCTCCACGGTACATCAGGTGCCACACGTGTAACCAGCAGGGCCACATGCAGAGAGACTGTCCCAGAAACAGAAACCGCTCCACGTGGAATACTCCAACTAATTCCCCCCCCCAGCGGCAGTGTGTACCCCAGGGGGCCGAAGGTGTCGTCCTTCCCCCCCAGCGGCAGTGTGTACCCCAGGGAGCTGAAGGTGTCGTTCTTCCTCCCCAGCGGCAGTGTGTACCCCAGGGGGCAGAAGGTGTCGTCCTTCCTCCCCAGCGACAGTGTGTACCCCAGGGGGCCGAAGGTGTCGTCCTTCCCCCCCAGCCGCAGTGTGTACCCCAGGGGGCAGAAGGTGTCGTCCTTTCCCACCAGCGGCAGTGTGAACCCCAGGGGGCAGAAGGTGTCGTCCTTCAAACTCAGCGGCAGTGTGAACCCCAGGGGGCAGAAGGTGTCGTCCTTCCCCCCCATCGGCAGTGTGTACCCCAGGGAGCAGAAGGTGTCGACCTTCCTCCACAGCGGCAGTGGGTACCCCAGGGGGCCAAAGGTGTCGTCCTTCCCCCCCAGCGGCAGTGTGAAACACAGGGGGCAGAAGGTGTCGTCCTTCCCCCCCCAGCGACAGTTTACCCTAACCAGAGGAGACACCAATCTCCCAGACGGCGCAGATGGGACCGTGGTCTCTGCGCCCGCAGCCTGTCCAGATCCCCAACTACCCTCACTGGTACAACCGGAGGAGGGGGTAAGTACAAATTCCCCTCCCCAGCTAACTTCTAATGTGGCCCCAGGGTTAACAGAGGAAATGTTAACCCCCACTGACCCCCACGTTTCCCTGGCTACTGAGCTGGAATATGTCCCAAGTACCCCAGCAGAAGAGCTGACAGTGGGGCAGAGTGCAGTCGGCCTCTGCCCTCCCTTTGTCCCTTGTACAGAGCAGTAGGTCCTGCAGGTTATACCAGCAGAAGAGCTGGCATCAGGGCAGAGTGCCGCCGGCCTCTGCCCCTCAAGTCCCCTCAGCGTGTTGCACCATCACCCCAGTGAAATATCCAGGTGCCTGTTTAGACTTCCCCCCAAGGGGGAGATGTGTGACGAAGTGCCCTTCGCCACTTTGGCTTGGAGAGGACTGTTTGCCAGCCTCCTGCCCTGCGACTATGGCCCTGGGACATATTGCCCTTTGGAACCAGTGATCGGCCATACCAGAGTGTATGTCACTCATTCTGGCCCTTTACATACAGGGGTGTCATTCTGTACTTGCTCTGTATGAACCATGATACCCCAGATAACTGTGCCATGAAGCCCATTCATATAATGAAAGACTATGGGAAAGACTGTAGCTACATGGCAATTGAACTGTGTGAAGAGGATCTGAGCGCTATTCGGTAGTTTTGTGCGCTCAGATCCCAGCTACCTGGGGATATGGGAAATGTGAGTAAATGTGAATTGCAGTAATGCTGATGGGTTGTCAAACTAGAGAATTGACCAACAAATACTTTTGTCCGGACATCCCCAGGCCGATCCGTTGGGATCAGACCGTGTATGCCGGCTTATGGACACGGGGGAGGTGTGTAGCGGAACCCATCACTGTTTTACCCTGTTTTATGATTATTATGGTTAAAATATGATCCTACTATATGTATGTTGGTTGATGCTCTGCAGAATATTGTCCCAGACATTTGCAGCTACTTGGCATGGGAGATAATCCTGTTACAGCGACTCCGCATAAGATAAAGGAAGTCTATTGTATACAGTGTTTTCATTCTCAGATAAGAACAAAGAAGTGTAATTGAATCAATGTCTGATTGTATCAAAGTTGCCAGGGAGGTGTGACCAACCTATTGTTCTCTTTATGTGTATTGTGCGGCCAAATATGGACATGTGTATTACCTGTGGCCAAAGAAATGTATATATATTTCTGTAAAGGTAAATAAAGTCAGTATTCATTTGACTCCCAAATTGTGTGTCGTCCAATATGGGAGGTCGGGAATGGTGAAACTGTAGTGCCTCTTGGGTATTTTACCGTATACCAGCGGAGATATTAGACTGCGTGTTCCAGCTCCGTTACAGTGACGTAACAAGTATTAAACTGATAGGAGTAGTACTTACAAACACCCCACTCCTATCTGGTGGCACCTTTGATTGCACGTGCCGTGCCCCAGCCCCAAAATTGAAGTGATACGACCAACAAAGCATCTTTTTCCATCTCCGGGTTCTAAAAATCCAGGCCTTATACACGCCCCCTGATATGTGCTATAACAGGTATTAAACTGATAAGAGTAGTACTACTTAACACACCTTATAATAATGCAGAGAGAGGCAACGCAGTGAGAGGAGTCTGAAGAAGAGGAGTCAGAGGAGGAAGGTGGCTTTGAGGAGGTGGAAGACCAAACACAGCAGGCGTCCCAGGGGGCTTGTTGTCACCTTTCGGGGACCCTTGGTGGCTGGGTGGAGGAAGAGACCTTCAATGACATCAGTGAGGACAAGGAACGGGACATGGCTAGCTTGGTATCCAACCTTGTGCAAATGGGGAGTTTGCGGTTGTGCAAATGGACTGTTTGCGGTTGTTTGCGGTGCGTTAAACAGGGAGTTTGGTCTGTCACTGTGAAGCGGGCCTAACCCTTACACTACCTGATCGATACAACATCATACCTGATGTTTTAAAGCACGTTATTCCAAACAATTTAGGAATGTTAGGTAATTTATGCCCTTTATGGCTTAAAACCAGACTCTGCATCAACTATGTCATTTTCCGTGGGAGTTTTGCCATGGATCCCCCTCCAGCATGCCACAGTGCAGGTGTTAGTCCTGTTGAAACAACTTTCCCATCACTATTGTGGCCAGAAAGAGTCCCTGGGGATTTTAAAATCCGCCTGCCCATTGAAGTCTATGGCGGTTCGTCGATGTTCGCCGATTCGCAAACAATTGCGGCGGTTCGCGTTCGCGGTTCGCGAACCGAAAAGTTTATGTTAGTCCTAATTATTTTATTTTAGGTTAGAATTAGGGTTTCTGTATGTAGATAGCATTTATTGTATGTTAGATAGGGTTATGTATTTTAGATAGTTAGGATTTATTGTATGTTAGGGGTATGTATTTTAGATAGGATGTATTGTATATTATATAGTATGTATTGTATGTTAGATAGGGGTATGTATTTTAGATAGATAGGATTTATTGTATATTATATAGTATGTATTGTATGTAAGATAGGGGTATGTATTTTAGATAGGATTTATTGTATGTTACATATATTGGGGTATTGTATTTTATTTTATTTGTATTGTATTGTATGTATTCTGTATGTATTTCCTTTTCAGGTGTGTATTTTTTTTTCTGTAGTGTGGGGGGGTGTTGTAATGTATTTTTTTTATTTTCTGTAATGTTCCTTTTTTATTTTTTGTGATTTTTTTTTTTTTGCGCCGTCATTTTTGACGGGCAAGTCACTAGTTCCTTATGTTGTGGGTGAAATCCAGCTGGGGAATTACACCAAGATTATCCCCCAAAATGTACCACTAATACATGGGAGGCTCTGCTTCCCCCTCCAACTGGGCCACAGTAGGAAGAAGCTGAACCCACCACATACCACCATAAACTTCCCAATGATTCTCTGTCCTGTGAGTTTGTTACCACTCGGTTTCGGCTCCACTCTGCTTTTTACCTTGTAAACAAAGGAGTCGCCGACTATCCACACTTGTAGGTCACTGGTGTCTGCATCAAGGAAGTAAGAGTTACCTATGTTCTACACAGGCGCCCAACCATGAACCCCCATACTAGGCTATGTGTGGCCGCTAATAGGCTCTGCTGAACTTCAAGCTCCCCAGGCTGCAAATTGCCTTGATCACTGCCCCAATGCAAAAAGAGGTACCACCAAGCTCAGCTGGTTTAAAGCCCAAGTTTGCCAGTCCCTTCTCTGTATATCTTCCAGCCTACTTGATCGTGTCCTAGTAGCAGAAGAGCTCTGAGCAGCATTTATATATTTTCTCCATAACAGTGCTGGCCAACATGGATAAAATACGTATCCACATACTGAAGGTCTGCAAAAGCTGTCTGTACCTATATATCTCCACTGTTATCATAATCTATAAGAAAATGTTCTAGGGGAGCGAGTAAATGGATTTCAAAGTATTCACACTCAAGTCTTCTCCTTTACCTCCTGTTTCAGGTGAATACCAAATGGACCACCCTAACAAAAATTGACATACAACCATATTGTGCCGAGTCAACCCATCTAAGATTATTTCCATGGGGAGGTTAGGACCTGTTCATACCACGGTTCCAGCTGCTGGAGATGTTGTGCCCACCAATGTAGCTGTTGTCATCTCACCCATTGTCCCACCTGGCTGACGTCTCAGCCAGCACCACAAAACTGCCTTACTTCACCACAGCCTACGCCAAGGCCGGTTCAAAAACTGAGGGAGGAAGCTCTAGAGCTGGATCTAAACAGGAATCCTGGACAACTTTCTCCATGTCACTCCACAACACTGCAAGGGACCAGGTAAATCATCGGGAGGGCAAGGAGGGCGCTGACGTCAGTCTGGAGGGACAGCACACCGGGTCCAGGTACTCCTATGTGGGCCTGAAGTAGTTAAAACGTCTTTCATTTCCAGAAGTGCAGATCTCAGTATCTCCTTCATCCACCTAACACCACCTCCATCAGCTCATGGATGAATTTCTTCATGACCAGATAAGTGGTTCTTCAATAAGGCAGGATTAACTAGGTATAACTCCCTCCTTTCTCTGGCTTCTGCTGTCCATCATGGCCACCTCCATTAAAACTATAAAATAACTAGCGGCTTGCCAGTCAAAAAGGAGGGGGAAATAAAACTGTAAGGCAGGTAATGCTGTTTGCCACAGACAGTAAGTGTTTTGGTCATTTGAGTACCTTGGGCGCTCATTGCAAGCCTCTGGGTTGGTGTATTTTTTATCAGAGCCGCTTTTGCGCTCATTGTAAGGTCCGCGCTGATATCCTTTTGGCGCTTATTGCAAGCCTCTTCCCTGCTGTAGTTTCTGTCCTCTGAACACCATTGGCGCTCCTTCTGAGGAGAGCGGTGAAGGCCTTTGTCGTTTATTGCGATCTTGTGGTGTGTTTTTTTTCTCCTGTATATGTTTTTTAATGATTATAAATTAATATACCGTATATACTCGAGTATAAGCCGACCAGAGTATAAGCAGAGGCACCTATTTTACCACAAAATACTGAGAAAAATGAGTGACTCGAGTATAAGCCAAGGGTGGGAAATGTGCTGCCCCCTGTGTCCCTCTTGTGCCCTCTGTATCCCCCTCTTGTGTGCCCTTTTCTTGTGTCCCCCCTCTCTCTCCCCTGTGTCTCTTCTCCCCTCTCCCCCCCTGTGTCTCCTACCCCATCTCCCTCCCCTGTGTCTCTTCCCCCCTCTCCCTTCCCTTCCCTGTGTCTCTTCCCCCCTCCCTTATCACCCTCCTCATCCTCCCTCCTCATCCTCAACCCCCCCTCCTCATCCTCAACTCCCCCTCCTCATCCTAAACCACCCTCCTCAGCCTAAACCACCCTCCTCAGCCCCCTCCTCATCCTCAACCCCCCTCCTCATCCTCAACCCCCCTCCTCATCCTCCCTCCTCAACCCCCCTCCTCAACCTCAACCTCCCTCCTCAACCTCAACCCCCCAACCTCCCTCCTCAACCCCCCTCCTCAACCTCGAACCCCCCTCCTCATCCTCAACCCCACCTCCTCATCCTCAACCCCCCATCCTCATCCTAAACCACCCTCCTCATCCTAAACCACCCTCCTCAGCCCCCTCCTCATCCTCCCTCCTCATCCTCAACCTCCCTCCTCAACCCCCCTCCTCAACCCCAACCCCCTCATCCTCATCCTCAACCCCCCTCCTCATTCTAATCCCCCTCCTCAACCTCCCTCCTCAACCCCCCCATCCTCATCCTCAATTCCCCCCATCCTCAACCCACCATCCTTATCCTCAACCCCCCATCTTAATCCTCAACCCCCCATCCTCATCCTAAACCCTCCCCATCCTCATCCTAAACCCCCCCATCCTCATCCTAAAATCCGCTCCTCACTTTTCCCCTCTAAATACCTCCCCCTCTCCCTTTCATCTTACTTACCTCGATCTGCAGGGAGAGGGGGAGGTATTTAGAGGGGTAAAGTGAGGAGGGGGATTTAGGATGAGGAGGGGGGTTTAGGATGAGGAGGGGGAGGGAAAGAGAGACACGGGGGGTTAGAGAGACACAGGGGGTTAGAGAGACACGGGGGGGAGTGACTTGAGTATAACCCGAGGGGGCCCTTTTTAGCCTTAAAAAAGGGCTAAAAAACTTGGCTTATACTCGAGTATATATGGTATTTTACGTAATTGTAATGAAGATTTGCATCAAGCAATGTGCTGAAGAGCTGGCAATCTGTTTTGATGTTCCTGCAGCATACAATGTAGGTTTGCACTGTTGCTGAGGTTTTTATTTTATTTTTGTGTGTATTTTTGTGTTTTCTAATGTTTGCCGCTGTGCGCCAGGTTGTGTGTGTTTTTTTTTTTTTTTTTTCAAGTTCTGATTGTGTGGTCGTTTGTAAGCGATTGTGAGGCGCCGTAGAGCCTCCACCTCAGCAAATGCGGCCCCTCGCTTTTGCGCTCTTTTGGCGCTCCTTGCCAACAACTGTGGCCCTGGCTTTGTGAGGGCCGCAGTTGCACTGGGCTCGCTATGCAAGCCCGCAAGCGTTGGCAACAACCTGCATGCTGACAACTATATATGTGATATAGCTAAATTGAGGTGAAATATGGTTGCCTTGAAATTAAGGCGAATTACGAACAATTTCTGAATTGGGCGAACTATAATTACCACCAAACTGAATTGAAAAAAGTGCATAAAAGTGAAAAAATAGTAATAAGATGGAGATGGGATAGGACTAAACCTAGTAATAGAATATGTAGTGAAAGTAACTTTTTATTAACTTTTACAGAAGGAGCGAATAGAAAAATAAAATAAAATACATCCATAAAAAGAACGATAAAAAATATATAATAATATAAACCCAATCTTGAAATAATTAATATTGAGGTAAATTAATCTTGTGAAAAATCAAAGTAAAAAAATCAAAGTAAAGTGCAGAAATAGTAGGATAGACTATATGAGTAATGGTTCCCTGGTGGTCCAGTGGTTAGGATTTGGTGCTTTCACCACTGCAACTTGGGTTTGATTCCAGTCAGGGAACCAAGAGGTCACACCACCCTGAAGCCATGTACTGTTGGGCCTGGTCAGTACTTGGAGTACCAGGAGCTGTATGCTGTGGCCCACTGGAGAACAAGATGGTAACCCACTTCAATATCTCTGCCATAAAAAACCAAGTAGATCAGCATGGGCATAAAGATGTGCCTGATGTGTTATGGTCCATGATGTCACAGAGTGTTGGAAACGACTTAACGCCACAAAACAATGGTGAGAAATTATGAGCAAATTCAAGAGTATTTAATTGGATTGAGTTGTGGAGAAATGAAACGTAAATGTAGTAATTCTGCGCAACTTAAAAGAAGTACAAAGATGGTGCCGGCGCAGAGAGAGAGAGCTCTGAAATGAGGACAAAAAGATGCGAAAGACATTTGACAGGAGAGGAGAGGTTGACAATTACCAGGATATTCGTGTGGACTTGCTGTAAATGGAAACGTGCTGGTCCTAAAATGGAAAAGCAAATAAAATGGATATAAAATTGAATTAATCACGTGAGGAAGTAGAAGAGAAATGATTGTCATGAATGGATTGACACCCCTGATGATAACAAAATGGATTGGAAAGAAGAAGTTGAGTTATTGAATATTCACCGTCACTTTATATATCACGAAAACATCATTCACACAACATTAGTGATTCAGTCACCCAAAAATAAGTACAAGTAAAACAGAAGAATGAATAGTGGCTCCTGGTGGTCAACTGGTGAATTTCACCCATTAATAATAAAATGGTCCATTCAATCAAACTGTAATGTATAAAGGGGTAGCACGACTTCGCTGCGAATGTAGGATGCGCGCCGACGCATGTGCGCACTTACAAAAACGCACCCGTCATTTGCAAGACCTGACATCTGCACCCTCGCGACCCGACATCTGTGTGCTGGACCGCCACGACCTCAGGTAAGTTGGACTTAGGGGTGTTAGGTGTTAGCTTTTAGGGTTAGGGGTCTTTGGGTGGGCTTAGTGGTGTTAGTTGTTAGCTTTTAGGATTAGGGCTGTTTGGGCGGGCTTAGGGGTGTTAGGTGTTAGCTTTTAGGGTTAGGGCTCTTGGGTTATGGTTAGGGTTAGGCTAGGGGGTGTAAGGGTTATGGTTAGGTTAGGGGGTGTAATGGTTAGGGTTCACCCCCTATAGAAAGCGGCACCATGTTGTAGATATGAATTGCATACAGAATGCTGTCCATTTCACACCCTATAGAGCCCTACACCAAACTGCCCATCCCAACGCCTACAAAGTACTACACCATGCTTCTCATCCCAACCCCTATAAAGTACTACACCATGCTTCTTATCCCAACCCCTACATAGTACTACACCATACTGCCCATCCCAACCCCTACAAAGTACTACACCATGCTTCTCATCCCAACCCCTATAAAGTACTACACCATGCTTCTTATCCCAACCCCTACATAGTACTACACCATACTGCCCATCCCAACCCCTACAAAGTACTACACCATGCTGCCCATCCTAACCCCTACAAAGTACTACACCATGCTTCCCATCCCAACCCCTACATAGTACTACACCATACTGCCTATCCCAACCCCTACAAAGTACTACACCATTCTGCCCATCCCAACCCCTACAAATTACTACACCATGCTTCCCATCCCAACCCCCTACATAGTACTACACAATGCTGCCCATCCCAACCCCTACATAATACTACACCATGCTTCCCATCCCAACCCCTACATAGTACTAGACCATTCTGCCCATCCCAACCTCTACATAGTACTACACTATGCTGCCCATCCCAACCCCTACATAGTATTACACCATTAGTACTATACCATGCTGCCCATCCCAACCCCCACATAGTACTACACCATGCTGCCCATCCCAACTCCTACATAGTACTACACCATGCTGTCCATCCCAACTCCTACATTGTACTACACCATGCTGCCCATCCCAACCCCTACATAGTACTACACCATACTGCATATCCCAACCCCTACATAGTACTACACCATGCTGCCCACCCCAACCCCTACACAGTACTAAAGCTGTCCATCCCATCTCTATATAAAAATCTATACCATGCTGTACACCCCACACAGCACTGCATCATGCTACCCATGCCATCTCATCCTACAGTGAGCTACAACATGCCTTGCATTGCATCTCCCAATAAGATTTTTACAATGAAAGCCTCTCAGGAGCAGGGATCTCTCTTCATGTTGTATTAATATTTATTATGGTATTATGTGTCATATGTTTGCTGTATATAGCGATGACTTTTAGCCCTGGTCTTCAAGACAGTGTAACCAGTATAATTGGATTTGTGCCCGAGGACCAGTGTGCCAATTAGTGCCTCGGTTTTATTTATAATGCTAGCAATGCCATCCCTACCACTCCCCTACAGAACACTACACAAATAATTCTGGATAATGAAAATGCTAGGCAAAAAGGTAAATATATATGAACAGGTGGAGAAATAAAATAGAAGGTGCAAAAGATATAAAAAGGTAAACCCTGAAGGGATTTAAAATGGTCTGGGAGACAAGAAATTGGGGAAAAGGTTAATTAAAAAGGGAAGATGCATTATTCAGATAGATAGATCTTTTGATTACATTACAGTAAACTCCCTGTTATCCGGCACTCACTGGATAGCTGTAGTTGCTTGGGAGTCCCTAAATGTAAGGGTCTAAACGACCATTAAACCCCCCAAACCCCCTCAAAATGCCTTTAAAAATGCATTAGCACTTAAACCGGGCCATTTAGGGCCCAAAAAAACTATTAGAAAAAAAGTTAGAATTTTTTTTTTTCAGTCTCGAACTGCGGGATAGTGCTGGTTATGCCGGTTTAGCTGGAGTCTTTTTTAAATGGGGAATTGATGCTGGTGCCAGTTGCTTGAGAGTCCCGGTTAGGTGAGTGCCGGATAATCAGGAGTTTACTGTATATTGCAAATTAATAACTGCATCATAATTTATATATTTACAGATCCTTCCATTTAACGAGGCATTAAGTATTAAACATAGCGTGTTAATATTAAGACTAATTAGAAGTACTTTATTAAGGTCTAGCTTGATTAAAAATTTTAGTTGTTTGTTTTTTAATTTTAATTAAACTTTTTGGCTTATGTTTTTCATAATCCTCCCTATTTAACAAAACCTTGTTGTTTCCGCTTAGGAGTCCACATTGTGCAAATAGCTGACAATAATTGTTGAATTTGACTTCTAGTCTGGTGCCACCAGACATAATGGATGAAGGTGGTAGTTGATAATGGCTGGCTACAAATGCCAAGGAGAGAGTGGTATTTGGGCTTGGCGGATTTCTCGAATGTTGTGTAGAAGCGACCGGAAACCATCTATAGCGAGGTGGACAAAGTGATCATGATGGATTTGGAGGTTGATTTAGGTGAGGATCGAGATTGGGAGGTAATAAATTCACTAGGTCTTAAAACAAGTGACCTTAATTGTTGTGGATATGAATACGATTTCAGATCCAAAGGGTTGATTGAGAGGAGCGCAATAAATTGTTTGAAGATGGAACTGTCGATGAAGAATCTGAGAGGAGCCGGAGTCATTGATTTGTCTGCTAGGCCTCACAAAAAGAGTTTGAGGCCATGAATGATTTATGGAGGACAAGCATGAGGGAGAGGTGGAATTGAATTCCCGTTAGGTACATTTTAATGATGAGGCCACTGAAGCAATGAACATGAACTTGATGAGAGATCCACCTGGCGTGCTGTGGTCCATAGAGTCAAGCAGAGTTGGACACGACTGAACAACTAAACAACAACATTTTAATAGTATTGAGGGTTAATTTCAGGCTGGATTCACAGTAAGCCACAAAGACTAGAAAGGTAATTAAAGAAAACAAGGCCATATTATGGTTGTAGATAAAGATTTGGAGGAGCTTCCAATCTCTGCTGAAGATTTTCTTACAATTTTCAGCCAAGATGTCTGACATTGTTTGGCAAACCAGGGTGATGAGTGGATCTTTGGTGGAGCAGTTGGAGGAAGTGGAGGAGGCTGACGAGCTATGAAGCCTAGAGGGTCTGATGAGAAATATTAAGTAGAAAAATAGATGGGCTCTTGTAAGTAAGTAAATATTTTGAACTGTTGACATGGGGTTATTAAGGCTATTTCTCCAAGAATGGACATTGTGGAATTTTCCAAGGTTTTGAGCTTCGAGATAATGTCATAGTTTATGTTGTCTGTGTTGCACCACTCATCCACACCATACCTGGTCCTATGTGATTGTGGTAACCAATACTTAATCTACCTGGAGGCGATGATGTTGGCTTTATTCAGTCAAGCAGAGGTGACTTTCTTATTTCCATGGATCTTGACATGGAAGAAGAGAAAATATGGAAAATCAGTTGTGGGTGAGAAAGAATGATCTACGGTTCCACCTCGAAGATGAAGGTCTTTGATGCTTGAACACATAAGATGATCATACTAAATTGATTGGCGGATTTCCTTAGGTCGCATAGGAGATTATTCTTGAATGCTCTGCCTTGAGAAAAGATTTTGGTAGCAAAATTAAGATGGGCGAGTAAAGATTTTAGTCCTTTAGTTGTAAATATCTATTTTTCTAGCTGAAAAGGGCATTAATGTGCAGGAAAGTATGTTGGGACGGGTTGGTGTGTGCAGACCTGCCAGTGACCGGAAGCAGTGCAAGGCTACAAGGACTGTGACCGGGGACCTATTACCATAGGGTAAACAGTGGATTGTTCTTAAAGGAGAGATGGACAGCAAAT
The DNA here is from genome assembly GCA_027410445.1 of Discoglossus pictus. NCBI lineage: Eukaryota > Metazoa > Chordata > Amphibia > Anura > Alytidae > Discoglossus > Discoglossus pictus. The sequence goes on from JAPZIH010000786.1 coordinate 97,985, forward strand.
AGGGTCATCAGTCGCGACCTGTGGCAGCAGCTTATTGTTGCATCTATAGGTCTGTTGGGTGGATTGGACTGCTAACAATTGTCAGCTGCATTATGGTTCTTTGGCAGTCCACCAAAAGGGGGCCAGAGGATAGAGCATCTGGGATGGCATAATAGCTCGGTAGTAGGGTAAGTCAGGGACCTCTAGTGACATGACTTCAGTATAAGCCTACAATGAGCAACAAGACGACTGTCAAGAGATTGTGCAAAGAGAAAGGCCGTCAGATGAGGCATCAAAGATGGAGGGACCAGCGGGAGGCTGAGGAGAGAGGGCAGTAGGAGTGGCAAGGGAGGCGGCTGGTGGGAGTGGCAAGGGAGGCGGCATGGGACAACAGAGGAGGGAAGACCTGGAACCGGGAGGAGATGACATAGGGTGGCAGAGCACACTCCAGAACAATATATATAACCTTACATTTATTCATATTAAATCTGATCTGCCATTTAGTCGCAAATTTCTCCAATATATGCAAACCTCATGATCAAACCTTCCATTTGTAACTGATTTATTGGAACTTCTTTCAGTCCAAGTAGTTTTCGGAAACACCACAATTCAAAGGCGTCAATTCTCTGGCCCTCAGTCTTCTTTATGGTCCAGCTCTCACATCCATATGTTAATACTGGGATATAGTTTTTGGCTCCTTATTAAATCATAATGATAACAGAAATCACCCAAATGGCCCTGATCAGTAGTTTACATGTTTGGCCTTATTACAGACACACAAGGTGACACACACAGGCTAAAATTGCAATTAAAGGTTAATTTCCCACACCTGTGGCTTTTTTAGTTACAATTAGTGTCTGTGTCTTAATAGTCAACAAGTTTGTTAGCTCTAACGTGGATGCACTGAGCAGGCTAGATACTGAGCCATGGGGATTAGAAAAGAACTGTCAAAAGAACTGCGTAACAAGGTAATGGAGCTTCATAAAGATGGAAGAGGCTATAAAAAGATATCCAAAGCCTTAAAAATGCCAGTCAGTACTGTTCAATCACTTATTAAGAAGCTAAACAGCTATGTGATAAGACATTTTTTTTGCATGATCAGTCATATTTTCAAAATAAATGCCAAAATTTCACAATTTGTCTAATTGGAGATCATTCCCCTCTGGGCACCACGCACTATCATACTGCAAGCACTGTATGTCTGATTGGAGAGTATTCGCCTCTGGGCACCTCCCACTATCATACTGCAAGTACGGTGTGTCTGATTGGAGAGCATTCCCCTCTGGGCACTTCCCACTATCATACTGCAAGCACTGTATGTCTGATTGGAGAGTATTCCCCTCTCGATACTTCCCACTATCATACTGCAAGTGTGGTGTGTCTGATTGGAGAGCATTCCCCTCTGGGCACCACGCACGATCATACTGCAAGCATGGTATGTCTGATTGGAGAGTATTCCCCTCTGGATACCTCCCACTATCATACTGCAAGTATGGTGTGTCTGATTGGAGAGCATTCCCCTCTGGGCAGCTCCCACTATCATACTGCAAGTACGATGTGCTTGATTGGAGAGCATTCAACTCTGGTCAGCTCCCACTATCATACTGCAAGTACGGTATGTCTGATGGGAGAGCATTCCCCTCCGGGAGGCTCACACGATCATACTACATGTACGGTGTGTTTGATTGGAGAGCATTCTCCTCTGGGCAGCTCCCACTTTCATACTGCAAGTAATGTATGTCTGATAGGAGAGCATATTCCTCTGGGCAGCTCACACTATATTACTGTAAGTATGGTGTGTCTGATTGGAGAGCCTTCCCCTCTGGACAGCTCCTGCTATCATACTGCAAGCATGGTATGTCTGTTTATAGAGTATTCCACTCTGGGCACCTCCATCTACCATACTGCAAGTACTGCATGTCTGATTGGAGAGCATTCCCCGCTGGTTGGCTCCCGCCATCATACTGCAAGTACAGTATGTCTGATTGGAGAGCATTCCCCTCTGGGTGGCTTCCACTATCATACTGCAAGTACAGTATGTCTGATTGGAGAGCATTGCCCACTGGACGGCTCAAACTACCATTCAGCAAGTACAGTGCTCTCCTCTAGGTGTCTCCCACTATCACACAACAAGTAGGGTGTGTCTGATTGGAGAACATTCCACTATCAAATCCCAAATACAGTATGTCTGATTGGAGAGCAATCCCCTCTGGGTGGCTCCCACTATCATACTGCAAGTACGGTATATCTGATTGGAGAGTATTCCCCTCCGGGAGGCTCACACTATCATACTACATGTACAGTGTGTCTAATTGGAGAGCATTCCCCTCTTGGCACTTCCCACTATCATACTGCAAGCACAATATGTCTGTTTTGAGAGTATTCCCTTCTGGGCAACTCCCACTATCATACTGCAAGTATAATGTATCTGATTGGAGAGCATTCCCCTCTGGACAGCTCCTGCTATCTTACCGCAAGCATGGTATGTCTGTTTGTAGAGTATTCAACTCTGGGCACCTCCAATTACCATACTGCAAGTACTGCATGTCTGATTGGAGAGTATTCCCCTATGGGTGGCTTCCACTATCATACTGCAAGTAGGGTGTGTCTGACTGGAGAACATTCCACTATCAAACTACAAATACAGTATGTCTGATTGGAGAGTATTCCCCTCTGGGCAGCTCCTACTCTAAAGACAATTTCTCATTCAGGGGATGGAGAGATAAGGAGCTCATACAGCCTGGGGACAAGATGAGAAAGTAATTAATTGATTAGGTGTGTTCTTATTACATATCCCAACTAACTATTCCTTTGACCTATCTTATTGGTCTTACAAGATATTCCTTCGTCTTGAGATTATTCTCACCTCCTTTTTGGACCAAGTCATCTTTTACTTAGATATTTTTGAATGGCTTTTTTGACATCATGGTTTCTTAGACTATATATAAGAGGGTTTGCCAATGGTGTTATTACAACATATAATAAGGAAAACATCTTATCTTGTCTTAAAGAATATGAAGAAGTAGGTCTCATATACATACACATGATTGTCCCATAGAACAGAATGACCACCGTTAAGTGGGACCCACAAGTGGAGAAAGCCTTACTCCTTCGTTCTGCTGAGCGTATTCGCAAGATAGTGGAGATGATGTAGACATAGGAGGTGATGGTCAAGAAGAAGGAACTTAACCCTATGATGACACCTTTGGTGTAAATGATAATTTCAACTCTATGAGTCTCTCGACAAGTGAGCTTCAAAAGGGCGGCCATGTCGCAGAAGAAATGGTTTATTTTGTGGTGTGAACACAATGGGAGTTGGGCAATGGAAGCCGTGAAGACTGCAGAGTTGCATAAACCAGCAATCCAAGCTCCAGCAGTAATAAGGAGCGACACTTGTTTGTTCATGATGGTAAAATAATGCAATGGTTTGCATATAGCTATGTAGCGGTCATACGCCATGATAGTCAACAGGAAGAACTCAGAACTGGCAAAGGCTACAAAGAAATAGAGTTGGGTGTAACAAGATAGATAGGTCACATGACGTTTTCCATCAATCAACATCTTCAACATTTTGGGAAATATGACAGAGGTGTAGCATATGTCCAATGTGGACAGGTTTCCAAGGAAAAGGTACATGGGTTTGTGAAGCTGGGGTTCGGCAGAGATAACCACTACCATACCAGCATTACCAAGCAGAGTGAAAAGGTAGGTTAGAAAAAAGACCAAAAAAATGGGGATTTGAAGGTGAGGGAGGTCCGAGAAACCAAGAATGGTGAATCCTGTTTTATTTTCTTTCTCCATGAGATTGAAGACTTTGGTAGCCTGTATTGTAAAGATCCAATAGAACAGCGATTACTTCCCGCCATACTTGTATGAACCCAAAATATATACAATTCATTGTTAATTTATGAATGTTCTTGTCTTACTAGAGGCCCACATCTACGAGCATTCCCCTTGGGGCACCTCTCACTATCATACTGCAAGTACGGTGTGTCTGATTGGAGAGTATTCACCTCTGGGCACCTCCCACTATTATACTGCAAGTATGGTGTGTCTGATTGGAGAGCATTCCTCTCTGGGAAATTCCCTCTATCATACTACAAGCACTGTATGTCTGATTGGAGAGTATTCCCCTCTGGGCACCTCCCACTATCATACTGCAAGTACGGTGTGTCTGATTGGAGAGTATTCCCCTCTGGGTGGCTCCCACTATCATACTGCAAGTATAATGTTTCTGGTTGGAGAGCATTCCCCTCTGGGCAGCTCCCCCCATCATACTGCAAGTACGATGTGTCTGATTGGAGAGCATTCCCCGCTGGGCAGCTCCCACTATTTTTCATTGTTAATTTATAAATGTTCTTGTCTTACTAGAGGCCACGCCAATAAACATACTATCCTTTACCTCTGTTCTGGGTTCTCACATGTTTTAGTATGTTACAGCCATGTCCATATTTACATTTCTGGTTCCCCTGTGCACATTCATAACTGCAATACTTAGTACCCATGTGTTTGTGTGCCACTGAGTGTCATGGGATTACAGAGCATGCTACCCCAACACAAATACTTACACAAAATGTACTACGCCTTAGGTGCGGTACTATTGTCGTCACGCTTATTGTGAGAAATAAATGGCCTGATATGCTTATAATCACTTAATAACAAAATATAAACAACAATACTTCAAAGCAAGACACCTGTTCCTTGCCTTCAGTGTCCAAATAATCTTAACAAAAAGGTATGAAACAAAGCAAAATGTCCATTATATGTGGACAATGCACCTGTAATGTCCTTTTGTCTGTGTGTAGAATAATATATCCAAAATGGTGGATGTTTGCACTTTAACTTTTTTTTTCTCTTATGGACACAGTGCTGTGAGTTTACAACTACAACTATATCACTGAGGAAGCCACTGCTGTGGCGAAACGCGTTTGATAAGCTTGATTATTACTGATTTTTTTTTTATATTGATATTATCTTTTTATCTTGCTTTTTCTATATACACTTTTTTGACAACATTTTATGAGCTTTTCATATGCATATATATGCAAATAAATGATTGGTGGCATACCATTATTAGCCTGAAGTGGATTTATCTGGTGACGTACCAAGTAATCGGTGGTGGCATCTAGTTTTGGAGAGAGATATCCTCGAGGACAACAACTTTTCTACTACGCATCCTAGTGATCATCTACATAAGGGATATCTCCTTGAGGTGCAAAATATATCTCAGGTTTGAAAATGTGAGTGGATCCGTTTTCTATGTATTTTCACTATTACATATCATTTTTAAGTTGCACTAGAAGGTGGTGCGCATTTTCTCCCCCATCCCCCTTTTTTGTCCCATCACAACTACTGTATGCATTAAGGATAAGAGAGGGCAGTATATGCCCCCTAGTAATTATTATATGTAGATTTGTATAATACATACAATTTAACATAGATACGATGTATGTATGATAAAAACATATCAGCTAATGTAGTAACTGACTATTAATTGGTGGTTTCATGTGTTCCGATGTATTTCTCAATAAAGTGATTTGTAATTTGAATATAAGTAAATACTGAATAAGGACCCCTTGCCTCTCCATTGTTATAATCCAGTAGCACATTGTATTATAATAATAGCTCAGCCAGATAAAACTCAGATTATCTACTTTCACATCAAAGATATATAAAATATTTCAAATGACAAAAAATGAATAAATTAGGAATTTATTTAAATCTTTATTGTAACCTTGGTTTAAAAGAACAGCGAATTAAGAACTTAAAAAAAAAAAAACAGAAATGACTTTGATGAATTGCTAGCTGTTTGTGAATACAATAATCAGAATGTATCATATCATCAAGGGCAGCTCTCGTACACTGGGGGGTATTTATGTGTAATATTTCAATATATTTTTTTCTTAGTAAATCATTAATGTCTGCACTTGTTTAATTAATCCTATATTTGTCTGAACCCCAGATATATAGTGACAGTAGAGTGTGTGATAGTATATGAATATTTGCTGTTAGTGACCCGCGCGCGTTTCGTACTCTCTGTTAGTGTTTGTCGGTGCTATCTGTTACTCTTATGGCCATGTCTCCCACAGCTACAACTTAGTACTCTGCAGAGAGTCTGATATGTACCAGTGTAGTATCTGTTTATACACCGCTTTTAGTATATAGTAGTGGTTATATTGCTATACATGCTGGTAGTTTTATGTAGATACTTATATCACATGAAGTATTGAAATATTACACATAAATACCCCCACTGATGCTATGATACATTCTGATTGTTGTATTCAAGTCATCAAAGTCATTTTTGTTTAAAAAAAAAGGTTTTAATTTGACGTTCTTTTAACCAAGGTTATAGATTTAAATAAATTCCTCATTTGTTAATATTTTGCCATTTGGATAAGTTTGAGTGTTAAACGCTAAGGTACATCATTTGTACATACTTTTTGTAAAATATTTCAAACATAAATGAGTAAAAGTATCTTGCGGCTGACGTGGTTTGTGCGCTAGGCGTGCGGCTAGTATAGAGGGAGCTGGTAAACTGTGTCTCGGGAGTATGGCCGACCTGAGCCATCAGGTGCATGTGAGCTTATATCAGGCGAGAGGAGCCATCTGTATTTATCTAAGCCAGTGGTGGCTAACAGACGGCCTGGGGGCTTCATGTGGTCCTCAGATGCTTCTCATTCGGAGGTGGGAGAGAGTGCCCCTCTTCAGCAATACACAGTATATTATATTATATATAGCTAGCAAACAAATACCCAATTATACTCCTAAATACTAGTCCTTATTATCCACATCTCTATTGCTAATGAACTCCTTTCCTACAACAATTTTACCTTTATTTTTTAATAAACTAATGTTTGAGGTCTTTTTCAGGACTCAGGGCCCAAATATGAGATCTACGTGAAACAAGATGCAGCAGGAGATTTCCTCTCACATAAATGGTCATTGCCTCAGACGTAAAACAGGACTAGTTTAGTACACTCACTGTAGCAGTCTATGAGATGTATAAACCAGAAGAAAGAACTTACAATAGAAATACCTACTTAGTCATCCAAAGTGATGCTTCCTCCTCATATGTCCCAAGTAGAAAGATATGGAACCTGTTTGGCTTTGTGATATTGGTTGTGACCTCCTAATCTGTACATACTACGTGTAACCTATGTATGTACCCAATATAAGACAATATAAATATCAAATATATGTATAAACAATGGCATAACAAGGCAACGGCACCTCAACTCACAATAATATAGAATAAGAACAAATCCAGTGAACAGACCCACACTAAGTGAAGACGGTAGGAAGCAGCTTACCTTGTACCACTGAACGACTGTTAGCTCTTTGCACTTCGGCGCCTTTTCTTTTAGAAGCAAGAGTTGCTCTTCAGGCAGGATGTGGGGGTTAAGGTGGGTTCTAATGAAGTGGTACCATTTATTACCAGCTGGCATGCACAGAGCCAGTATATGAGTTGGCTTTACCAACCCAATAAAGTAAATCAAATGACCTACTTCTGCAGGGCTTGTCCTGTCAGCCAATGAGCAGTAATATAGTATATAGTATGCTATATTTCAAGGACATATAGACAGGTTTTAATGAGATTTTTTTAAGTGACAAGACAACTTTAGCAATATTTAAAAATGGAAGCGCGTGATATGATATAATATTATATGCATATAATAAATTGCTTTATATGGCCCTTTTAGTAGTCTTGGTGAGTCTTCGATGTACCTCTGGATGGTCTCACAGCATACTGTTGGTCAGATGTTATTTGACGACTTCTTGCAATCCTTCTAAACACAGCTATTTATATATGTACATATTTGCCAGTTGTTTTTCAATAATAGATATTCATTTTTAGTTAATTAGTAAAACAATAACTGAATGAAATCCTCAGAGGGCTACATGCAGAGAAAATAATTGCTCACAAAGGAGTATTTACTTTGCCAAAGGTTGTACACAGACTAAATTTTGAAAAATAATATCTGTGTCAAGAATTGGCCAAAATTGTATCACTGGAAAATTAGGGACAATTCTACCATGAAATAGCCAAACCATTATATCTAATTTTCCAAGATTCACTCAACACATGGTCATTACCAGATGACTGGAAAAAAAGCAGATGTGATACCTATATTTAAAAAGGGAGCAAGAGTAAATTTGGGGAATTATAGACCAGTAAGTCTCACTTCTGTTGTGGGGAAGCTTTTAGAACGGTTAATAAGGGATAATATACAAGAATATGTCTATTTAAACAAGATTATAAGTAGGAGTCAACATGGATTTATGAGGGATAGGTCATGTCAAACAAATCTAATTAGTTTCTATGAGGAGGTTAGTAGGAACCTGGATCAAGGCAACTCAGTGGATGTTTTGATACAGTGCCACATGGGAGACTATTGAACAAACCAAGGGATAAAGGAATTGCAGTAAATATCTGCTCATGGATTGAGAGCTGGCTAAAAGACAGGAAGCAAAGGGTTGTGGTAAATGGAACATACTCCGATTGGACTCATGTGGTAAGTGGGGTTCCTCAGGGTTCAGTATTAGGTCCTGTCGTTTTTAACATATTCATTAATGACTTAGAGGTGGGACTGGAAAATAGTGTCTCAGTTTTTGCTGATGACACAAAGTTGTGCAAGGTATTTAAATCAGATAATGATGTACTTTCTCTCCAAAGGGATTTACATAAAATAGAGGGATGGGCATCTAAATTGCAGATGAGTTTTATTACGAATCAATGTAAGGTTATCCATCTGGGAAGGATAGCCATTTTATGCAATTTATATTCTCAATGGAGCAAATCTAGGGGTATCAGATACTGAAAGGGATTTGGGAGTACTGGTGGACAACCACCTAGGTAACAGTGCTCAAAGCCAAGCAGCAGCTGCAAAGGCAAATACAATATTAGAATGTATTGAGAAGGGTATAGAAGCCAGGGAACCAAATATAATTCTGCCACTATACAAATCTTTAGTAAGCCCTGATTAGGAATATGGAGTACAATTTTGGGCACCACTTCATAAAAAGGACATTTTAGAGCTGGAAAAGGTACAGAGAAAGACAGCAAAACTAATAAGGGGTATGGAGGACCTAAGAAAGACTAACCAAATTACCCTTACTTTCTCTATAAAAAAGGCGTCTAAAAGGAGATATGATTACCTTATATAAATACATCCATGGTCAATAGAATGCTTTGTCAAGGGAGCTTTTTATGTGCCAAGAGGTTTTCAACTGACAACAGGACATCCCTTGAGGTTAGAAGTAAAAAGATCCAACCTTAAAGAAAGAAAAGGGTTCTTCACAGTAAAGGTGGTTAATCTGTGGAATTCATTCCCAAGGGAGGTGGTAACTGCGGATTCGATAGATACATTTACAAAGGGATTGGATTTATTTTAAAATAAAAAGGGCATTCAGGGTTATCCTGGTTAATTAGAGAGGGAGTATTGATCCAGGGAGGAATCCCATCGCCAGTATCTGGGCTCAAGAAGGAATTTTTTTTTTTCCCTTTTGAGATAATTGGCAAATTTCCACTGTTTTTTTTTTCTGTTTGCCTTCCTCTGGATCAATTAACAGTTAACAATTAATCCACATATTGCAGATTAGAGGAGATCTAAAAAGGTTGAACTTGATGGACTTAAAGTCTTTTTTCAACCTCAATTACTATGTAACTATGTACTATGAAATATTTACTGTATACCTAATGTAGTAAGCTTAATATAAAATGTCACAATCTACTCTTCAGTGGGCTTGTGGTTCGGTAATCTCTTCATTTCCAGGAACCAGGTCATCAGAAGATAGGCTTAGTAAAACATACCATTAGTATATGTTCCACAGAGAGCATAATCTTTATTTTCCTTCGGGCATTTATAACCTTCAACTATAAAGCAATGGGTCACGTTGCCTAAGCAAACATAGTCGTGCAGGATTCAAATGCCTTGCTGTTGTCGTCCCAGGCAATCAGGGTCTGTTTTTGTAAGAGTTTCACGGACTTGCTCTGGGGGCCAGAATTTGCCAACTAGGGGGGTTAAGCCTACTCCGGGATTGTTGTTTTGTTCAATTATAAAACGATTGGGAATGGTTCTGAATATCATTGTGGCTTATGAGCTCCACAAAAATAGGTCACTCAGTAGGGATTTTTGGGATATTTTAGATCTGCCTGGGTGGTGGGTAGAGTTGGTTGCAACAGGTCAGGCAATAGCCTTTGCTCGCGGTTGCAGGGGTTAGGCAGGCTGACTGGGAGGGTATTATGCATTCGCTTCTGATATCCCTTCAAATGATTGATATGAGCCATCCTGGTTACGTTTCATTTGGGATTAATTTCTAGAACGTGTTTGGGTTGATCTTACAAATTATATTGTAAGGCTCTTTCCAGGCCTTGCAATTTATTCTGGGGACTGGGAACCACCATCAACATCTTCTGCCCTTCCTCTAATTCTTATATGTGACTAGCGACTTGCCCGTCAAAAAATGACGGTCAATAAAAGAAAGTGTTGAAATGTTGTTTGCCACACAATGTGAGTGTACTTGGTGCCTCAACTATATAGACCCCTCTAACACAGTAATGAAAGTGCTACACCATTTTAACCCTGTCACTTATGGGGGTCTATCCAGACCCTCATAAGACTCTATTTAACCCCATCAGTCCCATAAGGGTATAGTATGACCATTGTGGGCCTGTTACAACCCAACATTAACCACATAAGTACCATGACGGTCCTCAAGGACCATCATGACACTAAGTATAAACACTACACTGCACTATACCCCCCCAATAAAACATTAAATATCAACTAAACACCCTTTACACTAACCTATTAACACCTACACTACTTGCCTACCTACCCCCTAATAACCCCCCCACCACTCTAATTACAGGAAAAAAAACTAGTCATCAAAAATAGAAAATCTGCATTACATAAAATAAAAAAAAACTAAATCACAAAAAATAAAAAATGTACAGTACAGAAAATAAAAAAATACACCCCCCCCACTAGAAAAAAAAAAATTACACACCTGAAAAGGAAATACATATACAGCCTTATTAAATTGCAATTCAGCAAATTCTAAAGGGCTCTATATAAGCACAAAGCATATTTTTTTTACAGTTTTTATTTAGTGAAGTCCTTGCTTTTGGATAGAAGTTCACTGACTAAAAACTTCTATAAAAAAAATATGCTATGTGCTTATATAGAGCCCTTTAGCATTTACCGAATTGCAATTTAATAAGGCTGATAATAAATACAATGCAATACATACAATACAATACATACAATACAAATAAAATTAAATACAATACATCCTATCTATCTAATATACACCCCCTATCTATCTAATATACAATAAATACTATCTATGTACTATACATCCCCCAATCTATCAAATATACAATACATGCTATCTCTATATAGCAATCCTATTTCTAAGCTAAAATAAATAAATTAAGACCACTTACCTATATATGTTATAAACATAGTACACATTCTAAATATTCTACTCACCTTTCCAGCATGTCCCGTCCTTCTTCTTTTCTTCTTCTCTGGTGCGGCCCCTGTTAGAAAAAAACATTACATTAGTACACATACATAAACATAAAACAAAGTAAAATAAACATAATCTACATTGTACTTACCTCCCCACGATGTCCCCGGCCTCCTCGTCTTCTGCCCCGGATGGGCCCTGGAACAATTCACGCTCTAAAAAAAAAATGGTAAAAAAAATAACAGATATCCGCAGGATGTCCCGAACGCTAATGAGCCTCCTACGGAGTGTTCCAGAATAAAATTGGCAATGGCGGCTTCTGATTGGCTGAAAACGCTGTCTATCAAATTCAGCCAATCAGAAGATGCCAATTGTGAGCCAATGAGAAAGGGATACACCCCAAAATCCCACTCTGATTGGAAAACGCACCTGTCAATCTTTATTTGAACCAATCAGAAGGCTTTTTTTGCCATCAGCGAATCACAATGGGATACACCCCCACGGGGTGATTGGCTGAAGACATCAGTGCCTTCCCATTGGCTGTAATACTAATTGACATTGACAACAGCCAATGAGAAGGCGCAAATGCCTTCAGCCAATCAGTACGTGGGGGTGTATACCATTGTGATTGGTTGCACTGACAATAGCCAATCAGAGTGCGCAGATGCCTCTAGCCAATCACCCTGTGGGGGTGTATTCCATTGTGATTGCCTGAAGGCATCTGCGCCTTGTGATTGGTTTAAATAAAGATTGACAGGTGCATTATCCAATCAGAGTGGGATTTTAGGGTGTATCCCTTTCTGATTGGCTCACACATTAATGACTCCTGATTGGGTGAATTTGATAGACAACGTTTTTAACCAATCAGAAGGCGCCATTGCCTATTTTCTTCCAGAAAAGGCTCCGAAAGGCTCATTAGCGTCGGGGATGTCCGCGAGTGCGGATGTCTGTTATATATATTTTTTTTTGCACGTTTCCAGGGCGAGGCAGAAGAGGAGGTGGCCAGGGACATCGCGGGGAGGTAAGTACAATGTAGATTATGTTTATTTTATTTTGTTTTTATGTTTATGTATGTTGTATTAATGTTATGTTTTTTTAACAGGGTCCACACCGGAGAAGAAGAAAAGAAGAAGGACGGGACATGCTGGAAAGGTGAGTAGAATATTTAGAATGTTGATAAGGTTTATTTATTTACTGTAAATATGTTGCACTAATTTTTGATTTTTTTTCCCCTAGGTGGCTGATCCGAAGGGACATCTGCAAAGGTAAGTGGTCTTAATTATTTTATTTTAGCTTAGAATTAGATTATTTTATACATAGATAGAATTTATTGTATGTTAGCTAGGGGTATGTGTTTTATATAGCATATATTGGATATTAGATTGTGGTATTTATTTAGATAGATTGGGGGATGTATATTAGATAGATAGGATGTATATTAGATAGATAGTATTTATTGTATATTAGGTAGAAAGGGGGATGTATATTAGATAGATAGGATGTATTGTATATTAGATAGGGATGTATTGTATTTCATTTTATTTGTATTGTATTGTATGTATTGTATGTATTTCCTTTTCAGGTGTGTAATTTTTTTTTATTTTCTGTAGTGAGGTGGGTTGTAATGTATTTTTTTATTTTCCGTAATGTAGATTTTTTATTTTTTGTGATTTAATTTTTTCTATTTTATGTAATGTCGATTTTTTATTTTTGGTGACTTTAGATTAGATTAATTACAGAAAAAAAAATAGTGGTGGGGGGGGTTATTAGGGTGCAGGTAGGTAGTGTAGGAGTTAATATATTAGTGTAGAGGGTGTTTAGTTATAGTTTAGATATTTAATGTTTTATTGGGGGGGTATAGTGCAGTGTAGTGTTTATACTTAGTGTCATGATGGTCATTGAGGACCGTCATGGCACTTATGTGGTTAATGTTGGGTTGTAACAGGCCCATAATGGTCTTAATATACGCTTATGGGACTGATGGGGTTAAATAGAGGCTTATGAGGGTCTGTATTGACCCCCATGAGTGACAGGTTTAATTAGGGGTTGATGGGGGTCTGTATTGACCCCCATGAGTGAGGGGGTTAATTAAGTGCTTATAGGGGTCTGTATTGACCCCCCATGAGTGACAGGGTTAATGAAGGGCTTATGGGGGTCTGTATTGACCCCCATGAGTGACCGGGTTAATTAAGGGCTTATGTGGGTCTATATTGACCCCCATGAGTGAAAGGGTTAATTAAGTGCTTATGGGGGTCTGTATTGACCCTCATGAGTGACTGGGTTAATTAAGGGTTTATGGGGGTCTGTATTGCACCCCATGAGTGCCAGGGTTATTTATGGGCTTATGTGGGTCTTTATTGACCCCCCATGAGTGACAGGGTTAATTATATGTATTATGGGGGTCTGTATTGACCCCCATGAATGACAGGGTTAATTTGGCATTTATAGGGGTCTGTATTGACCCCCATGAGTGACAGGGTTAATGAAGGGCTTATGGGGATATATATTGACCCCCATGAGTGAGGGGGTTAATTAAGTGCTTATGGGTGTCTGTATTGACCCCCATGAGTGACAGAGTTAATTAAGGGCTTATGGGGGTCTATATTGACCCCCATGAGTTAGGGGGTTAATTAAGTGCTTATGGGGGTCTGTATTGACCCCCATGAGTGACAGGGTTAATGAAAGGCTTATGGGGGTCTATATTGACCCCCATGAGTGACAGGGTTAATTAGGGGTTTATGGGGGTCTGTATTGACTCCCATGAGTGAGAGGGTTAAGTGCTTATGGGGGTCTATATTGACCCCCATGAGTGACAGGGTTAATTTGGCGTTTATAGGGGTCTGTATTGACCCCCATGAGTGACAGGGTTAATGAAGGGCTTATGGGGATATATATTGACCCCCATGAGTGAGGGGGTTAATTAAGTGCTTATGGGTGTCTGTATTGACCCCCATGAGTGACAGGGTTAATGAAGGGCTTATGGGGATATATATTGACCCCCATGAGTGAGGGGGATAATTAAGTGCTTATGGGTGTCTGTATTGACCCCCATGAGTGACAGAGTTAATTAAGGGCTTATGGGGGTCTATATTGACCCCCATGAGTTAGGGGGTTAATTAAGTGCTTATGGGGGTCTGTATTGACCCCCATGAGTGACAGGGTTAATTAGGGGTTTATGGGGGTATGTATTGACTCCCATGAGTGAGAGGGTTAAGTGCTTATGGGGGTCTTTATTGCCCCGCATGAGTGACAGGGTTAATTAGGGGTTTATGAAGGTCTGTATTGATCCCAATGAGTGAGGGGGTTAATTAAGTGCTTATGGGGGTCTGTATTGACCCCCATGCGTGACAGGGTTAATGAAGGGCTTATGGGGGTCTTTATTGACCCCCATGAGTGACAGGGTTAATTAGGGGTTTATGGGGGTCTGTATTGACCCCCATGAGTGATGGGGTTAACTAAGTGCTTATGGGGGTATGTATTGACCCCCATGAGTGACAGGTTTAATGAAGGGCTTATGGGGGTCTATATTGACCGCCATGAGTGAGGGGGTTAATGAAGTGCTTATGGGGGTCTAAATTGATCCCCATGAGTGACCGGGTTAATGAAGGGCTTATGGTGGTCTGTATTGACCCCCATGAGTGACCGGGTTAATTAAGGGCTTATGTGGGTCTATATTGACCCCCATGAGTGAAAGGGTTAATTAAGTGCTTATGGGGGTCTGTATTGACCCTCATGAGTGACTGGGTTAATTAAGGGTTTATGGGGGTCTGTATTGCACCCCATGAGTGCCAGGGTTATTTATGGGCTTATGTGGGTCTTTATTGACCCCCCATGAGTGACAGGGTTAATTATATGTATTATGGGGGTCTGTATTGACCCCCATGAATGACAGGGTTAATTTGGCGTTTATAGGGGTCTGTATTGACCCCCATGAGTGACAGGGTTAATGAAGGGCTTATGGGGATATATATTGACTCCCATGAGTGAGGGGGTTAATTAAGTGCTTATGGGTGTCTGTATTGACCCCCATGAGTGACAGAGTTAATTAAGGGCTTATGGGGGTCTATATTGACCCCCATGAGTTAGGGGGTTAATTAAGTGCTTATGGGGGTCTGTATTGACCCCCATGCGTGACAGGGTTAATGAAGGGCTTATGGGGGTCTTTATTGACCCCCATGAGTGACAGGGTTAATTAGGGGTTTATGGGGGTCTGTATTGACCCCCATGAGTGATGGGGTTAACTAAGTGTTTATGGGGGTATGTATTGACCCCCATGAGTGACAGGTTTAATGAAGGGCTTATGGGGGTCTATATTGACCGCCATGAGTGAGGGGGTTAATGAAGTGCTTATGGGGGTCTAAATTGATCCCCATGAGTGACCGGGTTAATGAAGGGCTTATGGTGGTCTGTATTGACCCCCATGAGTGACAGGGTTAATTAAGGGCTTATGGGGGTCTATATTGTCCCCCATGAGTGACAGGGTTAATTAATGGTTGATGGGGCTCTGTATAGAGCCCCATGCGTGATAGTGTATATTTTCAATTTTTTATAATGGGTCCTTTAAGGACCTTTACGGTTCTTTAAGGATCCGTAACGCTGGAATTTTAAATTTTCATTGCAGCGGGGGTCCCCGATTGCGTGCGATCGGGCCCCCCATTGCGATGGTTAATGTGGGGTTAATGCGGGTCTCCGAGCTTATCTCGGATCCCGTGGGGTTAATGCGGGTTTCCAAGCTTATCTTGGATCCCTACTTGGGTAAGTTGTACATGGCTGGGCGGTCCTGGGTCTTTGAGCCTCGTTTTCGTTTTTTTGGGCGGCCATTTTTTCTCTCACTTATGTTTGTATTTTTTATGTATTTTTTGTGGGTATTTATTGTGTTTTGACTGTTTTTAGGTGCGCGCTGTACGGCTGTTATGGTCTTTTCGGCGCCCATTTTTTCTCTCGCTTAGGGGATTTTCGTGTGTCTGAACTCGGGAATTTGGACTTAAATGGAGGTGTAACTTCACTTGCAGAGGTCCTGGGAGCCTCCCCTTGCTGTGGGTAAGATTTGTATGTATTTTTAGTGGGTATATATTGTGTTTTGACTGTTTTTAGGTGCTAGCGGTTTGCAAGGTCGTAATGGTGCCGCTTGTGTGGGTGTTTGTAACAGCGTGTGAGGCGCCTTTGAGCCTCCACCTCCGCAAATGCGGCCCCTCGCTTTGCGAGGGTCCGCATTTGCCGTCTGCAATGAGCCTTCGGCTCATTGCAGCCGACGTTGGAGCCTCCTCCTTCCAGGGATGCATTTCTAGCGATCTTGCTGCTCAAGCTTGCAAAGCGTGACAGCGATTCGTAGTTTGACAACTATTATATGTGATTACCTTTATCATAGTACTTTTAATGTCTGATTTGGGCATCTTGTAAATGTTTATGCATTTGCCCTGTAATGGTGGCTAGGCTACCCCTGAAGGCTAGAACAAAGGGGTGACTGGCATCAGATCCTGCTCATATTCCTCCTCCCAAGCTTCTTGGACAATGTTCAACGTGCCTCTCAACAGACGTCCATAGAGGAGTTCAAACAGGACTCATGAGGTACCTCATGAAAAGCAAAAAAGAAATGTGAAAGCAGTTTCCCACAGTCATCCTCCTGCTCCAGGAAGGCACAGAGCATTAAGTTGAAAGACCCACTAAACCTTTCCCAAAGACCGTTTGTTTGAGGGTGATAACAAGAGGCCCTCAGATGTTTGATTCTGGGGTACAACCAACTGTTTTTTGTTGCCGCCACACCCGCACATTTTAGCCAGTGTCAATCCTATACAATAACCCCTTCTCCCATGCATAATCCTCCCCATCCTCCTCCTTGTTAGCCTACTGTCTTATTTCCACTAACATGTCATCCTGAATAGAGACTTACATGACTCCCCTACGCTGGAGCCCCTATTCCCAAGCAGATAATGGACCTGGGGCTCTCTAGTGTTTCTGGAATATCTGGGTTGCCCTGATTCATCTTTGGCTTGTGCTTTGATTACAATACTGATGAAGTGACACTCCATGTAGCCCAGATCATTCCCCAGCAATGCATTTACAGGTAGCCATCACTCCCACCTCCCGGGTTCTCAAAAATATACATTTATGAGAATTAATTATATTACTTTCTTATATATAATGCCATGCACAACAGCCTTTATGTACTTCCACAGATGCTTGTGGTCAATTGTGGACAAGTGCTTTGAACGAATAAATTGTGAATTTGCTATATTTGATTTCTTGCTACCATTTCCTTATAAATGTACATTTATGTACCCAATTCCTATTTACAATTTGTAAGTGCTAAAGTGCTCTTTATTGTGCTGCTCATACTGTAGTGCTAATAGTTATAATTGAATTAATTTACCTTGTGGAAGTACTACTATATAGCCACTACTTTATACCAAAGTGCTTTTGTGCTAAGGTGCTCTTTCTTGTGCTTATTTAGATATTGTGCAATTTTCTGTTTCTATATAGATTTACCTCGTGAATGCGCTGTTATGCATCCACTACAATACAATATTCTATTTCAATTCTTGGGTAGCTTATGTCTTAATAATTTGCTTTCGAGGCATTAGATTATAGGCATGCTTTTAATTATATCTTTTATAGCTAGCGAGACTGCGTAATCTCACGAAACGCGCGTCGGCACATTCATGACGTCCCAATCAAGAAAACAGATTGAGTGATAGAACAGTAGAAGCAAGCAGAAGAACCAAACTGACACAATAGAATATTAGTATTGGTGCAGATTGATAAAAAATAGAAAAAAGAAACTCAATTTACTTGAGTTGTGAGAGTATTTAGAGATAAGGGCAGAGATATAAGGGGGCGTATTGTTGTTGATGGTTTTATAGGTTAGGGCCATGTTTTTATATTTGATTCTGGAGGCTATGGGAAGCCAGTGGAATAACTGACATATAGAGGCTGCAGATGCTGAGCGTAGAGTATGGTAGATTAGTCTAGAGGAGGTGTGACTATGGATTGAAGTGGAGAGGCCAGCAAGGAGAGAGTTGCAGTAGTCAAGGCGAGATATGATGAGAGAGTGTATTTGAATTTTGGTTGTTTCTTGAGTGAGAAAGTGATGAATTATGAAGATGTGATTTTAGGGGAAAATGACAAGATTTAGTAATTGATTTATGTGCAGAATGAAAGGACAGGATACAGTAGAACCCCAAGACGAAAGGCCTGATAAATTGGAGTGGTAATGGCATTTTCAACAGTATGTGAGGGGTTGCATTAACTGGATGGATATGCTAGAGAGGCAGTTTGCAACTTCAGCCAGAAGATAGGGAGATAGTTCTCGTAGAGAGAGGTAGATTTGATTGTCATAAGCATATAGATGTTACTGAAATCCAAAATAATTTATTAGGATACCAAGGTAGGAAGTACAGATGGAGAGAAGGAGGGGGCCTAGGACTGAACCCTGAACCTTGAGGTACGCCATCCATCAGAGGGCAAGGCAAAAAAGAGGAACCAGAGAAGGAGACACTAAATGTTTGATTTTCAAGATATGGTGTGAACAAGGAGAGAGCAGTGTCACAAATAGTGAGAGCTTTCTCTGCGGCGTGTTGGGGCTGGCAACCAGATTGGAACGGGTCAAGGAGGGAGTTGGAGGAAATAAACTGGAAAAGGTGACTGTAGACGATAAGCTCATGCAGGTTAAGAACCAGGGGAAGTAGAGAGATAGGGCAGTAATTAGATGGATATGCTGGGTCTGATGAGGAATTCTTAAGAATGGGTGTAATTATGGGGTGTTTTAAAGATGATGGGAACTTACCAGTGTTTAGGGATAGGTTGAATACATGTGTGAGTGCTGGGAGAAGTATGGTAGTGTGGACAAGTTGTAAGATGAGAGGTTGATAGAAGACTAAAGACCTCATTGTGGATGTGGGAATGGGGAAGGGTAAAGGCTGGGTTTTGTTGGTTTGTTGAGAGGAGGGTGAGTTGGGGCCATGCTAAGAGGTGAGTTTGTTATGGACATTTCCATTTTATTATTAAAGTGGCTAGCAAAGTCTTCAGGGACAGGAGGTGGTGGAAGGCAGAGGAGCGTGTTGAATGTGGGGAACAAACGTTTGGGATTGGAGACCAAATTGGATATTAATAATGAGAAGTAGTGCTGTTTGGCAAGATTGAGTGCATAGTGATAATTAAAAATAAAATAAATTGATGGAGTGTGATCTAGGTATCAAATTTTGTGGTCTATCAACAGGTTATCAAAAACTATTTTAAAACCCTCCCCATTGCAGTGCCCTATAAATACCTCCTTTCATTTCGAACATCAGTTTTGAAATTTAACCAATGTCACTGGGCCCCATAACTGCCACTCAGCAAAGACTATCTCCAATTGTTATTTTCCCAGTTCTATCTACCATTAGGTCTAAGGAGTAATTCTGCAAAGGGCTCAGCCAATGTCACTGGACCCCATACAATCCACTCAGCAGAGACAATCTCCAACTGTCATTTTCCCAGTTCTTTCTACCATTAGGTCTGAGAAGTCATTCTGAATAGGGCTCAGCCAATGTCACTGGGCTCCATACAATCCACTCTTCAGAGACACTCTCCAACTGTCATTTTCCCAGTTCCTTCTACCATTAGGTCTGATTAGTCATTCTGCATAGAGCTCAGCCAATGTCACTGGGCTCCATACAATCCACTCTTCAGAGACACTCTCCAACTGTCATTTTCCCAGTTCCTTCTACCATTAGGTCTAAGGAGTAATTAAGCAAAGGGCTCAGCCAATGTCACTGGGCCCCATACAATCCACTCAGCAGAGACGATCTCCCACTGTCATTTTCCCAGTTCTTTCTAAGATTAGGTCTGAGGAGTCATTCTGCATAAGGCTCAGCCAATGTCATTGGGCTCCATACAATCCACTCAGCAGAGACACTCTTCAATTGTCTTTTTACAAGTTCCTTCTATCATTAGGTTGGAGGAGTAATTCTGCATAGGTCTCAGAAAATGATGCTGGGCCCCATACAATCCACTCAGCAGAGACACTCTTCAATTGTCTTTTTACAAGTTCCTTCTATCATTAGGTTGGAGGAGTAATTCTGCATAGGTCTCAGAAAATGATGCTGGGCCCCATACAATCCACTCAGCAGAGACACTCTCCAACAGTCATTTCTCCAGTTCCTTATAACATTAGGTCTGAGGAGTCATTCTGCTCAGCTCCCCCTGAACAGTCAAATAGCAAAGTCAAGCAAAACAAACAGTGAGAAAGAGAAACACAAGAACCACATTTCCCCATCAGATAACAACACTCCTATGCCACTTTCCACTCCATGTTCACTCACTCAACCCCAATACTCAATCATACAGAAAGAAAACATCCACACACAGGGACACAACCATAGTGCACTCCACAACACTCCAAACAAGACCCCCCTTTCTCCACTGGAAAACATAATCTCTTCATAGATATTTCATACTGGCATAAAAATATTCTCATAAACAACATGAACACTGGATCCAGACAAGACAGACAACACAGAACATATAACTAGATAATTGTGAGCTCACAGGAATACTTTATATGCGCATAGATCTCCTCTAATCACCTTGTAAGAATCAAGACAAAAACAACCATATTTAGCAAATCATATATATATTTACCTGTAACTAATCCTAAACATAATTGGACCAAAAATAATTAAAACAAGACAAAAAATAAATATAGCCATCAAACCTGGAAAAAATATATGACATAAAACCAATTTCTCAAATTACATACAACACTTTATGGGGATAAATACACAAAATCCCTTATCTTATCAATATTTCCATAAAAAAATCATTATTACTCTTGCAGCAGTGGTAGAGCTACGTCTGATGCAGTGGGTGCAAAACACCTGGGACCACAATAGGGTAAGTCACTCTATCTACTAGTAGTAAATAAGGAATACTTCTTATTACTTGGGCACGGTAGTCAATTACTCTGTGCACGGCGATCTGATCTACATAAGTAACATAATACATTCTTTCATTTTTACAGGGACAGCTTTCTCCGCCCGCTCCATACCTTTAACCATACAAGGGAGGTTGAAAACCCTTCTGGATAAGAGAGGGGCATAACGGCACTTGGGAAAAGACGCTTTAATGCAGAAAAATATCATTAAATCATAAAAATACATATGCACTCATAAAAAACAAAATGTAACACAATAAAAACTTTATCTCTAACAATTGGATATCCTCAGAATTTTCACAACAACTTTTTGACCAGCTGGATTTAATTGACGGAGCAGGAAAAACATACATAGTATAGAAGAAAAACATCCACAAACCGACATTCTACTCCAAAACCCAGTCATGATACCTAAACACAGAGGCCTATTATTTTCTTCACTTTATTTTGGACAAGCGTGGATCAGCAACAGAATAGATTTCACAATGTCTGCTGCTGGCAACAAAAATATACAAATCATATCTTTTTATAGAAATCCTACATACAGGAAATTATATATTCCATTACTACCCTCGGAAAATGATACAGTCCACCAACACCCATTTCTATGCCAATAAATGATTATTAATTAATAAGCCAATTAATAATCAGACATGTACTGAACACACCTAAGCATGCATTAAAAGCATGTATTATTATTCACCTTATTATTAAAGTTCATGTGCAGTAAACAATTTGTTCTAACCTTGAGTGTTAGCCTTGACTATTGTTGTGGCTTAGAGGTGTTATTGTCTCCTTGCACAAATTGCTGATTTAGAGAAAGGCATAATTAACTTCTAGTTTCAGAGCATGCATCTAGCAATACAAAAAGTGCTACAAATGTAATAACAAGGTATAATATATCTATATATATATATCTATATATATATCTATATATATATCTATCACATATTATAATTGTCTAACTACGATTCGTCATCAAGCTGCGTTGCATAGTGCGTACGACTTAGCGATGAGCGCCACAGGCGCTCATTGCAGGCGAGCCTCGCGTAGCAAGGCGAGCCGTTAAACCGTAGCACTTAGAAAAAAAAATACGACATGAAAAAAATTACGAGATAAGCGGCGGAACCAAAACACTAAAAAAAACACTAAATACACACTAAAAAATAAAATAAAGGTCACTTACAGCATGGGGAACCAGGCAGGACGTCTGGAAGTGAGTTTGAACTCACATTTACAGCGATTTAGCCGAGTTACAAAGATCGAAAATCGTCTGAGCGAGAAAAAAATGGTCGCCGAAAAAAATGAAAACGAGGCTATACTACTACGAACTGCGTAAAACACCGCCACAGACGTATGTGTTTGAAGAACAACGAGATAAAGGATGCGGAATAACCGCTCAATGAGTAAAAAGACAGTAGCGAGTACATTTTACGAAAACCAATTACAGATTTACGCATTAACACAGATTTAACGCCTTTGTCTCGCGCAACATCGGATTTCCCGCAAAAAACAACGCATTTGATCTGAAATATAAGTTGCAAGTTACAAAAATAAAAATTATAAAAAAAAAATTGTATTTATTTTAAGAAAAAAAAAAGGGACAAATGTAGCGTCATGTTGTGTGGCAAACACATTTCACAACATTTAATTTTTATTGACCGTCATTTGAACGTTTTACCATATTTACTGTTAAACCGTAGTACTTTGGCAATGAGCGCCGCAGAAAAAATGCCAGACGAACAAAACGAAAACCAGGCGACAGCACCATAACCACGGAAAACACGTACCGATAATCCGCTAAGACGCATACCTCACATTATGCGCCATTTTAGGATAATGCGGAAGTACACAACTACGCTAACGGTATCGGCTCGCGCAC
Organism: Discoglossus pictus; assembly: GCA_027410445.1. NCBI lineage: Eukaryota > Metazoa > Chordata > Amphibia > Anura > Alytidae > Discoglossus > Discoglossus pictus. The sequence continues at coordinate 121,234 of JAPZIH010000786.1, forward strand.
GCACACTATTACACTGCACACGTTCATCACGCTTACACAGCACCTCCACACCACTAATGCTGCAGCAACATCAACACAGATTGCCAGCTCTTCAACACAATGCATAAAAATACGTAAATTCATTTATTAATTTGAATTCTATATTTCAGTAGTACACAGAAAACAACATTAGCTACCTTACAATTCCATATGTATATTAATAACTAAACAACTTTTAAAACATACACATCTGATTGCCGTCATTTTTTGACGGGCAATACGCTAGTATCTATCTCTCTCTCTCTCTCTCTCTCTCTCTCTCTCTCTCTCTCTATATATATATATATATATATATATATATGTATATATAATTATACTTAGAGTGTATGGATATTTGTATTTTACCCCAACAATAACTAAACCTGATAATGGCCAAAATATAATAAAAAAATAAACTTCACATTTTTAATTTTTACATGGAGAGAACGAGTAGTGCCCAGACATAGTGATGGATACAAATTACATTTTATTCAGACGCAATTGATGTGCCATAAATCTCAGGAGATGATTATAATTTGGGACATGAGACCCTCTAACAGCCATCCGTGAATTGGGTCAGGTCTTTTCCTTCACAGTTCTTTGTCCAAGGTTGCCTATAAATAGGGGAAAACATATACATATTTTACAGTTTAAATGAGCAAAAAACTGTGGATAGTTATAGGTAGAATTATACAGATCAATGAGAGGAGTATAGAGGGAGTTATATAAAATGATATATATATATGTATATAGTACAAGTGGGAATTATATGAAGTTTAATTAGAACAGAGGAAGGCATTACAATAAGTTGGTTTCATGAAGTAATCGGAGGAGTTACAGAAAGGTTATAAGCCATAATAATATAGGGCGGGGCTATTTGAAGCCATAGGAGTTTACCCACCAAGAGCTCAACTCAGAATCCTTCAGGGCCCTCATAACACATTTAATGTCATCTGTGATGTCCGTGTTTAGTAAATCTAAAGAGGAAAGTAAAATATCAGAGACAAAGAAAGGTGGGGTCCCGATGGAGGCTCATACAACACAAATAACAGTACCCTCTAACTGCTCTCTCTCTATACCTCCTCCCATAAGTACTCTTCATATCTCCATTCTAACTGCTCTCTATACCTTCTCCACTAAGTTCTATCCATTTATCCATTCTAACTGCTCTCTATACCTCCTCCCGAAAGTACTCTCTATATCTCCACTCTTAGTGCTCTCTATACCTCCTCTTATAACAACTCTTCATATCTCCACTCTAACTGCTCTCTATACCTCCTCCCCTAAGTACTCTCCATATCTCCATTCCAACTGCTCTCTATACCTCCTCTTATAACAACTCTTCATATCTCCACTCTAACTGCTCTCTATACCTCCTCCCCTAAGTACTCTCCATATCTCCATTCTAACTGCTCTCTATACCTCCCCCCCAAGTACACTTCATATCTCCATTTTAACTGCTCTCTATACCGTCTCCCCTAAGTACTATCCATATCTCCATTCCAACTGCTCTATATCTCCTCCCCTAAGTACTCTTCATAGCTCCATTCTAACTGCTCTCTATACCTCCTCCCCTAAGTACTCTCCATATCTCCACTCTAACTGCTCTCAATACCTCCTCCCCTAAGTACTCTCCATATCTCCACTCTAACTGCTCTCTATACCTCCTCTCCTAGGTACCCTCCATATCTCCATTCTAATTTCTTTCTATACCTCCTCCCCTATGTACTCTCCATATCTCCACTCTAACTGCTCTCTATACCTTCTCCCATAACTACTCACAATATCTCCACTCTAACTGCTCTCAATACCTCCTCCCCTAAGTACTCTCTATATCTCTACTCTAACTGCTCTCTATACCTCCCCCCTAAGTACACTTCATATCTCCATTCTAACTGCTCTCTATACCTTCTCCACTAAGTACTATCCATGTATCCATTCTAACTGCTCTCTATACCTCCTCCCCAAAGTACTCTCTATGTCTCCATTCTTAGTGCTCTCTATACCTCCTCTCTAACTACTCTTCATATCTCCATTTCAACTGCTTTCTATACCGTCTCCCCTAAGTACTATCCATATCTCCATTCCAACTGCTCTATATCTCCTCCTCTAAGTACTCTCCATAGCTCCATTCTAATTGCTCTCTATACGTCCTCCGCTAACTACTCTCCATACCTCCACTCTAACTGCTCTCTATACCTCCTCCCATAACTACTCTCCATATCTCCACTCTAACTGCTCTCAATACCTCCTCCCCTAAGTACTCTCTATATCTCCACTCTAACTGCTCTCTATACCTCCCCCCTAAGTACACTTCATATCTCCATTCTAACTGCTCTCTATACCTTCTCCATTAAGTACAATCCATGTATCCATTCTAACTGCTCTCTATACCTCCTCCCCAAAGTACTCTCTATGTCTCCACTCTTAGTGCTCTCTATACCTCCTCCCTAACTACTCTCCATATCTCCACCATAACTGCTCTCTCTACCTCCTCCCCTAAGTACTTCACATATCTCAACTCTTACTGCTCTCTATACCTCTTCCCATAATTACTCTCCATATCTCCATTCTAACTGCTTTCTATACCTTCTCCCCTAAGTACTATGTATATCTCCATTCTAACTGCTCTATACCTCCTCCCCTAAGTACTCTCCATATCTCCACTCTAACTGCTCTCTATACCTCCTCCACAAAGTACTCTCCATGTCTCCACTCTAACTGCTCTCTATACCTCCTCCCCAAAGTACTCTCCATATCTCCACTCTAACTGCTCTCTATAACTCCTCCCCTAAGTACTCTCCATATCTCCACTCGAACTGCTCTCTATACCTCCGCCCCTAACTACTCTCCATATCTCCACTCTAATGCTCTCTATACCTCCTCCCCAAAGTACTTTCCATATCTCCACTCTAACTGCTCTCAATAACTCCTCCCCTAAGTACTCTCCATATCTCCACTCTAACTGCTCTCTATACCTGCTCCCCTAAGTACTCTCCATATATCCATTCTAACTGCTCTCTACACCTCCTCTCCTAAATACCCTCCATATCTCCACTTTCACTGCTCTATATACCTCCTCCCCTATGTATCCTCCATATCTCCACTCTAACTGCTCTCTATACCTCCTCCCATAAGTACTCTCCCTCTCTTCTCACTAACTGCTCCCTATACCTCCTCTCCTAGGTACCCTCCATATCTCCCATCTAATTTCTTTCTATACCTCCTCCCCTATGTACTCTCCATATCTCCCATCTAATTGCTCTCCATACCTCTTCCCATAAGTACTTTCCATATCTCCCCTCTAACTGCTCTCTCTATTTTGTCCCAAAAATGCTCTCTACAACTCCCCTCCAGCTCTGTATAAATTCATAAATTCTCCCTAACTGCTCTCTATAATCTCTATAACTTCTCATCTAACTGCTTAATGTATCTCCTCTTCCAACTGCTCCTATATCTTTTCTCTAACTATTTTCTATAACTCTTCCCTTATCTGCTCTATGCATACTATATGTGTCCTCCCTAACTATTCTCTAAATCTCCTCCATAACTGATCTCTATTAGCCATATTCAATTGGGGCTACGTGTTAAAACGTAGCCTGTAACTGTCATCTTAGGGCATTTTCGTGCTAAGATGCCTCGTAATGTTGCTCGCAGCGGACTTTGCGTGGTAACACGCAGGACGGCCGAGGAAAGGCTACGTGGAGAGCAACGATGAACTTCACACACGTAAATCCTTTCATCTGTCATGCCGGTAACCATCCATTGTTTAATTCATTTATTAAAGTGCAACATGGTCACTCGCGAGCAAGCACATAACACGCAAATGGAGCCCAAAGCCCAATCAATGTGTAGCGACATATACTGTAACTCACATGTAATAGAATTTCATATTTACTGCTTTATTAATATTGCATTATATCTGGCCTGTGGGACTGATCGCAAACTGGTGTTGAAGCACGTAGGACTTCGAAGTCTACCCTCCCCATTTTCAGTGACGTAATGCTTACGATCACTTTTTCCATTGACTCCATCTGAACCCGTAACTACGAGATGGCTTAATTGTTTGCGATCGAGCACGCAAATGCGACGGCCACAGACTGGTTTACGAGATAGCCTCTCTCGCTCGTAGCTTGCAGCACTTTCTAATTTAATAGCAACGTAAGTAGGGCAAATTTAAAGCACGCAGCCCTTACATGTTACACGTTGGACTTATGAGGCTGGAATTTAATATGGCCCTAGATCTACTCCCCTAATTGCTCTATAGTTCTCCTCCTATAAATGATCTAAGACTTCTCCCCTAACTATTCTCTATAACTCCCTGATGTGCTCTTATGACGCCTGCCCTAACTCTCCTATAACTTCCTGTCCTTATAGCTCCTATCCTAATAACTGCCCTAGCTCAGTAGTTGCCTAGTAGGTTCTCATGCTCTACTTGTAGTTATTATTATATTTATTTGTAATGCGCCAACATATTCCGTAGTTGAACAATAATAGATCCTTTAATAACCAGAAGAGGTTGGCACTTTGCAGAGCGCCCTCTTTATCAGCCTCCTCTCTTTCCTTCCACTGGCACCATATCATGTATAATATGTAATATATATATATTACCTGTGCATGACAGTCCACATAGGTTTTTACGTCCAGGAGTTTTATCGTCATCGCACCACCAAAATGTGCTCATCTGGAATATTCCAACCACTGTGTCACTCACGTGCATGGATGTGTCATAACGACTTGCATAGTAGGCCAGACACACCACTAGAGAGGAGAGACGTGCAAATAGGAGACAGGCGTATAGGAAACTTGGTGTTAGAAATAGACAAAACCTGTAGAGCACAGAGATGAGTTACAGTGACTGTAAGGCAGTATAGAGATTAGTCACACCGATTGTGAGCCGTATAGAGATGAGTTACAGTGACTGTAAGACAGTAGAGATGAGTTACAATGATTGTTAGGCAGTATAGAGATGAGTTACAGTGTTAGCCATATAGACAATAGTTACAGTGACTGTAAGGCAGTATAGAGAAGAGTTACAGTGACCGTAAGACAGTATATAGAAGAGTTACAGTCATTGTAAGGCAGTATAGATATGAGTTACAGTGTTTGTTAGGCAGTATGGAGATGAGTTACAGTGATTATAAGGCAGTATAGAGATGAGTTACAATTATTGTCAGGCAGTATAAAGATGAATTACAGTGTTTGTTAGGCTGTATAGAGATTAGTTACAGTGACTGTAAGGCAGTATAGAGATTAGTTACACTGATTATCAGGCAGTATAGAAATTACTTAAAATATTGTAAGGCAGTATGGGGATGTGTAACAATGATTGTAAGACAGTATAGATATGAATTACAGTGACTGTAAGACAATATAGAGATGAGTGACAGTGACTGTAAGGCAGTATCGAGATGAGTTACAATGACTGTAAGGCAGTACAGAGATGAGTTACAGTGACTGTAAGGCATTACTGAGATGAGTTACAGTGACTGTAAGGTAATATAGAGATGAGTTCCAATGATTGTCAGGCAGTATAGAAATGAGTTACAGGGATTGTCAGGCAGTATAGAAATGAGTTACAGGGATTGTCAGGCAGTATAGAGATTAGTTACAGTGACTGTAAGGCAGTATAGAGATGTCTTACAATGACTGTAAGGCAGTATAGAGATTAGTTACACTGATTATCAGGCAGTATAGAAATGACTTAAAATATTGTAAGGCAGTATGAAGATGTGTAACAATGATTGTCAGGCAGTATAGAGATGAGTTACAGTGATTGTCAGGCAGTATATATATGAGTTACAGTGATTGTCAGGCAGTATAGAGATGAGTTACAGTGATTGTCAGGCAGTATAGAGATGAGTTACAGTGTTTGTTAGGCAGTATAGAGATTAGTTACAGTAACTGTAAGGCAGTACAGAGATTTGTTACACTGATTGTAAGGTAGTATAGAGATGAGTTACAGTGATTGTCAGGCAGTATAAAGATGAATTACACTGATTGTAAGGTAGTATAGAGATGAGTTACAGTGATTGTAAGGTAGTATAGAGATGAGTTACAGTGATTGTCAGGCAGTATGGAGATGAGTTACAATGATTGTCAGGCAGTATAGAGATGAGTTACAGTGATTGTAAGACAGTATAGAGATAAATTACAGTGATTATAAGGCAGTATAGTGATAAGTTACAGTGATTGTCAGGCAGTATAGAGATGAGTTACAGTGTTTGTTAGGCAGTATAGAGATTAGTTACACTGATTGCAAGGCAGTATAGAGATGAGTTACAGTGATTGTAAGGCAGTATATAGATGAGTTACAGTGATTGTCAGGCAGTATAGAGATGAGTTACAGTGATTGTCAGGCAGTATAAAGATGAATTACACTGATTGTAAGGTAGTATAGAGATGAGTTACAGTGATTGTAAGGTAGTATAGAGATGAGTTACAGTGATTGTCAGGCAGTATAGATATGAGTTACAGTGATTGTCAGGCAGTATAGAGATGGGTTACTATGACTGTAAGACACTATAGAGATGGGTTACTATGACTGTAAGACAGTATAGAGACGAGTTACAATGACTGTAAGGCAGTATGGAGATGAGTTACAATGATTGTCAGGCAGTATAGAGATGAGTTACAGTGATTGTAAGACAGTATAGAGATAAATTACAGTGATTATAAGGCAGTATAGTGATAAGTTACAGTGATTGTCAGGCAGTATAGAGATGAGTTACAGTGTTTGTTAGGCAGTATAGAGATTAGTTACACTGATTGCAAGGCAGTATAGAGATGAGTTACAGTGATTGTAAGGCAGTATAAAGATGAATTACACTGATTGTAAGGCAGTATAGAGATGAGTTACAGTGATTGTAAGGTAGTATAGAGATGAGTTACAGTGATTGTAAGGTAGTATAGAGATGAGTTACAGTGATTGTAAGGTAGTATAGAGATGAGTTACAGTGATTGTCAGGCAGTATAGATATGAGTTAGAGTGATTGTCAGGCAGTATAGAGATGGGTTACTATGACTGTAAGACAGTATAGAGACGAGTTACAATGACTGTAAGGCAGTATGGAGATGAGTTACAATGATTGTCAGGCAGTATAGAGATGAGTTACAGTGATTGTTAGGCAGTATAGAGATTAGTTACACTGATTGCGACCTTGTAGTACTGACTCTGCTTTTGTCTCTCTTCTTCATGTATGTCACCTTAAATCTTCATGTATGTCACCCTAAATCTTCTTCCTGCGCCAGTAAAACTGCTTTCTTTGCTCAAACTAGCAATGCCATAGGGTGTCACATGACACCCCCGCCCCCCAGATTCTCTTCTGTAAGTAATATAGTGACAGCTCTATGGCCGTCTGGGTGTTTGCTTTATTCAGTGCTTTGGTTGCCCAGTGAAGCAGCAGGATCCAAGATTCCCTGACCACCAGTCCTTTGAACTCCTATTTATGTGGTTGTGGGACTGGGATTTTACTGTATGTTTTATAGTTATGTAATATGTTATGTTATGTGGATTACTGTATGTTTAATTGTGTCCAGTTGATAAGGAGTTAAATGATGTAGAACGTTATAAGGTGATCTGTAACTGACAGTTGAGTTTCAGTTAGTTATGTAATGTGTCTCTGAGGAAAAGCCTGTGATGAAACCTGCAACCTCCGAGAAAAAAATATGAGACGCGGAAAAACCTCGCAAAAATACGACCGTCCCGCCCGAAACCCTGGCATATCAAAACATTAAAAACACAAGAAATACACACAACGAAGACATAAAAAGCTTACCTACAGCAAGGGGGGCACCCAGGACCTCGAAAACTGAAGTTACAGCTCAATTAAACTCCAAATAAAAGAGTTTAGACACCAGAACATCCCCTAAGCGAGAGAAAAAATGGCCGCCGAATAAAACTAAAACGAGGCTACAGGGCTCTAAAGACGCAAAACACCACCAAACACCTACGGATGTACCGAAAAAGACGTACGAGATCCAAAAACAAGGACACAACCCGCGCGACCCGAAAAACATTACAAAAACAATAAATACACACAACATACACATAATAAGCTTAGCCATAGCAAGGGGGGCACCCAGGACCTCTGCAAGTGAAGTTACACCTTCATTTAAGTCGAAATTAGACACCCGAACACACCACCAAACACCTACGGATTTTCCGGAATACTCCAACAACATCCGAAAACAAGTACGCAAAAAAAGCCACAGCCGCGTACCACACATTAGGCGCCATTTTAGAACGCTAACTTATACAATCCGGAAGTACACAGCTACCCTATAGGATTTGGGTCGCGCACGCACACTATTACACTGCACACATTCATGACGCTTACACAGCAGCTCCACAGCACTGATGATGCAGCAACATGAAAACAGATTGCCAGCTCTTCAACACAATGCTTCCTGCATATATTACTCCACAATAGGTAAAGTATATTAATTTCTTATTTTATTAATTATTCATTTGCATACAAAAAAAATAAAACAACGCTGCTCATAGCACACAAACAACCAAGAGCCTTGCAATGAGCGCCAAATGAGCTCATTGTGAGCCATGCGCTGAGCGCCGAAGACGCTCAGCGCGAGGCTCGCAATGAGCGCCGAAGGATCTTGACACACAAGCAAAATTAATGTTGCACACAAACAACATTACCTGCCTTACAATCTTATTACCGTCATTTTTTGACGGGCAAGTCGCTAGTATATATATTAGAATCCATATTGAACATAGGATTAATATATATATGGAATACGATATGTCAAAGATATATATGTGTCAGAGTCCATAGTGAAGAAAATCGCTGCCCTGATCCTGTACAATTAAGGAAGTGTGTAAATGCTCCTAATAACAGGGGTGGAAACCGAAATGTATGTATGCTCCTAATAAAAGGGGAGCAAACATATCTATAAGATATATGTATATGTCAGCATTCCTAGAGAAGATAATAATGAAGTGGAAGTAATTATGCCTTGCAGATGAAACATTGACACACAAGCTGTTACAGAATGTTATCAGTCCAAGCTTAAATCTGCATCTATTGAACCTGTTATGAATTACAACAGCAATTAAAGTAGTTCCTGATTTTTATAATGCTGAGCCTGCATTCATATTAATAAATACTGCATAAGGGCATTTTACAGACATCAGCTGTCTTGGTGAAGGGATCAAAAGAACGTGAATGATCTGCTGGGTAGGTTTGGCTACAAAAGTCTTTTCAAGCCCGACTGAAGAAAGCAGATCTTCACACCTCAGTTTCTGGTTATGGATTCTCAAGAGAATTGTCTATCAGGGTTGTTTGTAATAAATTATAAGGTTGTGGTCAGAATATGCTAAGATATGACATTATAAGTCTCTCTAGTGCAGTGGTGTGACCATGCTGGGTGTAATTATAAAAAAGCAATTACTTAAGGACTGGGTAATAGTGACTTATCTAGTAAGGTAATAGTAATAGTAAATAATAGTGACCTGATTTAGTAGTGGTTATTTGGGTCGAACGGGTCCTAGGGTCATTGTATAATGTTTAAATAATTTATGTGTGCTCAGAAGTAGGTCCTAGGATTTGATAATATTATATTTCCAAACACTTTAGAGGTTACAGGGCTGTCTGATGCCCTGAACAATACTGTTGTAAAACAGGATTTGGGTGAGTTAATTACCCCCTGGAATGTTGGTCCTGTCAAAGATGGAGGACTATGGGTTATACATTGAGAAAACACTTCTAGTGTGCTAAGTTTAGAAAGGTCTTAAAATGTAATCTGTGTGTTTTATTAATCCATATGGTGTGTCTGGTGCTGATAAGAAAATATAATGAAGTTATATAATATGATATTACAATATGTATTAAGTCTACTTAGTAGATAACCCCTTCCTAGTCTCCCATGTGGAATCAAAGAAAGGCAACGTTCCAGACACCCTAGACATCTTTAAATCAGGGGAACATTTACTGAGTTCCAGAGAGATGTTCCTGAGTCTGAGCTGGGAACTGAGAGAACCCAACTGCTTGTGACACAAGAGTGTTGCTCCTTAGGCTGAAGGCAGGAGGTTTTGGGGTTTAAGAGGACTATCTGCCAGGATTGTTGTGACAGAGGGTAAGAACACTTAAGAGAGGAAGGAGGAGAGGCCAAAGATTCCAGACAGAGATTGCGAGTAAAGAAAGAGGATAGGGCAATAATTTGTAAGAAAAAACTAAGTAGTAAGAAGAATAAAATAAGATAATGGAAGGAGCAAAGTAATAAATAAAGGTAAAGCAAATTAAAGGGAGAACCAGTATCAAATACTTACAGTCTCCTATGGTAGCACCTCTAATGGGCTCTGTGTATGTTTTCCTCAATTCATTCACTAGAGTGCATCTATCTATTGCCCAGATGTCCCCAGCAAGGATAGCCATGATAAGAAGGACCACAAATGTCTTCATATTCACAAGGTAGTGAGGAGTCAGTCTGTATCTCACAATTACACCTTAGATTAAGAAGCAGGTCAAACTTTTACACTTATACCTTAAAGTGAGGATCAGGTCAGTATCTCACACTTACACCATAGAGTTAGGATCAGGTCAGTATCTCACACGTACCTTAGAGTTAGGAGCTGGTCAGTATCTCATACTTACACAATAGAGTTAGGATCAGGTCAGTATCTCACACGTACCTTAGAGTTAGGAGCTGGTCAGTATCTCATACTTACACAATAGAGTTAGGATCAGGTCAGTATCTCTCACTTACACCATAGAGTTAGGAGCAGGTCAGTATCTCATACTTACACCATAGAGTTAGGATCAGGTCAGTATCTCACACGTACCTTAGAGTTAGGAGCAGGTCAGTATCTCATACTTACACCATAGAGTTAGGATCAGGTCAGTATCTTATACTTACATCATAGAGTTAGGATCAGGTCAGTATCTCATACTTACATCATAGAGTTAGGATCAGGTCAGTATCTCATACTTACACCATAGAGTTAGGATCAGGTCAGTATCTTATACTTACATCATAGAGTTAGGATCAGGTCAGTATCTCATACTTAAGCTTTAGCGTTAGGAGCTAATGAATATTTCACTAACTTGAGAGTTAGGAGCCCTACACCATTAAAACTTATAACGTACAGGTCAGTATCTCACATTTATACATTAAAGTCAGGAGCTGATAATCATTTCAAATTTATATCTTAGAGTTGGAGAAGTTTAGTATCTCACACTGACATATTTGAGTTAGGAGCAGGTTAGTATCTCACACATATCTCATAGTTATGAGAAGGTCAATATATCACCCATATACTTTAGAGTTAGGAGCAGATCCGTATCTCACAATTATACCTTAGTTAGGAGCAGGTCAGTATCTCACACATACCTTAGAAATAGGAGCAGGTCAGTATATCACACTTAGACCTTCAAGTGAAGAGCAGGTCATTATCTCACTCTTAAAGTCTTAGACAGGAAGATAAATTATGGACTCAGTGAGTCCCTGAGTCACCAAAGGTGGAGTAAAGACTGGAATTGTTGGGATTAAGAAACACTTCTTGTCAGCAAAGTTATCATTACAAGATGACCTAGTTACTATTTATAGCATACTACTGTATACTATATAAGTTCCATGACTAGGGATTCTCAGGCCGTAGCTTAACTCATTCAATGCCTAGTCTATTTTGACACTTATGACCCTTGTATTTGAAGGAAAATGCCCAGAGTTTTATGCCACTAAATTAATTTTGTAATAATGAGCTACTGTAGCCATCCTTATTCTGACTGTTTTATAAATATATAACACAAAGGGAACATTTTTATGTTCAAATGACTGTCATGACCCCCCTGGAGTCATCAATTTCTGGAGTTGGTACCAGATTTGATAGACACTAGTCATGTGGCTACTGACCAAAGGCCTATTATAATGGCAATAAGAACATTTGACTAGGGCCCTAAATAATTTGCAGCAGTCACAGATCAACTAAATTGAACAAGGCCGCACGTACAGGGCCGAAGCCTCCAGACCGTAAACCCTTCCCGAGGCCCCAAGCAGTTAGTGGGCTGGACTAGATATGGTTCACAGTTACAATACAGAGTGCGACACGGGCCTCACAGCCAATAGAAAGTGTGCTATCTGAAAATGATTGACAGAGAGAGATTATAAAGTTGTAGATTCTCATGAAGTAGCACGCAGGTCCCGGAGTTGGTGGTTTGAGCAGATAGAGAGAGCGTAGGCAAATTCTCAATAGCAGGTTTTTACAGCTTTATTCTTTTATATAATTCTAATAATAATTTTACACAAACTTTAATAACACATATTTACTGATTACACATAATACAAATACACATAGAGTAAATAACACACATAGATACACATATAGCTAGGTCACTACATACACACACACCCACCCTATACTCCCCACCCTATACCCCAACAGTTAATAATTACATAAAACACATTTATTTTTTTACTTCACAAATATATACACAAATAGTTTGTTTGATTCATCCTTATTTTATTTATTGGGATAATTATGGAGGAAGGAGAGAGGAGGGGAGAGGACTGGAGAGGTGGGGAGTGTCATGAATCAGCCAGTGGCCATATTGGGTTTGGACAAAGTGCATGGCTGTGGAAGAAAAGGTTTGGGGCCCACTTGTTATGGATATATTGTTATGTAGTGGTCTAGGGGATAAAGTATTATAAGTTTATCCCTTAGCATATTCCCATCCCTTCCATGTTTAGGCTCATTGTAATGAGTATCCTGTGAGGGATCTAATGGGATATATTGATTGTATGTGGGTGAAACATTGGGTGTTATATTTGTAAATATGAATGTATGTTATTCTATTAGTATGTTATTATTTTGTAGAGGGAAAGTCCATTGAATACAGCCAAGCCTCCTTTGTTCCCAAAGGCCTGTTAATCCCATTAGCTAAGTGTCCAGCAGAGTACTAAACAATGGGGAGCTCACAGCTGGAGAGCAGACAGGCAGGCACCCAGAAACAATGGGATGGCCTGAAGGCTTCTCAGCCTTCATAGCATGAGCACAGGAGAACCAAGGTGCTTTCCCCTGGAGATTCAGAGCCCAAATGAATTAGTTGGCCCCGCCTAGTGGATGGACCTGGGGAGGAGTCTCATGGTTCCCACGTAGGGACCCTGCCTGATTGGCCAGAGGCAGTTAGGGGCTGACTAAAGGTAGCCCCTTTCTGGTAATGTTGTATGCCTGTTTAAAAGATGTTGTTTTCCAAATAAAGTGGTTCATAATTTTCATCAAGACTTTGTGTGCAGGTGTATTATTGACCCAGGGGCATATGCTGGTAGAGGAGATCGTTCTGACTCCCTTCCAGGTTTTCCCAGGCACACTACCAAAAGCTGGGACTTATGCTCTTGCATCCGCAAAGAAGGTCCATTGGTCTGAGTCACCCAAATCTTAGGTCTAAAACCTACAGGACATAAGAAGACTAGGATCCTCTATACTCCATCATCATTGTAGGTTGTGACAGGGAGGATGAGAGGAGAAGAGGCGAGGAGGAGAGAGAGGTGGCCCTGGGGATTGGTGGAGAGGAGGTGAGGAGGCTGGGAGAGAAGGAAGGGAGGTGAGGAGCGGAGGAGAGGAGCGGAGGAGAGGAGATGGGGAGTGAAGGAGGTGGGGAGTGGAGGAGAGGAGGTGGGGGCTGGCCAGGTTCCCATAGTCATAGGCATATAGACTTCAGGGTCAGAGGGGGAGGGGCCTCATCCTGCAGGGTGATAGTGCAGTGGAGGGACAGGTCTCAGGTTCAGACAAGGGAGAGCAGATCTTCTGTTCATAGTCGGAAGGGCAAGAGGCTGGAAGCAGGCAAAGGGCCCCAAACTGCAGTCACGAGGAGACTGTGGTCCTCCTCTGTGCCATCCGTGAACTCTTGCTATTCTTGTGGGGGGAGTTCGGCCTAGAGCCCAGGCATGGAAAGAGGTAGCGGCCGCAGTCACGGACATGCACCGTTTTGATTACATCAGGACCAAGGTGAGGAGGATGATGGGCAAGGAGGCCAGTAAAGCCTCAGTAAGAAGTGGTGGCCCCAAGTGACTCAGATACGAGTGGGAGAAGGTGCTCAAGGACCTTCTGACACAGGTGCCCACCACTGGAGATTCAGGCCTGGTGGACCAGCAGGATCCAGCCTCCATGTCAGGTGAATATCACATATACCAACATGCCACCACGTGTACATCACACACACTACACATGTACATGATGACCAACAAGGACACTGACATGTCAGCTCTATGGAATTAACAAGGGATAGATAGATCAGTCATACATCATTAAATCCATAAAGCTGACAAATCAATTAATTGAGAGTCCATGTATAGGTGTGCAGTTACAGACCACAGCCCGAATCAAGATAGCATTAGGAGACAAGAACCATCAAGATCAAGAACCATAGAATAGATCCCATCTAGCAAATGATAGCTACTGATAGTTGCAATTAGTGAATTATCCAGTTTCAAGAATAGATATTAGATAGTTATATATCGTTAATGTAATATTCAACATACTTACCACATATACCTTTCCTTTCTCTTTTTCCTCTTCCAGGAGGTATGGGTCCAGTGGTGAGCCATAGGCAGGAACCGGCAAAGGGGGAGGAGAGACCAAGAGGAGGGCAGTGCTGAGGGCACTGTTACGAGGAGGAGTGGGCAGTGGGGTCACCTGCAGGACCATCCGCCACACCGGTGGCATTTTACCCCACTGTCCCCCTCCTCCAACAACTACAGAAATCACCAGGGCCCTCCTACTGGAGGAATGACCGTGGCTTTCCACCACCTCCTCCTCCCCCCAGCAGTGCATCAGCCTGGCTCCCACCCCCACCACCAGGCCCACCACCACCTTTATGGAGCCAGGGCCACCAACGCCACCTCCTCACTGAGCAATGCCCCCCTTCCACCCAGCAGGGACCTCCTTCCCGGGTCCAGCAAGCCAGGCTGCTCAAGTGGAGATGCTGGCCGTCATGTAAAAGATACTGGACTACCTCCAGGGGATCAAGGCCAGCATCTTCAACAAACACATGGAGTTCATGAGCAGCCTGACAAGGCGAAATAGGGAGGAGAAGAGACATCACGTAATGACAGAATCCTACCTTGCCGGGCTGTTCAGGAGGGGGGTGGATCAAAGCGCAATACAGCAAGTGCCTGCAGATGCCATATGCCTTGCTCTGCCCCCCCCCCCCCCACCCGGAGGCCTCCCCCGCGTACCCACAGCCCGACAGCTCCTCTCCTCCACCCATGCGTCTGCCACTAGCTGTGCCAATGCGTTTGCTGCTGCCTCATGGGCAGCAGCAAACCACCATCTTCTCCTTCATTGTGAGATGACAAATCATTATTAATGGTCATGTCCAGTGAGATATCCTAAGAACTAGCTAATGCTTAGTAATGAAGATGGAAATCAGGTGAATTGGTGTATTGTTACAGTATTTAGCAATGTACTGTACATATTTTTTTTTACCCTTTTTTACCCTCCTCCGCCTTTTTTATTTGACCGCATTTTTTCAGATTTTTGTTTGAGGAACAAACACACTGTATGTGTGAAACTTGTTTGGATGAGATAGTCCAGATGTTTATGAGTCTGTTCAATGGAGCAGATGATGACCAGCAGTAAGTGCTATGCGCATTACTGGTTACTTCGATTAAATGGAGTGATTTCTCATGATCCTTTTTTTCATCAGATTATGGTTGCAGTGGTGTAGTGACCACATGTGACTCTGGTAGGTGCTGTGCATCATTGATTATTCTAGACTATGACATTACCCCTTTAGGTATCCCCTTTTTTCCCAAAAAGCCTTTTGCCCTTCCGGGATCCGCCCACACCACACTAATGATATTAATGCAAAGTCTTGTTCATTTCCTGACTGTGCTCTGTGTATGAAATAAAGTTTTGTTATATCATTCTCACAGTGTTAGTGTGTTTTCAATGGTTGGGGTTTTGGGACATCCACACATCACATTTGTGTCACATTCCTATATCAGTAAATTAATGAGCCCTAGTAACTGTGAAATAGATTTTGTCCTGAGACACTGCAACTTGGTCCTGAAACTGCAACTTGGACTGGAAAATCAGCAAATTGTCCTAGCCTCTGGCTAAGCTGTCCTATGTGTGGGAATAAGGAATCTAAAACATGTGGGTAGGATTGGTTTTATTGGCCTATTCAAGCACAACAAAGAGCAGGTTGTGACACTGACATTTCATTTTTCAAATAATTTTGTGTTAAAAAATGTGCAACTGAGTAATAAAAAAGGTAGTGTATAGGTAAGGTATAAATGCAGCTGTTCAGGGTGGGCTACTCTTACCCTATTCCTGTGATGGCTCATCTACAGTAGCTTAACTAATTTAGTCACTTCCAGCTCCATATTTGACCTTCTGTAATAATTTTTTTGTATTCAGCACTCCACAGAGATAGCACTCACCTATGTAGAAAACTGCTTGCTCAAAGGCAAGTCCAAAGGTTACTTCTCTCTCCTAATTTTTCCTGACTTTTGACCACCATCTTCTCCTTCAAACTCCCCAGTCCTTTGGCATCTATAGCACAACTGTCTCTTGGTTTGCATCCTAGCTCTCTGACAGCATCTTCACTGTTCCCTTCTCTGGATCTTCTTCCAGTATTACTTAGTCCTGGGTCTCATGCTCTTTCATATTTATATGCCCTCCCTTACATCCTTATAAATCATGTATACTAACAGATAACAACCATATTTTCCTTTCATCACAAGTCTTATGCCCATCACAACCTGCCTACACCCAGAAGACTCAATTTCTCCCAAAGTTCTGTCTTAAAATTAGGCTGAGAAACAGTAATTAATGAGAGACCTGTGAGTTTAGGCTAGAGGTTTCTTTAGCCCAAAAAAAAATGGATTTCATGCTGGCCCCAGAAGAAATTACAAATAGAAAGGGACAACAAATAAAGTAGTTGCATTGTTGTTCTCTTGTTGACTATGTGTATTTTAGACAGTACTGAAATCTAGAAGAATGAAAGAAAATTACTTTAACTTATAAAAGTTAAATAGATTTTTTGGACAATGTGTGTTTTCCTATAAGCAGTGTGTTGGTGAGATCCATTCCATCATTGATGCACTTCATGATGCACATCATTGATGTAGCAGAAGATGTGGATCTCCTTGGATGGCCATCATCTTGGTCCCTAATCCTAGGACAGTTCACCTCTCGAGTTTCTTAGGAAGCTCACTGATCTTGCAGAGATTGTATTAAAGTACCAGGTTCATACATCCTGTGAACAGAGGTATTTTATTTAGGTTGTTAAATGACCACCAAGGGCAGGGGTGAAGGGACCCATCCAGGTAAGATCTTGGCTTAGGTATAACAGATACTCTTGGATATTTCCGATGGTATACAGCCACCTGGAGTTCTCTGGGCTTAGAGCTGATGCCCTTACAGGCTAAGGTGCAAAACACTAGGGCCTCCACTCACTAGCTCCACCACTGTCTTTACAGGGTTCTGTCATGCAGTTGATATGACATAAATATTACACTGTATAGATTAATATAGTTTCTTAAAATATTAAAGTGTATAGATTAATTGTGTTTGAGGATCAATTTATCAACACGTACATGCTGTGTGCAGAAATAGCATTTATTGGTATAGAAGTAAATATCAAGGATAAACAATTATAAGTGTTTCCACTTGTAAGCTTTAATATTTAGTTACATCACAATACAATCTACCCGATGTCTGTTACAATCTCTTTTAAATGATTGGATATCAATTAGTCTTAACACACTTTTTATTTGGTTAGATCAATACAGAGATCAATTAGCAGTGTATACAAACTTATCAAATTTGGATTAACAATTTATATTAATACAATCTATATCTGGTTAGTTCATTATAGCAGCATATAACAGTGTATTTAATCTTATACAGTTTGGTTAACAGTCTGTTTATATTTGGTTAGTGTAATAAAGAAATTATATGCAGAGTGTATAAACAATCAGCTGCCTATTTGTTATATATGACGTTAATAATTAGCAATATAATCTATTACTCTAGGAAAGCAGTAAAATGGCTAAATATGGTATAACAATTTTCATGGCAGTTAGAATATAGAAATATATATTGAAGTGATATGTATCAAAGTTTGTTATATTGTATGTGATATTGCAAGCTAAATAACCTTTGTATTTAGGTATTTTCAAGCTATTATTTGGTTAATGGTCTTACGTCAAAATTGATTAAATTTAATTTAATTTATCAAATCGGTCAATTGAATCAATAATTGTGTAAGACAGTTTTGTTAATTTGTGTGATACAAGACTATATATGTTGAGTATTGCTAAGTATGGTTTTCTGTATAGGTGTTTTTAATAATTGGTTTTGTAACAGAGTTAAATGGTTACATTATTGAATAAAGTCAGTCTGTTTTAGGTAATATGACAGATTAAAAAAGAATAATTAACATCTACAGTCAGGAATGAAGATGCTAATTGGTCTTGGTTCTGTGAACACTCCCATAAAGGTAACAGAAGGATTGTGGTACATGGGGCTAATTTTAACTCGACTACAAATTAGAAAGTTAAACCAGTTCATACATACCATGTATAGCATTTCAGGCTAACACTTGTCTCATTTTCAGGATCCCTTCTTGTGTTCTTGGTTTGTTAGAAAGAGTTGTGGAGATAGAATAGAATTTGGATAGACAGACATAGTAAGTTATCTTAGGGAAGATTTGAAGGGGACATAGGTTTATGGCAAATAATGACTGTCTGTTCCCAGAAGGTATGTTCCCAGAATAGGATTTTCAGAAAAGCAGGAAAGACCAGGAAGAGACACAAGACAGGAAGAGACAAAAAACAGGAAAAAGCCCCAAATCTCCTCTCAGCCATTAGATTAACTATTCCTTCCTCATCATCACAAGGTTGGTTTCCACCTTTGTATGCATATGTATAAATTAGAATGTATTGAATAAATATGTTGTGTATATATGTTTCTCTCCGCTTGAGAGCGCTCTGGTCGCACATATTAAAATAAATAATTATTAATATGTGTGACCTCTGTTGCATATCAACTGCCAATTAATTAGACTACACCATTGTGCCTTTATCTTAACACCTGCTTGATAATATTTAAAGGAACCAATGGAGAATTGGCACGAGTTTCGCTTGCTAGAACATGCTTATCACACTCATTTTATAAACTCAAAACTTATTTTCTGTGAAAGAAAAATGATTAAACCCCTCACATGTTAAAAATACATACTATAAGTGTTCATGTATATAATGGTAGTAGCAAGACCCATGGACAACCATATAATGTAAATGATAGATGGAGATAATCTTTTACCCAACAAAATGCACAACAGTTCGGCAAAGCTTTTATTGCTAAAGCACCAATGTGGTCATTTTTTCTATAAAGCCACTTGAATAACTAAACCTGATAATGGGCAAAATCTGAAATTTTTTTTTTACATTTCTAATTTTTACATTAAGAGAACGAGTAGTGCCCAGACATAGTGACGGGTACACATTATATTTTATTCAGACCCGCTTGTGATTATAATTTGGGACATGAGACCATCTAACAGCCGTCGGTGAATTGGGTCAGGTTTTTTCCTTTACAGTTCTTTGTCCAAGGTTGCCTATAAATAAGGAAACATATACATATTATACAATTTAAATGAGCAAAAAACAGTGGATAGTTATAGGTAGAATTATACAGATAAATGAGAGGAGTATAAAGGGAGTTATATGAAATTATATATATATATAGTACAAGTGGGAGTTATAGGGAAGTTTAAATAGAACAAAGGAAGATATTAAAATTTGTTGGTTACATGAAGTAATCAGAGCAGTTATAGGAAGGTTATAAGTCAGAATAATATAGGGAGGGGCTATTTGGAGCCATATAGCGTTTACCCACCAAGAGTTCAACCCAGAATCCTCCATGGCCCTGATAACACATTTAATGTCATCTGTGATGTTCGTGTCCAGTAAATCTAAAGAGGAGAGTAAAATATCAGAGACAAAGAAAGTTGGGGCCCTGCGGAGGCTCATCCTACACAAATAACAGTTCTTCTATACCTCCTCCCATAAGCACTCTCCATATCTCCATTCTAACTGCTCTCTATACCTCCTCCCCAAAATACTCTCCATATCTCCATTCTAACTGCTCTCTATACCTCCTCCCCTAAGTACTCTCCATATCTCCATTCTAACTGCTCTCTGTACCTCCTCCCCTAAGTACTCTCCATATCTCACCTCTAACTGCTCTCCATACCTCCTCCCCTAAGTACTTTCCATATCTCCACTCTAAATGCTCTCTATATCTTGTAACAAAAATGCTCCCTACAACTCCCGTCCAGCTCTGTATAAATGTATAAATTCTCCCTACACGTTGGACTTACAAGGCTGGAATTTAATATGGCCCTAGATCTACTCCCCTAATTGCTCTATAGTTCTCCTCCTATAAATAATCTAAGACTTCTCCCCTAACTATTCTCTATAACTCCCTGATGTGCTCTTATGACGCCTGCCCTAACTCTCCTATAACTTCCTGTCCTTATAGCTCATATCCTAATAACTGCCCTAGCTGAGTAATTACCTAGTAGGGTTTCATGCTCTACTTGTAGTTATTATTATTATTATATTCATTTGTAACGCGCCAACATATTCCGTAGTTGTACAATAATGGATCTTTTAATAACCACAAGAGGTTGACACTATGCAGAGCGCCCTCTTTATCAGCCTCCTCTCTTTCCTTCCACTGGCACCATATAATGTATAATATGTAATATATATATTACCTGTGCATGGCAGTCCACATAAGTTTTTACGTCCTGGAGTTTTTTCGTCATCGCACCACCAGAATGTGCTCATCTGGAATATTCCAACCTCTGTGTCCCTCACGTGCATGGATGTGTTATAACGACTTGCATAGTAGGCCACACACACCACTAGAGAGGAGAGACGTGCAAATAGGAGATAGAGCGTATACGAAACGTGGTGTTAGAAAAAGAGAAAACCTGCAATGTATAGCGATGAGTTACAGTGATTGCTAGGAAGTATATAGATGAGTTACAGTGACTGTAAGACAGTATCTAGATGAGTTATAGTGATTGTAAGGCACTATAGAGATAAGTTACAGTGATGGTAAGGCACTATAGAGATGAGTTACAATGACTGTAAGGTAAAATGGAGATAAGTTACATTGATTGTTAGGGAGTATAGAGATGAGTTACAATTACTGTAAGAAAGTAAAGACTTACAGCCTTATTAAATTGCGATTCAGTAAATTTTAAAGGGCTCTAATTAGGCACACAGCATATATTTTTTTACAGAAGTTTTTAGTTAGGGAACTTCTATCCAAAAGCAAGGTCTTCACTAACTAAAAACTTCTGTAAATACAATATGCTGTGTGCTTAAATAGAGCACTTTTAAATTTACCGATTAGCAATTTAATAAGGCTGATGAGTTATAGTTATTGTAAGGAAGAATAAAGATGAGTTGCAGTGACGGTAAGGTAGTACAGAGATGAGATACAGTGATTGTAAGACAGTAGAGAGAGGAGTTACAGTGATTGTAAGGCAGTATAAAGATGAGTTACAGTGATTTTAAGACACTATAGAAATGGGTTACAGTGATTGTAAGGCAGTATAGAGATGAGTTACAGTGATTGTAAAGTAATATAGAGATGAGTTACAGTGATTGTGAGGCTGTATAGAAATGAGTTACAGTGATTGTAAGGCAGTATAGAGATGAGTTACACTGATTGGTAAGGCAGTATAGTGATGAGTTATACTTATTGTAAGGAAGTATAAAGATGAGTTACAGTGACGGTAAGGTAGTACAGAGATGAGATACAGTGATTGTAAGACAGTAGAGAGAGGAGTTACAGTGATTGGAAGGCAGTATAAAGATGAGTTACAGTGATTTTAAGGCACTATAGAAATGGGTTACAGTGATTGTAAGGCAGTATAGAGATGAGTTACAGTGATTGTAAGACAGTATAGAGATGAGTTACAGTGATTGTAAGGTAATATAGAGATTTGTTACACTGATTGTCAGGCAGTATAGAGATGAGTTACAGTGACAGTAAGACAGTATAGAGATGAGTTACAGTGATTGTAAGACAGTATAGAGATGAGTTACAGTGATTGTAAGGCAGTATAGAGATTTGTTACACTGATTGTCAGGCAGTATAGAGATGAGTTACACTGATTGCAAGGCAGTATAGAGATGAGTTGCAGTGATTGTCAGGCAGTATAGAGATGAGTTACAGTGATTGTAAGGCAGTATAGAGATGAGTTACAGTGATTGCAAGGCAGTATAGAGATGAGTTACAGTGTTTGTCAGGCAGTATAGAGATGAGTTACAATGATTGTCAGGCAGTATAGAGATGAGTTACAGTGATTGTAAGGCAGTATATAGATGAGTTACAGTGATTGCAAGGCAGTATAGAGATGAGTTACAGTGTTTGTCAGGCAGTATAGAGATGAGTTACAGTGTTTGTCAGGCAGTATAGAGATGAGTTATAATGATTGTAAGACAGTAAAGAGATGAGTTACAGTGATTGTAAGACAGTATAGTGATGAGTTACAGTGATTGTAAGGCAGTATAGAGATGAGTTACAGTGATTGTAAGGCAGTATATAGAAAGGTTACAGTGACTGTAATGCAGTATAGAGATAAATTACAGTGACAGTAAGACAGTATAGAGATGAGTTACAGTGATTGTAAGGCAGTATAGAGATGAGTTACCATGATTGCAAGGCAGTATAGAGATGAGTTACAGTAATTGGAAGACAGTATAGAGATGAGTTACAATGATTGTCAGGCAGTATAGAGATGAGTTACAATGATTGTAAGGCAGTATAGAGATGAGTTACAGAGATTGTAAGGCATTATATAGATGAGTTACAGTGATTGTCAGGCAGTATAGTGATGAGTTACAGTGATTGTAAGACAGTATAGAGATGAGTTACACTTATTGTGAGACAGTATAGAGATGAGTTACAGTGATTGTAAGACAGTATAGAGATGAGTTACAGTGACTGTAAGACAGTATAGAGATGAGATACAATGATTGTAAGGCAGTATAAAGATGAGTTACAGTTATTTTAAGGCACTATAGAAATGGGTTACAGTTATTGTAAGGCAGTATAGAGATGAGTTACAGTGATTGTAAGGTAATATAGAGATGAGTTACAGTGATTGTAAAGGCTGTATAGAAATGAGAAACAGCGATTGAAAGGCAGTAAATAGATGAGTTACAGTGATAGTAAGACAGTATAGAGATGAGTTACAGTGATTGTAAGACAGTATAGAGATGAGTTACAGTGATTGTAAGGCAGTATAGAGATGAGTTACACTGATTGCAAGGCAGTATAGAGATGAGTTACAGTGATTGTAAGGCAGTATAGAGATGAGTTACAGTGATTGCAAGGCAGTATAGAGATGAGTTACAGTGTTTGTCAGGCAGTATAGAGATGAGTTACAATGATTGTCAGGCAGTATAGAGATGAGTTACAGTGATTGTAAGGCAGTATATAGATGAGTTACAGTGATTGCAAGGCAGTATAGAGATGAGTTACAGTGTTTGTCAGGCAGTATAGAGATGAGTTACAGTGTTTGTCAGGCAGTATAGAGATGAGTTACAGTGTTTGTCAGGCAGTATAGAGATGAGTTATAATGATTGTAAGACAGTAAAGAGATGAGTTACAGTGATTGTAAGACAGTAAAGAGATGAGTTACAGTGATTGTAAGACAGTATAGTGATGAGTTACAGTGATTGTAAGGCAGTATAGAGATGAGTTACCATGATTGCAAGGCAGTATAGAGATGAGTTACGGTAATTGTAAGACAGTATAGAGATGAGTTACAGTGATTGTAAGGCAGTATAGAGATGAGTTACCATGATTGCAAGGCAGTATAGAGATGAGTTACGGTAATTGTAAGACAGTATAGAGATGAGTTACAATGATTGTAAGGCAGTATATAGATGAGTTACAGTGATTGTCAGGCAGTATAGTGATGAGTTACAGTGATTGTAAGACAGTATAGAGATGAGTTACACTTATTGTGAGACAGTATAGAGATGAGTTACAGTGATTGTAAGACAGTATAGAGATGAGTTACAGTGACTGTAAGACAGTATAGAGATGAGTTACAATGATTGTAAGACAGTATAGAGATGAGTTACAGAGATTGTAAGGCAGTATATAGATGAGTTACAGTGATTGTCAGGCAGTATAGTGATGAGTTACAGTGATTGTAAGACAGTATAGAGATGAGTTACACTTATTGTGAGACAGTATAGAGATGAGTTACAGTGATTGTAAGACAGTATAGAGATGAGTTACAGTGATTGTAAGACAGTATACAGATGAATTACAGTGATTGTAAGATAGTATAGAGATCAGTTACAATGATTATAAGATAGTATAGATATGAATTACAGTGACTGTAACGCAGTATAGAGATGAGTTACAGTGATTGTAAGACAGTATAGAGATCAGTTACAATGATTATAAGATAGTATAGATATGAATTACAGTGACTGTAACGCAGTATAGAGATGAGTTACAATGATTGTAAGGCAGTATAGATATGAATTACAGTGACTGTAAGGCAGTATAGATATGAATTACAGTGATTGTCAGGCAGTATAGAGATGAGTTACAGTGATTGTAAGACAGTATAGAGATGAGCTACAGTTATTATCAAGCAGTATATAGATGAGTTACAATGACTGTAATGCAGTATAGAGATGAGTTACAGTGATTGTCAGGCAGTATAGAGATGAGTTACAGTGATTGTAAGGTAGTATAGAGATGAGTTACAGTGATTTTAAGACACTATAGAAATGGGTTACAATGATTGTAAGGCAGTATAGAGATGAGTTACAATGATTGTAAGGCAGTATAGAGATGAGTTACAGTGATTGTCAGGCAGTATAGAGATGAGTTACAATGATTGTCAGGCAGTATAGAGATGAGTTACAGTGATTGTAAGGTAGTATAAAGATGAGTTACAGTGATTTTAAGACACTATAGAAATGGGTTACAATGATTGTAAGGCAGTATAGAGATGAGTTACAGTGATTGTAAAGTAATATAGAGATGAGTTACAGTGATTGTGAGGCTGTATAGAAATGAGTTACAGTGATTGTAAGGCAGTATAGAGATGAGTTACAGTGATTGGTAAGGCAGTATAGTGATGAGTTATAGTTATTGTAAGGAAGTATAAAGATGAGTTGCAGTGACGGTAAGGTAGTATAAAGATGAGTTACAGTGTTTGTCAGGCAGTATAGAGATGAGTTACAATGATTGTCAGGCAGTATAGAGATGAGTTACAGTGATTGTAAGGTAGTATAGAGATGAGTTACAGTGATTTTAAGACACTATAGAAATGGGTTACAGTGATTGTAAGGCAGTATAGAGATGAGTTACAGTGATTGTAAAGTAATATAGAGATGAGTTACAGTGATTGTGAGGCTGTATAGAAATGAGTTACAGTGATTGTAAGGCAGTATAGAGATGAGTTACAGTGATTGGTAAGGCAGTATAGTGATGAGTTATAGTTATTGTAAGGAAGTATAAAGATGAGTTGCAGTGACGGTAAGGTAGTACAGAGATGAGATAGAGTGATTGTAAGACAGTAGAGAGAGGAGTTACAGTGATTGTAAGACAGTATAAAGATGAGTTACAGTGATTTTAAGGCACTATAGAAATGGGTTACAGTGATTGTAAGGCAGTATAGAGATGAGTTACAGTGATTGTAAGGTAATATAGAGATGAGTTACAGTGATTGTAAAGGCTGTATAGAAATGAGAAACAGCGATTGAAAGGCAGTAAATAGATGAGTTACAGTGACAGTAAGACAGTATAGAGATGAGTTACAGTGATTGTAAGACAGTATAGAGATGAGTTACAGTGATTGTAAGGCAGTATAGAGATTTGTTACACTGATTGTCAGGCAGTATAGAGATGAGTTACACTGATTGCAAGGCAGTATAGAGATGAGTTGCAGAGATTGTAAGGCAGTATAGAGATGAGTTACAGTGATTGTCAGGCAGTATAGAGATGAGTTACAGTGATTGTAAGGCAGTATAGAGATGAGTTACAGTGATTGCAAGGCAGTATAGAGATGAGTTACAGTGTTTGTCAGGCAGTATAGAGATGAGTTACAGTGTTTGTCAGGCAGTATAGAGATGAGTTACAATGATTGTCAGGCAGTATAGAGATGAGTTACAGTGATTGTAAGGCAGTATATAGATGAGTTACAGTGATTGCAAGGCAGTATAGAGATGAGTTACAGTATTTGTCAGGCAGTATAGAGATGAGTTACAGTGTTTGTCAGGCAGTATAGAGATGAGTTATAATGATTGTAAGACAGTAAAGAGATGAGTTACAGTGATTGTAAGACAGTATAGTGATGAATTACAGTGATTGTAAGGCAGTATAGAGATGAGTTACAGTGATTGTAAGGCAGTATATAGAAAGGTTACAGTGACTGTAATGCAGTATAGAGATAAATTACAGTGACAGTAAGACGGTATAGAGATGAGTTACAGTGATTGTAAGGCAGTATAGAGATGAGTTACACTGATTGCAAGGCAGTATAGAGATGAGTTACGGTAATTGTAAGACAGTATAGAGATGAGTTACAATGATTGTCAGGCAGTATAGAGATGAGTTACAATGATTGACAGGCAGTATAGAGATGAGTTACAATGATTGTAAGGCAGTATAGAGATGAGTTACAGAGATTGTAAGGCAGTATATAGATGAGTTACAGTGATTGTCAGGCAGTATAGTGATGAGTTACAGTGATTGTAAGACAGTATAGAGATGAGTTAGACTTATTGTGAGACAGTATAGAGATGAGTTACAGTGATTGTAAGACAGTATAGAGATGAGTTACAGTGATTGTAAGACAGTATACAGATGAATTACAGTGATTGTAAGATAGTATAGAGATGAGTTACACTTATTGTGAGACAGTATAGAGATGAGTTACAGTGAGTGTAAGACAGTATAGAGATGAGTTACAGTGATTGTAAGACAGTATACAGATGAATTACAGTGATTGTCAGGCAGTATAGTGATGAGTTACAGTGATTGTAAGACAGTATAGAGATGAGTTACAGTGATTGTAAGACAGTATAGAGATTAGTTACAGTGATTGTAAGACAGTATACAGATGAATTACAGTGATTGTAAGATAGTATAGAGATGAGTTACACTTATTGTGAGACAGTATAGAGATGAGTTACAGTGATTGTAAGACAGTATAGAGATGAGTTACAGTGATTGTAAGACAGTATACAGATGAATTACAGTGATTGTAAGATAGTATAGAGATCAGTTACAATGATTATAAGATAGTATAGATATGAATTACAGTGACTGTAAGGCAGTATAGAGATGAGTTACAGTGATTGTAAGACAGTATACAGATGAATTACAGTGATTTTAAGATAGTATAGAGATCAGTTACAATGATTGTAAGGCAGTATAGATATGAATTACAGTGACTGTAAGGCAGTATAGATATGAATTACAATGACTGTAATGCAGTATAGAGATAAGTTCCAGTGACAGTAAGGCAGTATAAAGATGAGTTACAATGATTGTAAGGCAGTATAGAGATGAGTTACACTGATTGCAAGGCAGTATAGAGATGAGTTACGGTAATTGTAAGACAGTATAGAGATGAGTTACAATGATTGTCAGGCAGTATAGAGATGAGTTACAATGATTGACAGGCAGTATAGAGATGAGTTACAATGATTGTAAGGCAGTATAGAGATGAGTTACAGAGATTGTAAGGCAGTATATAGATGAGTTACAGTGATTGTCAGGCAGTATAGTGATGAGTTACAGTGATTGTAAGACAGTCTAGAGATGAGTTACACTTATTGTGAGACAGTATAGAGATGAGTTACAGTGATTGTAAGACAGTATAGAGATGAGTTACAGTGATTGTAAGACAGTATACAGATGAATTACAGTGATTGTAAGATAGTATAGAGATGAGTTACACTTATTGTGAGACAGTATAGAGATGAGTTACAGTGAGTGTAAGACAGTATAGAGATGAGTTACAGTGATTGTAAGACAGTATACAGATGAATTACAGTGATTGTCAGGCAGTATAGTGATGAGTTACAGTGATTGTAAGACAGTATAGAGATGAGTTACAGTGATTGTAAGACAGTATAGAGATTAGTTACAGTGATTGTAAGACAGTATACAGATGAATTACAGTGATTGTAAGATAGTATAGAGATGAGTTACACTTATTGTGAGACAGTATAGAGATGAGTTACAGTGATTGTAAGACAGTATAGAGATGAGTTACAGTGATTGTAAGACAGTATACAGATGAATTACAGTGATTGTAAGATAGTATAGAGATCAGTTACAATGATTATAAGATAGTATAGATATGAATTACAGTGACTGTAAGGCAGTATAGAGATGAGTTACAGTGATTGTAAGACAGTATACAGATGAATTACAGTGATTGTAAGATAGTATAGAGATCAGTTACAATGATTGTAAGGCAGTATAGATATGAATTACAGTGACTGTAAGGCAGTATAGATATGAATTACAATGACTGTAATGCAGTATAGAGATAAGTTCCAGTGACAGTAAGGCAGTATAAAGATGAGTTACAATGATTGTAAGGCAGTATAGAGATGAGTGACAGTGATTGTAAGGTAGTATAGAGATGAGTTACAGTTGTCTTACAGTTACTGTCACTCATCTCTATACAATCTTACAATCACTGTAAGACAGTATAGAGAAACCAGCAGCGGGCGTTACCGGATATGCACACGTGAGCGGACGCTCGCACAGTCTGATGGAGGAGACCACGCTGGAGACTGGGATTCCCTAAACCTTTTCCCTCAGCCCTTCCCAAGGTACAATCACTCCAAGCCCGATACGGGTTCAGTAGCACGGGACCGGCTGCATGAAGAGCAGGACCGTTAAGGAGATATAGCCCCAGCATTTGCCCCCGGTCTCGATGTCCCGCGAGCGGTGAGAGCGCACAAGCTGTGCAAAGAGACTGGAGGGGGCTAAGCTAAGCATAGCAGTGATTTGGAGAACTCTGGCGGGGGAATGCCAGACTGCGGGCCCGCAGAAAGGAGCTTTGACTACCTAGAGTATTGGATATTCCAGGCCTCTCACAGCAGTTCGTGCAGCTATTAGCTGATATCACCTGGAGGCCATGAGGTCTGGTAAGGCTCTAATAGAGCACTCTTTATACATAAACACTGACTCTTTTCTGTAAGGCCCTAAGATATTAACGGGCATAATATATACACAGGTCCTATAAAGGATATAAGGTCCAGTTCAGCAAGTAAGGACCTGAAGTATAATTTTGTGGGGTCTATAATCTCTTCAAGAATGAAAACCATTATTGGGGCTTTGGTCTGGGAAAAGTGAGAGTAATAATACAATCTAATTGCTCCCTGACAGACCTTATGCAAAAGCTATACATTAATGGGAAAAATCTTACGGACCCATATCTGAAAGGATTTAATACTAATATGGTTAAAAGTAATTATTAAGGAATAAAGGTCTGGAATGGACTTCACCAATCGACTAAAGGAATTAATCCCTAAAAATAGGGGACCTGGCTCCAAACCTTTATACTACCTATAATTGTGAAATAAAACCATATATACTTAAAAGACAAAATATTCCCAATTAAAGACTTGGATCAGGACCACGGAGGGGGAAGAGAGAAAGAGAAATATATAAAAGAAATATATATCCCCAAATAAAAGTTTGTGACCAGGACCACATCTACTGTAAAGCGGATTTGGGACTACCTCTGTTTTTGCATGTTTTTTTTTTTGTGTTTATTTTTTTGGTATATCTTTTTTTCTCTTTTATTATATTCCAGGAACTTGATTCTAGTTAAATTTCATACAATGCCTCCGAAAAATAAAAACAAAGATAAAATAAGATCTCCTCCTAAATCCAAACATTTTTTTTCGCCTAAAATGGAGCACAAAACTATGGAGTTATCCCTTTTGGCTTCTCCAATAGGGGATAAATCTACAGAGGCACATGTAGATAATACGGCAGATACCTCTTCGGAAACAAATACAGTTAATTTAGAGGAGGAAATCCTCACGGTTGGAAAACTGGAAAATATCCTAGAGAAGTTTCAAAACAAATTCTTGGATGAATTTAAAAATTAACAGCCTTATTAAATTGTGATTCAGCAAATTTAAAAGGGCTCTATATAAGCACATAGCATATTTTTTTCACAGAAGTTTTTAGTTAGTGAACTTCTATCCAAAAGCAAGGTCTTCACTAACTAAAAGCTTCTGTAAAAAAAATATGCTGTGTGCTTAAATAGAGCCCTTTTAAATTTGCCGAATCGCAATTTAATAAGACTGCAAATTCTTCTAAATATCAAGGCAACACAAGGAAACACAGTCAAAATTGCAGAATTGGGGAACACTTGTGAAACAATTAAAAAGGAACAAACTTATTCCAAAGAAAACATCAAAGCAATGGAGGGGAAATTAAAGGCATTGGAAAATAAGGTGGACTTCCTTGAAGATAGATTAAGAATTAATAACTTAAAAATACGAGGGATTGATGAAAAAATACCCAAAGAGGACCTGGGATTATATCTTACCAAGTTTTTTTCATATTTAGTGCCTGATTTTGCGGATATAAAGTTCAAGTTCGATGCAGCCTATAGACTCTCTAAGCCGAAAAACATTGAGGTAGAGTTTCCTAGAGATGTAATGGTAAAAATCCATCATTTGCCACTGAAAAATCAACTATTAAAAGCTAGCTATGGAATAACATCCTTTGACCCTCCCATAAAAAGGGAGGAATACTTTACTAATTCCTTGCTACTATCCCTTTTATTTTTAGGATATATTACCATTTCCTCACAAAAATGATGGATTACAATGTTTAAAGGGTTTGTGATTGTATTTTGCGTTCCTCCTAAGAAATTGCACAGCACTTTTTTGTAATGAATGCACTTTAAACTTTATTATGTATTAGGAGTATTAAGGAAGGAAATAGGTGGTTTAGATAGGGTTTTTTTTTTTTTTTTTGTAGTCATGCAATTATGATTAGATGCAATATTTAAAGGGTTTAAGATTGCATATTGACTTTCCTCATAAGAAATTGCACAGCACTTTATTTGTATTGAATGCACTTTAACCTTATTATGAATTTTGGGTATTAATGATGGTTTTCTTTTACTTTTTTTTTTTCTTATCTAAATTAATTGAAGCCACGTAATTTTAATAAGAGGTTCACCAGTTTATGATTGAATCAACTATAGGGTGATTTTAAAGGAAAGGAATGGAAGAGAAAGGAAAAAGGAAGGAATTTTTGGATGCACAAATTTTAATGTAATAGATTGAACCAGTATATGAAATGAAATGGAATGATTCTACACGTAAAATTATGCTAATTTGCACATGTAAATTGTATATAATAATTGATATTATGATTAAGAAGGATTTGTAGCACATGATTGCATTACAAGATTAAGGGGGATATGTAGCTTAATTTAGATTACGCTTGGAAATCAAGAGTGATAGAGTAAGTAAATGAAAAAGGGGTGAAGACAACTTGATCATGGTAAAAATTTTGTATAATTACGATATAGAACTCATTTTAAGGAATAGCATCTGCACAAAATGTAACAATAGAACATAAATATAATATTATAAATTGTGGAATGTTCAAGGAAATTTACGAAGAATATGACAATTAAGAAAATTACAAAAGCAAATAAAAATAGAAATATAAAATGACAGGAAGGGAGGAGAGGGGTATATTTACAACAGGAATTGTGATTAGGTAAATTATTAATTAATAGAAATGAACAGGCAAAGAGAGCATATCCAGGATTAAAAAGGCTTGGAGAGAGCAGGGGTAAAGTAACATAATTGGGGGGGGGGGGGGGAGGGGGGTAGGGGGACTGTTGGGAACCAGAAGGTAAATTAGGAATACAAGATATACAGGCGTGGGGAAACCTCCATGGAGGACTTAACATATCCCTTCATCGTTCACGCCCATAAGGTACAACTGGGTGGTTGCAGTTGTAATCCCCTTGGAAGGGGAAGGGAGCGAATGGTTAGACTGGATAGGTATGACTCCAAGAGAGAGTGTGGTATGTTTGGAAGTATGGATGTAGCCAGGGGCTGCGGGATGGGAGGCGGGGGGGAGGGCCTAGTGGAGGGAAGATAATGCCGGGTTTGAAGATAGTGAGTTACAACGTTAGGGAATTAAATTCTCCGTCAAAGAGAGCCTCCATTTCGAGAATGCTGATCAAAACAAATCCAGATATTGTATTAATTCAGGAATCCCATTGGGATAAGGGAAGAATATTTCATATGGCCAAACATAGATTCCCTCAAGTATTTAATGCTTGCCATAAAAAAACTCAGGAGGAGTTTTAATGATGTTTAATAAAAAATTAAAATTAAAAGAAGAATTAGTGGTCTTGGATAGTAAAGGCCGTTATATTATCTGGGTAGGAGAAATAAATGGCGAACATATGACAATAGTAAATGTATATGCCCCTAATAATAAACAAAATATATTTTTGAAGGGAGTATTAAAGAAACTGGATAAGATAGCTATAGGAGGACGCATAGTAGGTGGTGACTTTAATATGATGCCTGATGCTAAGATGGACAGAAGCTACAAAAAAGTTCCCAAAAACTATAAAGGTATAGAAAAAACAGCTCAGGACTTCTCCAAATTATTGGTGGAAAACCACTTATATGATGCATGGCGCCTTATGAATATAAATGAGAGACTATACCTATTATTCTGCATCTCATAAAATGTATTCAAGAATTGATAATATAATAGTGAATGAGACTTTGTTAAACGCAATTCAATCAGTTAAAATTGGTTTAATAACAATCTCGGACCATGCTCCAGTCACCCTCCAAATACAGGAAAAGGGGGAGATAAAATCTAGCAGGGCATGGAGAATGGATGATAAAATCTTAGAAAATAAGGAAAGACTAAATACTATTAGAATGGAAATTAAAAAAAAATTGGAAATTAATATGGGGTCGGGTCCATTAAATACAACAATATGGAACTCACTAAAAGCATATACAAGAGGTATATTAATCAAGTTGAAAAGCATCTGGGTTAAACAGAGAGGATTGTCCTTACGACTTTTACATATAAAATTGTATAAATTGGAACAAGAAAACAAAATAAAAATAAATGATACCCTTACACAAGAGATAATAACAATTCGGAACAAAATTAAAAACATTAACCAAAAACGCTCAGACATGAGTTTTTGACAAACTACAACAAAAATCATTTCATTTCAATAATCGAATAGGAAAAGATCTCGCAAATAAGATTAAAAAACAAAAATATCAAGATTGTAATATTCCTTATCTTGTAAAACAGGGAATAAATTTTTTTAAGACTAAAGAAATCACGGATCAATTTGCGAAATGTTATCAAGCTTTGTATAATCTAAACTCGGAAGAAAACTTTATAACACCCAAAAGTGAAGACATATCATCATTCTTAGATCAGATTGACTTTCCAGTTATCTTAAATGAGGAAAAGGAGGCTTTAAATAGTCAGATAACGGAACTAGAAATTAGACGAGTTATTAAAAACCTAAAAAACTACACGGCACCAGGCCCAGATGGATTTTCTACAACATACTATAAAATATTTGAGGAAGAGTGCAAATCTTAGTAGCTACATTTAATGAAATTAAAACCACAGGTACATTCCCACCAGAGATGCTTAGAGCCAATATAATCACTATACCAAAATCAGATAAGGAAGCACACTCTTGCAAAGAATTTAGACCAATTTCGGTTATGAATATAGATACCAAAATATATGCGAAAGTTTTGGCTCTAAGACTTACAGAAATATCTAAATCATTAATAGCGTCCGACCAAACAGGATTCGTCCCAGGGAGGCAGGGCGCTGATAATTCCCATAAACTGATTCATTTAATAACTTATGCGAAGAAAAAAGACACCCCCACCCTATTCCTATCCATGGATGCTGAAAAAGCTTTTGATAGGGTAGGGTGGGATTTTATGATGCAGACCCTCCATAGATATGGGTTTGACTCATTTGCATCGAAAGCTATAGCTGCCCTATATAAGGCTCCCTCGGCATCGGTTTTGGGGAAAGGGGTACAATCAGATTATTTTATGGTAACAAATGGAACCCGTCAGGGTTGTCCGCTGTCTCCCATTTTATTCGCATTGACCCTAGAACCCCTCGCTATAGCTATTAGGGCTTCGTCAGACTTTAAGGGGATTAAAGTAGGCAAAAGGGAATACAAGATCTCCCTCTTCGCGGATGATGTAGTAGTATATATGGAGCATCCTCATATATCTATGAAGGCGCTGATGGAAATCATTGCAAACTACAGTAAGGTGTCGAATTATAAATTAAACATAGAGAAATCTGAAGCACTAAGTGTTAATATTCCAGAGGAAGACGAAGAGCGCCTGACTAGTAAGTATCAGCTGGCCCACACAAAGGGATTTACACACCTGGGAATTAACTTTAGTGATGATATAAGAAGTATTCAAACCTCCAATTTGAACAATTTATATAAATCATCTAAAGAGCTTATTGAGAACTGGCCGGTCAATCAAATATCCTTCTCTGGTAGAATTGCATCAATCAAGATGTCTCTCCTTCCTAAACTTAACTATGTATTTAGATCTTTCCCTTTTTCAATCTCAAGCCAATGGACAGCTAAATTCCAGAAGATGATCGATAGATATATTAATAAGAACGGTCAGATCAGAGTTAAAAAAGCAATAATGAGTCGAAAATTTATAAATGGTGGCATTGCATACCCAATGGTTTTTCACTATCAGGAAGCAATTAAATTGGCGCAATATATCAAGTGGAGTCAACCTCTTTCCACTCACCCGGAGAACCAGATTTTAAGTGATATGCTACACAATATCGACCTTAATGCTCTATTGTTCACTCCAAAACTAGCATTAGCATACATTGACCCGAGAGCAACTATTTTGACTATAATGGTAAAAGAGTGGATAAAAATGAACAAAAAATTTAAATTCATAGAGCAATATAGTGAACTTACTCCTTTGACAACATTAGCACGCATGAATTATATCTACTTAGAACCAGAATGGAAAGACAAAGGAATATATCTACTGGGGCACATTATAGATAAAGAAAAAGGAATTTTTTTAGATTATAACATGCTAAAGTTGAAATATAATATATCAACTAAACTTTGGTTCACTTCACATCAAATTTCACGAGTTTTGAAGAATATAAATAAAAACATTACTCAGCAAAGCTTAAACAACGTTGAAATTTTAATAAAGTCCCAAAATACTAGACACTTGGGGCCCTATTAAATTCTCCCTCGTAGTTCTCTCGGTGCTCGCAAAAGGCAGTTTTCCTGCTGTTTGCGAGAACCGAATCTCTCGCAGCCTGCTTTACGATATGACTGCGAGAAAATGGCCGAGAATAGGCTCCGAGAGAGCTACGTAGCCTTAAATCTATGCACGAGTCTCGCATATCGTAAGAATCCCTACGTGGACAAAAAGTCCACGCAAGGGATCCGAAAGCCTCTACGTGCTGCCTCGGAACAGCCCGAGACAGCAGTGTGAGGCTCCCCCCTGCACCCTATACACATCCCCATGCTGCAGGGGTCTCTATCGGGACCCCTGCAGCACCCCCACATTAACCCCTTGCAGCGGGGGTCCCCGATCTGCATAGATCAGGCCCCCGCTGCATTTAAAACTTTTAAATTCCCCGCCGCGGCTCCTTAAAGGGACCGCGGCACACTATTACCCAATCCCGGCCGCGGCACTTAAAATTAACCCCCCTCTATGCTGGGGGTCCCCATCGGGACCCCCGAAGTGTCCCCACATAAACCCATTGCAGGGGGAGTCCCCGATCTGCATAGATCAGGCCCCCCGCTGCATTTAAAACTTTTAAATTCCCCGCCGCGGCTCCTTAAAGGGACCGCGGCACACTATTACCCAATCCCGGCCGCGGCACTTAAAATTAACCCCCCTCTATGCTGGGGGTCCCCATCGGGACCCCCGAAGTGTCCCCACATAAACCCCCTGCAGCGGGGGGCCCCGATCGGCACCGATCGTGACCCTGCTGCAATTCAATTTTAAATTTCCCGCCTCGCGGGTCCTCAAAGGACCGTAAAGGTCCTGAAAGGACTCGCACTAAAAATATTAACCCCAGGCAACTATAATTACCCCATTAACTCATGGTGGTCAATCCAGACCACCATAAGGCTCTAATTAACCCATTAACTCATGGTGGTCAATCCAGACCACCATAAGGCTCTATTTAACCCATTAACTCATGGTGGTCTATACAGACCACCATAAGGCTCTATTTAACCCATTAACTCATGGTGGTCAATCCAGACCACCATAAGGCTCTATTTAACCCATTAACTCATGGTGGTCAATCCAGACCACCATAAGGCTCTAATTAACCCCATCAGTCCCATAAGGGTATATTATTACCATTATGGGCCTGTTACAACCCAACATTAACCACATAAGTGCCATGATGGTCCTCAAGGACCATTATGACACTAACTACAAACACTACACTATAACCCCCAATAAACCATTTAATCTAAACTAACCCCCCTCTACACTAATCTATTAACACTTACACTACCTACCTACACTACCTACCCCCTAATAAACCTTCCCACCACTCTAATTACAAAAAATAAAAAACCTACAGCACAGAAAACAAAAAACCTACAGTACAAAAAACAAAAAAACCTACAGTACAGAAAACAAAAAACAATTACAACCCCACCCCCCACTACAGAAAACAAAAAAATACATTACAACCCCACCCCCCACTACAGAAAACAAAAAAATTACACACCTGAAAAGGAAAGACAGATAAACACAATACAATACATACATATAATACATTACATACATTACATACAATACATGACATTACATATAATATATTAAATATAATATATTACATATAATATATTACATATAATACATTACATACATTACATACAATACATGACATTACATACATTACATATAATATATTAAATATAATATATTACATATAATATATTACATATAATACATTACATACATTACATACAATACATGACATTACATACATTACATATAATATATTAAATATAATATATTACATATAATATATTACATATAATATATTACATATAGTCCTAATCAAATACCCCCTATCTATCTAACATACAATCTATTTAATTTAAAATAAATCCTAACTATATCAAATACATCCCCCTATCTATCTAATATACAAAAATTCCTAACTACATACACAGACCATTATTCTAAAGTAAAATAAAATAATTACAGTCCTAACTACATACACAGACCCTAATTCTAAGCTAAAATCAATAAATTAAGACCACTTACCTTTAAGATGTTGCTTCAGATCACTAACCTATGGGTCAAACAAAAAATAAAAATTAGTACAAAACATTAACATCAAATAAATAAACATTCTATACATTCTAAATATTCAACTCACCTTTACAGCATGTCCAGTCACTGTTTAGCTCTTCCGGCGCGGCCCTGTTAAAAAAAAAACACAATACATGAATACATGAATACAATATATAAACAATAAATAAAATACACAAATAAACATCTAAATATACATTTCACTTACCTACCCGCGATGTCCCCGGCCTTCTCTCCTTCAGCCCCGGCTGGGCCGCGGAACCATTCGCGCTCTAAAAAAAAAAAAGAAAAAAAACTAACGGAGGTCTGCACTGGCAGACCTCCCCGACGCTACTGAACCTCCCGGAGTCGTTTCCGGGAGGAAATTGGCATTGTCGGCTTGTGATTGGCTGAAAAAGCTGTCTATCAATTTCAGCCAATCAAAAGTCGTAAATGTGTAAGCCAATCAGGATGGGATACACCCCAATATCCCACCCTGATTGGCTTAAACACTTGTCTATCTTTCTGGGAACCAATCACAACGCTCAGATGCCTTCAGCCAATCACTATGGGATACACCCCCACGGAGTGATTGGTAGAAGACATCTGCGCATCCTGATTGGCTCCTACATTGACGACTTTTGATTGGCTGACAGCCTTTTCAGCCAATCACAAGCCGACAATGCCAATTTCCTCCCGGAAACGACTCCGGGAGGTTCAGTAGCGTCGGGGAGGTCTGCCAGTGCAGACCTCCGTTAGTTTTTTTTTTTTTTTTTTTTAGAGCGCGGATGGTTCCGCGGCCCAGCCGGGGCTGAAGGAGAGAAGGCCGGGGACATCGCGGGGAGGTAAGTTCAATGTATATTTAGATGTTTATTTGTGTATTTTATTTATTGTTTATATATTGTATTAATGTATTCATGTATTGTGTTTTTTTTTTTAACAGGGCCGCGCCGGAAGAGCTAAACAGTGACTGGACATGCTGTAAAGGTGAGTTGAATATTTAGAATGTATAGAATGTTTATTTATTTGATGTTAATGTTTTGTACTAATTTTTATTTTTTGTTTGACCCATAGGTTAGTGATCTGAAGCAACATCTTAAAGGTAAGTGGTCTTAATTTATTGATTTTAGCTTAGAATTAGGGTCTGTGTATGTAGTTAGGACTGTAATTATTTTATTTTACTTTAGAATAATGGTCTGTGTATGTAGTTAGGATTTTTTGTATATTAGATAGATAGGGGGATGTATTTGATATAGTTAGGATTTATTTTAAATTAAATAGATTGTATGTTAGATAGATAGGGGGTATTTGATTAGGACTATATGTAATATATTATATGTAATATATTATATGTAATATATTATATTTAATATATTATATGTAATGTATGTAATGTCATGTATTGTATGTAATGTATGTAATGTATTATATGTAATATATTATATGTAATATATTATATTTAATATATTATATGTAATGTCATGTATTGTATGTAATGTATGTAATGTATTATATGTATGTATTGTATTGTGTTTATCTGTCTTTCCTTTTCAGGTGTGTAATTTTTTTATTTTCTGTAGTGGGGGGTGGGGTTGTAATGTATTTTTTTGTTTTCTGTAGTGGGGGGTGGGGTTGTAATGTATTTTTTTGTTTTCTGTAGTGGGGGGTGGGGTTGTAATTGTTTTTTGTTTTCTGTGCTGTAGGTTTTTTATTTTTTGTAATTAGAGTGGTGGGAAGGTTTATTAGGGGGTAGGTAGTGTAGGTAGGTAGTGTAAGTGTTAATAGATTAGTGTAGAGGGGGGTTAGTTTAGATTAAATGGTTTATTGGGGGTTATAGTGTAGTGTTTGTAGTTAGTGTCATGATGGTCCTTGAGGACCATCATGGCACTTATGTGGTTAATGTTGGGTTGTAACAGGCCCATAATGGTAATAATATACCCTTATGGGACTGATGGGGTTAATTAGAGCCTTATGGTGGTCTGTATTGACCACCATGAGTTAATGGGTTAATTAGAGCCTTATGGTGGTCTGTATTGACCACCATGAGTTAATGGGTTAATTAGAGCCTTATGGTGGTCTGGATTGACCACCATGAGTTAATGGGTTAATTAGAGCCTTATGGTGGTCTGTATTGACCACCATGAGTTAATGGGTTAATTAGAGCCTTATGGTGGTCTGGATTGACCACCATGAGTTAATGGGTTAATTAGAGCCTTATGGTGGTCTGTATTGACCACCATGAGTTAATGGGTTAATTAGAGCCTTATGGTGGTCTGTATTGACCACCATGAGTTAATGGGTTAATTAGAGCCTTATGGTGGTCTGGATTGACCACCATGAGTTAATGGGTTAATTAGAGCCTTATGGTGGTCTGTATTGACCACCATGAGTTAATGGGTTAATTAGAGCCTTATGGTGGTCTGGATTGACCACCATGAGTTAATGGGTTAATTAGAGCCTTATGGTGGTCTGTATTGACCACCATGAGTTAATGGGTTAATTAGAGCCTTATGGTGGTCTGGATTGACCATCATGAGTTAATGGGGTAATTATAGTTGCCTGGGGTTAATATTTTTAGTGCGAGTCCTTTCAGGACCTTTACGGTCCTTTGAGGACCCGCGAGGCGGGAAATTTAAAATTGAATTGCAGCAGGGTCACGATCGGTGCCGATCGGGGCCCCCCGCAGCAGGGGGTTTATATGGGGACACTTCGGGGGTCCCGATGGGGACCCCCAGCATAGAGGGGGGTTAATTTTAAGTGCCGCGGCCGGGATTGGGTAATAGTGTGCCGCGGTCCCTTTAAGGAGCCGCGGCGGGGAATTTAAAAGTTTTAAATGCAGCGGGGGCCTGATCGGTGCCGATCGGGGACCCCCGCTGCAAGGGGTTAATGTGTGGGGGCTGCGGGGGTTCCTATGGACCCCTGCAGCAAGGTGTTCATGTGAGGACACTTCGGGGGTCCCGACAGGGACCCCCGCATTGAGGGGGGGTTCATTTTAGGTGCCTAGGGGGGGGTTTGGAGTACCCCCCACGGCAGGGCTTATGTGGGGGACTGCCGCGGAGGTCCCTTTTAGGACCCCCGCAGCACTTGATGAGGAGTGGGAGCCTGCGATATCATCTCGCAGGCTGTCACTCCTCATGTACATTTACGCAGTGTAGATACGTACGGGCCTGCTGCGTAGCTCATACGTTGCTCGCAGCAGGGCTAATTTAATAGCATTGTAAGTTAGAGAAACTTTGCAGTACGTAGGGCTTAAGTAGAAGCCTCTTATTTACGAGGCTGGAATTTAATGAGGCCCTTGATTTCTAAGTGTAGTGAGATCATTTATAAGCAAATACAGACGGATACAACTAGACCTATGGACCTCTGGGCTAAAGATATGCAGCTAAGGATACCTAAAGAGTCATGGCAACAAGCCTTAAAATGTCTAAATAGGTTTGTTAAAAATACAAACCAGAGAGAAATTCAATTTAAATTACTTAATAGATGGTACTGGGTTCCCTCCAAAATCTACTTTATAACATTTAAACCAGAAATTAAATTATGCTGGAGGAACTGTGGGAAATCTGCAGATATGTTCCATATATGGTGGGAATGCCCTATAACCCTTCATCTTTGGAAGGAATGTTCTGAATACTTATCTATTATATTTAAGACAGAAATGATAGTAAAAGCGCAGATGGCCTTGTTTAATATTTTTCCCCCTAAGATGGAAATAAAAAATAAAGCGTTTATGACTCAAATTTTTCAGGTAGTAAAAACTGCAATTGCACGAAATTGGAAGAAAGAGGATCTTCCAAAACTAACTGAAATATTGGCCATGATGGGATACAATAGGGAACTAGAGAGGGATTTTAATATGGCATTTCAGCTAAAACAAGACCCTGTAAAATGGGTAGTTTGGGACTCAATTTTTAAGTAACCTCTACGGGGTAATCTCACAAAGACACCATATCTTCCCTGGCAGATCGATCCCTCCCTGGCTCTTCCTCCCTACCTTCACCAAGCTGGCTAGAATATGAGTGGAATGAAAGGGTATGATAGGATATGTAAGTAATTTAAGAGAGAAGTTTAACTGGTTAATCTCTCCATTAGGTTGAAGAATATTCAACCAAATATTAAAGTTTGGATTTCATTCATAGCATATGTAAGTTTAATACAATGATACACTTAAAGACTATTAATAGCAATAAACATGAAAGAACAGTTACACTCTTATGATTATTGTCAGGGCACAAATGTATGCCTTCCGTATTTTTGTCTGGCTGTGTATATAATATGTAAGGTATTATTTATGTAAATGGAGATTTTAAATTTGAAAATAAAAATAATAAAAAAATTAAAAAAAAGAAACGTTACAGTGACTGTATGGCAGTATAGAGATAAGTTACAGTGACTGTAAAGCAGTATAGAGATGACTTACAGTGATTGTAAGATAGTCTAGAGCTGAGTTACAATGAATGCAAGGCAGTATAGAGATGAGTTACAATGATTGCAAGATAATATAGAGATGTATTTCAGTTATTGTAAGACAGTATAGAGATGATTTACAGTGATTGGAAGGCAGTATAGAGATGAGTTACGGTAATTGTAAGACAATATAGAGATGAGTTACAGTGGTTGTAAGGCAGTATAGAGATGAATTGCAGTAACTGTAAGACAGTATAGAGATGAGTTACAATGATTGTAAGGCAGTATAGAGATGAGTTACAGTAACTGTGAGACAGTATAGAGATGAGTTACAATGATTGTAAGGCAGTATATAGATG
Organism: Discoglossus pictus; assembly: GCA_027410445.1. Classification (NCBI taxonomy): domain Eukaryota; kingdom Metazoa; phylum Chordata; class Amphibia; order Anura; family Alytidae; genus Discoglossus; species Discoglossus pictus. Next base: position 163,458 of record JAPZIH010000786.1, read on the forward strand.
AGTTACAGTGATTGTAAGACAGTATAGAGATGAGTTACAGTGATTGTAAGGCAGTATATAGATGAGTTACAGTGATTGTAAGACAGTATAGTGATGAGTTACAGTGATTGTAAGACAGTATAGAGATAAGTTACAGTGATTGTAAGGCAGTATATAGATGAGTTACAGTAACTGTAAGACAGTATAGAGATGAGTTACAATGATTGCAAGGCAGCATAGAGATTAGTTACAGTGATTGTAAGACATTATAAAGATGAGTTACAGAGATTTTAAGGCGGTATAGAGATGAGTTACAATGATTGTAAGACAATATAGAAATGGGTTACAGTTATTGTAAGACATTATAGTGATGATTTACAATGATTGCAAGGCAGTAGAGAGATGAGTTACAGAGATTGTAAGGCGGTATAGAGATGAGTTACAGTCATTTGTAAGACAGTATAGCGATGAGTTACAGTGATTGGAAGGCAGTATAGAGATGAGTTACGGTAATTGTAAGACATTATAGTGATGATTTACAATGATTGCAAGGCAGTATAGAGATGAGTGACAGTGACTGTAAGACAGTATAGAGAAATGTTACAGTGAGTGTAAGGCAATATAGAGAGGAGTTACAATGATTGTAAGATAGTATAGAGATGAGTTACAATGATTGCAAGGCAGTATAGAGATGAGTTACAATGATTGTAAGGCAGTATAGAGATGAGTTACAATGATTGTAAGACAGAATAGAGATGAGTTACAGTGATTGTAAGATAATATAGATATGAATTACACTGATTGTAAGACATTATAGTGATGATTTACAATGATTGCAAGGCAGTATAGTGATGATTTACAATGATTGCAAGGCAGTATAGAGATGAGTTACAGTGATTGCAAGGCAGTATAGAGATGAGTTACAGTGATTGGAAGGCAGTACATAGATAACTTACAGTAATTGTAAGATAGTATAGAGATGAGTTACAATGATTGCAACGCAGTATAGAGATGAGTTACAGTGATTGTAAGATAATATAGAGATGAATTACAGTTATTATAAGACAGTATAGAGATGAGTTACAGTGATTGTAAGACAGTATAGAGATGAGTTACAGTGATTGTAAGGCAGTATAGAGATGAATTACAGTTATTGTAAGACAGTATAGAGATGAGTTACAGTGATTGTAAGGCGGTATATAGATGAGTTACAATGATTGTAAGGCAGTATAGAGATGAGTTACAGTGATTGTAAGTCAGTATAGAGATGAGTGACAATGACTGTAAGACAGTATAGAGAAACGTTACAGTGACTGTAAGCAGTATAGAGATGAGTTACAGTGACTTTAAGATAGCAGAGAGATACGTTACAGTGACTGTAAGGCAGTATAGAGATGAGTTACAGTGACTTTAAGATAGTAGAGATATAAGTTACAGTGACTGTAAGACAGTATAGAGATGAGTTACAGTGATTGTAAGACAGAATACAGAAACGTTACAGTGACTGTAAGCAGTATAGAGATGAGTTACAGTGACTTTAAGACAGCAGAGAGATAAGTTACAGTGACTGTAAGGCAGTATAGAGATGAGTTACAGTGACTTTAAGATAGTAGAGATATAAGTTACAGTGACTGTAAGACAGTATAGAGATGAGTTACAATAATTGTAAAACAGTATAGAAATGAGTTAAGTTATTGTTAAGCAGTATAGAGGTAAGTTACAGTGACTGTAAGACAGTAGAGAGATAAGTTACAGAGATTGTAAACCAGTAAAGAGATGAGTTACACTGATTGTAAGATTGTAAAGAGATGAGTTACAATGATTGGAAGGCAGTATAGTGATGAGTTACAGTGATTGTCGGGCAGTATAGAGATGAGTTACAGTGATTGTAAGGCAGCATAGAGATGAGTTACAGGTATTCTCAAGCAGTAAATAGATCAGTTATAGTGACTGTAATGCAGTACAGATATAAGTTACAGTGACAGTAAGACAGTAGAGAGATAAGTTACAGTGATTGTAAGGCAGTATAGAAATAAGTTATAGTGAATGTAAGACAGTATAGAGATAAATTACAGTGACTGTATGTCAGTAAAGAGATGAGTACACTGATCTTAAGACAGTGTATCTCTTCGTTTTGTGGACCTCTTCTCTGAGGTTGGTCCCCGAGGAGAGGATAGGAGGCGTGTAATTAGGTGCATACCTAGGACTTTTGATCATTGGTTGCAAGCCTTCTCTATATTGCCATGCGTCATTGGGGAGAAGATCCCAGAGTAATTCTCCCCCCTTTTTGTATATCTCTGGAAATTAGAAGTACTTACCACACTTATGGGGGTATGGCGTGGTGGAAGTATGATGAAGACTACCTGCAGTGTATGGCCTCCAGGCCAAATATGGCTTGGAATGAAAAGGCAATAGCGTATTGGTTAAACGTTATGACTCCCATGCGGGACATGCCGCTGTTTCGGGGGAGCAGCATAGGCGGGATTAGATTTCCCCGCCACTATGTCAAACGCAGGGAAGAGAGTTTGCTATGCCTATAATGAGGGTATTTGCAGATGGTCTCCCAACTGCCAGTTTAGGCATGCCTGCTCCACTTGTGGAGGGGAACACCCCGCTGCCAAGTGCAGTAAACCGAGAGATAGTAACAAGCCCGGCGAGTATCCTGCCAAGGGTTCCGGGATGGTTTTGTTATTCCATGTAGCATCAGGGTTACCGGCAGTCATCCTGCAAACCTAAAGTCAGTACGAGAACACTCAAGGGTGGTTAAGGAAAAAATTGAGGAGGAGGTAACGTTGGGTAGAATGGCAGGGCCTTTTCGGTCCTCCCCCGTTCCATCTTGCGAGTTTCCTCCTTAGGAGAAGAAAGAGCCAGGAAAATGTTGAACTTATATTCTGTGTCCTATGCTTCTTTCGATGTGGCTTCAGCTATTGTGCGGGCAGCGGGTCGTGGGGCCTGGATGGCGAAAGTAGACATAGAATTGGCTTTTCATTTGTTACCAGTCCACCCAAGTAGTCATTACTTGCTGGGTTGCTGTTTTGGGGGTATGTTTTATGTAGACCTCTGTTTACCAATGGGGTGTTCCATTTCTTGCTCATTTTTCAAAACATTTAGCACATGTGCAGTGTAGTTCACTACTTGATGATTTTCTCTTTGTAGGACTGGCGGGCAACGATACCTGCTGCTTTATCTTGGATACATTCCAAGCTATGGCAAGGGATTTTGGGGTGCCTTTGGCACTATTGACATTCTTGGGTATCCAAATAGACTCAAGGTGGATGGAATGTAGCCTGCCGCCCGACAAAGTGGAAAATCTGAGTGCAGAGTTAACAGCACTGGTTGGAGCCAGGAGAGTATCCCTTAGACGGCTCCAATCCATCCTGGGAAAATGCAACTTTGCATGTAGGATAATGCTATGGGAAGAATATTCAACAGGAGTTTAGCGTTACAGACGGTGGGCGTACATCGGCCTCATCACTTTATAGGGGTCTCGGCCGCTATGAGAGACGATGTCAAGGTTTGGCTAGCGTTCTTGAGTGTATTTTATGTGAAAACACTCATCCATCTGCGTAGGACATGTCTAACGTCGACATACAGATGTATACCGATGCATTGGGTTCAGGTGGTTTCGGAGCATACCTTGTGGCTCTTGGTGTGCCACCCCATGGCCAGTTGGCTGGGTGGAAGCAGGGCTGACAAAGAACCTGGCTTTCTTGGAGCTATTCCCTCTAGTAGTAGCGTTGTATATATGGGATGATAGAATAAGGGATCGTCAGATTGTCTTCTTCTCTGACAACATGTCAGTGGTACTTGCCATCAACAACATTATGGCATTGTCTGTGCCTGTGGTACGCCTGATGCAGCATCTGGTTTTATGTTGCTTATGGTTAAATGTATGGTTGAGGGCATGTGCCCGGGTACAGGAATGGGATTGCTGATGCTCTTTCTCATTTTCAGTGGGATTGCTTCAGGCGTCTGGCGCCAGAAGTGGAACAGGAAGGCATCAGCTTTCCAGTGGAACCTTTAGAGATTGGAGCACAGAGATAACAGGGTTGATAAGGAACTCCTTGGCTCCTGCCACCTGGAATTCATATAGAAAGGTTCGGCAAAAGTGGAATGACATGGTGAAGTTAGCTGGTGGAGCTAGCACGGAGGACAAGATGACTGGCATCTTGCTATGGTTCCTATTGAGATGCAAGCACCAGGTGGCGGCCCTAGCTTTCATGTTTAAGTTAGCTGGGTTAACGGACCTGACAAAGGTGTCTGTGGTAAAGCGCGTGATTGGAGGTATGTTCAGAGGTGAACATGTTCATGATAAAAGGCGCCCTATCAGGTATACACTGTTATTGCGGCTGGTGAGGGTACTGGATATATGAAGCTCCCAGTATAAGACCTTACTTTCCCGAACGGCCTTTTCCTTAGCCTTTTTCGGTGCATTTAGAGTTGAGGAACTGGTTGTGGCTTGCAAGCAGGGCTCAGGGGGCTTACAGTTGGCTGACAGCTTGCACAGGGAAAGTATTGTGATCTGGTTAAGAAAATCCAAAACCGATCAAGAAGGAAGAGGAAAAGAGATCACCCTTCATGGGTGGGGACTGAGTGTTGCCCAGTAGAGTGTACTAGCAGCTATCTAAAGGAGAGGCGTTGAGGCCTGGATCCACCGCTGATACACAAGGACTGTCTAGCTTTGTACCGGTTCCAATTTTCAAAGGTCCTAAAAGTCTGCTTGCAGCGCCTTAGGTTGGATCCGGCAAAATTCAATACTCATTCTTTTAGAATTGGGGCTGCCACTGTGGCAGCAGGTTTGGGTTTGCCAGATGAGGTGGTTAAGAGAATTGGGAGGTGGGAATACAAATGTTTTCGGCGCTATGTTCAGTTTCGCCAGATGGCCTGCAACTGGGCGTACCGGTAGAAGAGATGCAGGTGCAATGGGCTGGAGTGAAGGGGTTAAAATGGTTCCAAGTGGATGGGCTCATAGAATCACATTTGTAACTTTTTGGTGATCCTGCAATTCTGTTGATTCATTCCGGGGGCAATGATCTAGGGGTGGTACCGATGAAGAGATTGGTTAGGGATATAAAAAGGGATATATCCCTATCGAGGGAAAACATTCTGGGTGTTACATTCATTTGGTCGGACATAATTATCAGGAAGGTATGGCGGAGTGCCAGGCACCCAATTCGGGTAGACAAGGCACGCCTGAAAGTAAATAAAATGTTGGCAAGTTTTTCTCATAAGATTGGCTTTCTGGCACTGCGCCATAAGAAATTTGTGGATAAGACCGAAAAGGCTGTTTTTTTCCACATGGGGTTCATTTGACAGAAATACGACTTGAGCTAATGATGCTAGAGTTTAAGCTGGGTATTCAGCGTGCTAGAGCATTGTTGGGGGGGGGGGGGTGGGCTTCATGAGGCATCCTGTTCCTGCTCTGTGGCAAGTAGGGAAGTTGCCTGGGTCAGTGACAAAGAATGAGGGGGGTGGCTCCCCCTCCTACCGCCTCATGGGCGTGGTACAATCAGTATAGGTGGGCCCATGGGCGCGTACCCAGGGGTATGAGGTTACTGCCGCTGACCGGGCCACTCCCTCACAATTTTATGGTTATATGTTATTATTCAATCAATGCTGTGGCACATTGATATCTCAAAAGAATTGTAGTTTGAGTCTTTAATTACTATTATTATTAGTGTGGGGTACACCTATAGGTAGCGTCCATGGATCTGGAGGGGTCATTATCCCTCATTATTATATTGATTGCAGGGGATATCTCCCCCAACCCAGGCCCCTCATCTATTAACTTCTCTTGCCCACACCTCTCTGGCATTCATAATGTGATCAGCAATGCGATTCCCATACACGGCCTTCCTTTGCCTACACTACCCTTCTCCTGTAGTATACCCACTCTGTGCATAACTAAATCAAGACTTGCCATGATCTCTACATTTCCAACTCCTTTAACTTACTTGCTATCACTCAAACTTGACTCACATCATCTGACATCACATTATTATTATTATTAATATTATAGTTGTTGTTATTATCATTGCTATTTATTTGTAAAGCACCAACATATTCCATACCTCTAAGAACAAGGGGAAACAATAAAAACATAAGACAACCAGGACACGTTACAAAAAGTGTAGAGGATCCTGCTCCTGTAAGATAACAATCTAAGCGAGTTAAGTGTATTAGAGACAAAAATAGAGGGAATTACTGGTTGGTTGCGCAGTGAAGCAGCAGGATTCATGCACATGATGTGGTATTGTTTCAATCCTTGTGTCAAGATTCCCCTGACCACCAGTCCTTTGAACTGTTATTTATGTGGTTGTCTGACTGGGCTCAAGATTTTATAGTACGTTTTATAGTAATGTAATATGTAATTTTATATTAATTACTGTATGTTATGTGATGCTGTGTTATGTTATGTTGATTACTGTATGTTTAATTGTGTCCAGTTGATAAGGAGTTAACTGATTTAGAACGTTATAAGGTGATCTGTAACTGACAGTTGAGTTTCAGTTAGTTATGTAATGTGTGCCTCTGAGGAAAAGCCAGTTTCTATGCAGTCTGTGATGCTTCTGACAGGAGAAAGGTGATGCAACCCAGCTATCAGTGACTCCGAGAGGATTAATGTATATATGGAATAAGATATTTGGAAGACATATATGTGTGTGTATATATCCATAGTGAAGATAGGAATAATATATATATATGGAATAAGATATGTCGAAAATATGAGTAAGAGTCCAAAGTGAAGAAAATTGCTGCCCTAATCCAGTACAATTAATTAAGTGTGTAAATGCTCCTAATAACAGGGGAGGAAACCGAATTGTGTGTGTATGCCCCTAATAAAAGGGGAGGAAACCTATCTAGAAGATATATGTATATGTCAGCATTCCTAGAGAAGATATTAATGAAGTGGATGATGATATGATGCCTTGCAGATGAAACCTTGTAAATAGTACTTTATACAAAATCCAGAAGACACACAAACTGTTACAGACTGTTATCAGCAACAATAATTAAAGCAGTTACTGATGTTTATAATGCTGAGCCTGCGTTCATATTAATAAATACTGCATAAGGGCATTTTACAGACATCAGCTGTCTGGGTGAAGGGATCAAAAGAACGTGAATGATCTGCTGAATAGCAGCCTTATTAAATTGCAATTCGGTAAATTCTAAAGGGCTCTATATAAGCACACAGCATATTTTTTTTACAGAAGTTTTTAGTTAGTGAAGACCTTGCTTTTGGATAGAAGTTCACTAACTAAAAACTTCTGTAAAAAAAATATGCTGTGTGCTTAAATAAAGCCCTTTGAAATTTACCGAATTGCAATTTAATAAGGCTGTTACAACTGTTGAACTTATATTCTGTGTCCTATGCTTCTTTCGATGTGGCTTCAGCTATTGTGCGGGCAGCGGGTCGTGGGGCCTGGATGGCGAAAGTAGACATAGAATTGGCTTTTCATTTGTTACCAGTCCACCCAAGTAGTCATTACTTGCTGGGTTGCTGTTTTGGGGGTATGTTTTATGTAGACCTCTGTTTACCAATGGGGTGTTCCATTTCTTGCTCATTTTTCAAAACATTTAGCACATGTGCAGTGTAGTTCACTACTTGATGATTTTCTCTTTGTAGGACTGGCGGGCAACGATACCTGCTGCTTTATCTTGGATACATTCCAAGCTATGGCAAGGGATTTTGGGGTGCCTTTGGCACTATTGACATTCTTGGGTATCCAAATAGACTCAAGGTGGATGGAATGTAGCCTGCCGCCCGACAAAGTGGAAAATCTGAGTGCAGAGTTAACAGCACTGGTTGGAGCCAGGAGAGTATCCCTTAGACGGCTCCAATCCATCCTGGGAAAATGCAACTTTGCATGTAGGATAATGCTATGGGAAGAATATTCAACAGGAGTTTAGCGTTACAGACGGTGGGCGTACATCGGCCTCATCACTTTATAGGGGTCTCGGCCGCTATGAGAGACGATGTCAAGGTTTGGCTAGCGTTCTTGAGTGTATTTTATGTGAAAACACTCATCCATCTGCGTAGGACATGTCTAACGTCGACATACAGATGTATACCGATGCATTGGGTTCAGGTGGTTTCGGAGCATACCTTGTGGCTCTTGGTGTGCCACCCCATGGCCAGTTGGCTGGGTGGAAGCAGGGCTGACAAAGAACCTGGCTTTCTTGGAGCTATTCCCTCTAGTAGTAGCGTTGTATATATGGGATGATAGAATAAGGGATCGTCAGATTGTCTTCTTCTCTGACAACATGTCAGTGGTACTTGCCATCAACAACATTATGGCATTGTCTGTGCCTGTGGTACGCCTGATGCAGCATCTGGTTTTATGTTGCTTATGGTTAAATGTATGGTTGAGGGCATGTGCCCGGGTACAGGAATGGGATTGCTGATGCTCTTTCTCATTTTCAGTGGGATTGCTTCAGGCGTCTGGCGCCAGAAGTGGAACAGGAAGGCATCAGCTTTCCAGTGGAACCTTTAGAGATTGGAGCACAGAGATAACAGGGTTGATAAGGAACTCCTTGGCTCCTGCCACCTGGAATTCATATAGAAAGGTTCGGCAAAAGTGGAATGACATGGTGAAGTTAGCTGGTGGAGCTAGCACGGAGGACAAGATGACTGGCATCTTGCTATGGTTCCTATTGAGATGCAAGCACCAGGTGGCGGCCCTAGCTTTCATGTTTAAGTTAGCTGGGTTAACGGACCTGACAAAGGTGTCTGTGGTAAAGCGCGTGATTGGAGGTATGTTCAGAGGTGAACATGTTCATGATAAAAGGCGCCCTATCAGGTATACACTGTTATTGCGGCTGGTGAGGGTACTGGATATATGAAGCTCCCAGTATAAGACCTTACTTTCCCGAACGGCCTTTTCCTTAGCCTTTTTCGGTGCATTTAGAGTTGAGGAACTGGTTGTGGCTTGCAAGCAGGGCTCAGGGGGCTTACAGTTGGCTGACAGCTTGCACAGGGAAAGTATTGTGATCTGGTTAAGAAAATCCAAAACCGATCAAGAAGGAAGAGGAAAAGAGATCACCCTTCATGGGTGGGGACTGAGTGTTGCCCAGTAGAGTGTACTAGCAGCTATCTAAAGGAGAGGCGTTGAGGCCTGGATCCACCGCTGATACACAAGGACTGTCTAGCTTTGTACCGGTTCCAATTTTCAAAGGTCCTAAAAGTCTGCTTGCAGCGCCTTAGGTTGGATCCGGCAAAATTCAATACTCATTCTTTTAGAATTGGGGCTGCCACTGTGGCAGCAGGTTTGGGTTTGCCAGATGAGGTGGTTAAGAGAATTGGGAGGTGGGAATACAAATGTTTTCGGCGCTATGTTCAGTTTCGCCAGATGGCCTGCAACTGGGCGTACCGGTAGAAGAGATGCAGGTGCAATGGGCTGGAGTGAAGGGGTTAAAATGGTTCCAAGTGGATGGGCTCATAGAATCACATTTGTAACTTTTTGGTGATCCTGCAATTCTGTTGATTCATTCCGGGGGCAATGATCTAGGGGTGGTACCGATGAAGAGATTGGTTAGGGATATAAAAAGGGATATATCCCTATCGAGGGAAAACATTCTGGGTGTTACATTCATTTGGTCGGACATAATTATCAGGAAGGTATGGCGGAGTGCCAGGCACCCAATTCGGGTAGACAAGGCACGCCTGAAAGTAAATAAAATGTTGGCAAGTTTTTCTCATAAGATTGGCTTTCTGGCACTGCGCCATAAGAAATTTGTGGATAAGACCGAAAAGGCTGTTTTTTTCCACATGGGGTTCATTTGACAGAAATACGACTTGAGCTAATGATGCTAGAGTTTAAGCTGGGTATTCAGCGTGCTAGAGCATTGTTGGGGGGGGGGGGTGGGCTTCATGAGGCATCCTGTTCCTGCTCTGTGGCAAGTAGGGAAGTTGCCTGGGTCAGTGACAAAGAATGAGGGGGGTGGCTCCCCCTCCTACCGCCTCATGGGCGTGGTACAATCAGTATAGGTGGGCCCATGGGCGCGTACCCAGGGGTATGAGGTTACTGCCGCTGACCGGGCCACTCCCTCACAATTTTATGGTTATATGTTATTATTCAATCAATGCTGTGGCACATTGATATCTCAAAAGAATTGTAGTTTGAGTCTTTAATTACTATTATTATTAGTGTGGGGTACACCTATAGGTAGCGTCCATGGATCTGGAGGGGTCATTATCCCTCATTATTATATTGATTGCAGGGGATATCTCCCCCAACCCAGGCCCCTCATCTATTAACTTCTCTTGCCCACACCTCTCTGGCATTCATAATGTGATCAGCAATGCGATTCCCATACACGGCCTTCCTTTGCCTACACTACCCTTCTCCTGTAGTATACCCACTCTGTGCATAACTAAATCAAGACTTGCCATGATCTCTACATTTCCAACTCCTTTAACTTACTTGCTATCACTCAAACTTGACTCACATCATCTGACATCACATTATTATTATTATTAATATTATAGTTGTTGTTATTATCATTGCTATTTATTTGTAAAGCACCAACATATTCCATACCTCTAAGAACAAGGGGAAACAATAAAAACATAAGACAACCAGGACACGTTACAAAAAGTGTAGAGGATCCTGCTCCTGTAAGATAACAATCTAAGCGAGTTAAGTGTATTAGAGACAAAAATAGAGGGAATTACTGGTTGGTTGCGCAGTGAAGCAGCAGGATTCATGCACATGATGTGGTATTGTTTCAATCCTTGTGTCAAGATTCCCCTGACCACCAGTCCTTTGAACTGTTATTTATGTGGTTGTCTGACTGGGCTCAAGATTTTATAGTACGTTTTATAGTAATGTAATATGTAATTTTATATTAATTACTGTATGTTATGTGATGCTGTGTTATGTTATGTTGATTACTGTATGTTTAATTGTGTCCAGTTGATAAGGAGTTAACTGATTTAGAACGTTATAAGGTGATCTGTAACTGACAGTTGAGTTTCAGTTAGTTATGTAATGTGTGCCTCTGAGGAAAAGCCAGTTTCTATGCAGTCTGTGATGCTTCTGACAGGAGAAAGGTGATGCAACCCAGCTATCAGTGACTCCGAGAGGATTAATGTATATATGGAATAAGATATTTGGAAGACATATATGTGTGTGTATATATCCATAGTGAAGATAGGAATAATATATATATATGGAATAAGATATGTCGAAAATATGAGTAAGAGTCCAAAGTGAAGAAAATTGCTGCCCTAATCCAGTACAATTAATTAAGTGTGTAAATGCTCCTAATAACAGGGGAGGAAACCGAATTGTGTGTGTATGCCCCTAATAAAAGGGGAGGAAACCTATCTAGAAGATATATGTATATGTCAGCATTCCTAGAGAAGATATTAATGAAGTGGATGATGATATGATGCCTTGCAGATGAAACCTTGTAAATAGTACTTTATACAAAATCCAGAAGACACACAAACTGTTACAGACTGTTATCAGCAACAATAATTAAAGCAGTTACTGATGTTTATAATGCTGAGCCTGCGTTCATACTAATAAATACTGCATAAGGGCATTTTACAGACATCAGCTGTCTGGGTGAAGGGATCAAAAGAACGTGAATGATCTGCTGAATAGCAGCCTTATTAAATTGCAATTCGGTAAATTCTAAAGGGCTCTATATAAGCACACAGCATATTTTTTTTACAGAAGTTTTTAGTTAGTGAAGACCTTGCTTTTGGATAGAAGTTCACTAACTAAAAACTTCTGTAAAAAAAATATGCTGTGTGCTTAAATAAAGCCCTTTGAAATTTACCGAATTGCAATTTAATAAGGCTGTTACAGCCTTATTAAATTGCAATTCGGTAAATTTCAAAGGGCTTTATTTAAGCACACAGCATATTTTTTTTACAGAAGTTTTTAGTTAGTGAACTTCTATCCAAAAGCAAGGTCTTCACTAACTAAAAACTTCTGTAAAAAAAATATGCTGTGTGCTTAAATAAAGCCCTTTGAAATTTACCGAATTGCAATTTAATAAGGCTGTAAAAACTTCTGTGCTTATATAGAGCCCTTTACAATATACCGAATTGCAATTTAATAAGGCTGTAGGTTTGGCTACAAAAGCCTTTTCAAGCACGACTGAAGAAAGCAGATCTTCACACCTCAGTTTCTGGTTATTGATTCTCAAGAGAATTGTCTGTCAGGGTTGTTTGTAATAAATGATAAGGTTATGGTCAGAATATGCTAAGATATGACATTATTAGTCTCTCTAGTGCAGTGGTGTGACCATGCTGGGTGTAATTATAAAGCAAAGCAGTTGCTTAAAGGTATATGTAAGTTTCCTGGATTATGAATGCATCTGATAGAGGAGAATTAATAGTATATGAAAAAATTGTTTGCATGAAAAAATACCAAAAATAAACATTTAAACACTTACCTTGAAGTTAGCAAAATCTATTGTATTTTCTGACAGTTTAAAATTAAGGTTAACACCCCTCCATAATTTGTTTTGGCCAATCCGGTTAGATGAGAGATTTGAGACATAGCACTATGTTAGTTGCTATGGAAACACCGCACAGCATATACAGGAAGCAGGGATGAGTCATATCCCAGCAGTGACTACTATTGGTTGAGCAAGCAAGAGCAGGTAAATAGTGGGTTAATATAGCTCCCCGGATGCTGCATGCTGATTGGGTGGGGATCAGGAAGTTGTGTAGACACTCCCTGGGGGGGTCAACACAATCATTAGAGAGATTTTTAGATATTAATAAAAATATTTTTTTTTATGAGATGTGCTGCAAACATATAGGCTGTTTTTTTAAAATCATTTCAGAGGTTACAGGGCTGTCTGATGGTGTGACATACCACTACTGTATGTAATTGTTATTATATGGGGAGGGCAATTACTTGAAGGTCTGGAAGTAAGAGTGACTCATTTTAAATTACTAGTTGAAGGAGCATCCATATTTACATGTGGCTGCCATTTTGGTATAAGGAGGCTATGACACTTCTAGTTAGGATTTCTCATGACAAAAGTTACTATTTACTGCTCAAGGCTTAATGGCACAGCAAAAGCAATGTATTACCCTGCCCTGAGCAGGGCAGATTAACAATAGTGTTGTAAAAAGGATTCAGGTGAGTGAATTACCCCCTGGAATGTTGGTCCTGTCAAAGATGGAGGACTATGGCTTGTACATTGAGAAAACACTTCTAGTGTGCTAAGTTTAGAAAGGTCTGTGTGTTTTATTAATCCATATGGTGTGTCTGGTGCTGATAAGCGAATATAAAGGAGTTATATAATATGATATTACAATATGTATTAGATCTACTTAGTAGATAACCCCTTCCTAGTTTCCCATGTGGAATCAAAGGGAGGTAACGTTCCAGACACCCTAGACATCTTTAAATCAGGAGAACATTTACTGAGTTCCAGAAAGATGCTCCTGAGTCTGAGCTGGGAACTGAGAGAACCCAACTCCTTGCAACACAAGAGTGTTGCTCCTTAGGCTGAAGGCAGGAGGTTTTGGGGTTTTATAAGGACCCTCTACTTGGAGAGTCATGACAGAGGGTAAGAACACTAAAGAGAGGAAGGAGGAGAGGCCAAAGATTCCAGACAGAGATTGAGAGTAAAGAAAGAGGCTAGGGCAATAATTGGTGTAGAAAAAACTAAGTAGTAAGAAGGGTAAAATAAGATAATGGAAGGAGCAAAGTAATAAATAAAGGTAAAGCAAATTAAAGGGAGAACCAGTATCAAATACTTACAGTCTTCTATGGTAGCACCTTTAATGGACTTTGTGCACGTTTTCCTCAATTCCTTCACTAGAGTGCATCTGTCTATTGCCCAGATGTCCCCAGCAAGGATAGCCATGATGAGAAGGACCACAAATGTCTTCATATTCACAAGGTAGGGAGGAGTCAGTCTGTATCTCACACTTACACCTTAGATTAAGCAGCAGGTCAAAATGTTACACGTATGCCTTAAAGTGAGGAGCAGATCAGTATCTCACACTTACACCATAGCGTTAGGATCAGATCAGTATCTCATACTTACACCATAGAGTTAGAAGCAGGTCAGTATCTCACACTTACACCATAGAGTTAGGATCAGATCAGTATCTCATAGTTACACCATAGAGTTAGGAGCAGGTCAGTATCTCACACTTACACCACAGAGTTAGGTGCAGGTCAGTATATCACACTTACACCATAGCGTTAGGATCAGATCAGTATCTCATACTTACACCATAGAGTTAGGAGCAGGTCAGTATCTCACACTTACACCACAGAGTTAGGTGCAGGTCAGTATATCACACTTACACCATAGAGTTAGGATCACATCAGTATCTCACACTTTCACCGTAGAATTAGGATCAGGTCAGTATCTCATACTTACACCATAGAGTTGGAATCAGGTCAGTATCTCACACTTACACCATAGAGTTAGAATCAGGTCAGTATCTCACACTTTCACCGTAAAATTAGGATCAGGTCAGTATCTCACACTTACACCATAGAGTTAGGTGCAGGTCAGTATCTCACATTTACACCATAGAGTTAGGTGCAGGTCAGTATCTCACACTTACACCTTAGAGTTAGGAGCAGGTCAGTATCTCACACATACCCTAGTTAGGAGCAGGTCAGTATCTCACACATATACCTTAGTTAGGAGCAGGTCAGTATCTCACACATATACCTTAGTTAGGAGCAGGTCAGTATCTCACACTTATACCTTAGTTAGGAGCAGGTCAGTATCTCACACGTACCTTAGAGTTAGGAGGAGGTCGGTATCTCACACTTATACCTTAGAGCTAGGAGGAGGTCAGTATCTCACACGTACCTTAGAGTTAGGAGGAGGTCAGTATCTCACACATGTACCTTAGTGAGGAGCAGGTCAGTATCTCACACTTATACCTTAGAGTTAGGAGGAGGTCAGTATCTCACACTTATACCTTAGTTAGGAGCAGGTAAGTATCTCACACGTACCTTAGAGTTAGGAGGTCGGTATCTCACACTTATACCTTAGAGCTAGGAGGAGGTCAGTATCTCACACGTACCTTAGAGTTAGGAGGAGGTCAGTATCTCACACATATACCTTAGTGAGGAGCAGGTCAGTATCACACTTAGACCTTAGAGTTAGGAGCAGGTCAGTATCTCACACATACCTTAGTTAGGAGCAGGTCAGTATCTCACACGTACCTTAGAGTTAGGAGCAGGTCAGTATCTCACACATACCTTAGAGTTAGGAGGAGGTCAGTATCTCACACGTACCTTAGAAATAGGAGCAGGTCAGTATCACACTTAGACCTTAGAGTTAGGAGCAGGTCAGTATCTCACACATACCTTAGAGTTAGGAGCAGGTCAGTATCACACTTAGACCTTAGAGTTAGGAGCAGGTCAGTATCTCACACATACCTTAGAGTTAGGAGCAGGTCAGTATCACACTTAGACCTTAGAGTTAGGAGCAGGTCAGTATCTCAACCATACCTTAGTTAGGAGCAGGTCAGTATCTCACACGTACCTTAGAGTTAGGAGCAGGTCAGTATCTCACACATACCTTAGAGTTAGGAGAAGGTCAGTATCTCACACGTACCTTAGAAATAGGAGCAGGTCAGTATCACACTTAGACCTTCAAGTGAAGAGCAGGTCAGTATTTCATGCTTAAAGTCTTAGATAGGAAGTTAAATTGAGGACTCAACGACTCCCTGAGCCAAAGGTGGAGTAAAGACTGGAATTGTTGGGATTAAGAAACACTTCTCGTCAGCAAAGCGGTCATTACAAGATGACCTAGTAACTATTTATAGCATACTACTGTATCACATATAATAGTTGTCAAACTGTGATTTGTCGTCACGCTTGCGAGCCACGCGAACCGAGGCGAGCCGTTGAATCATTGAAGCATGCCGAGCTCGCAGGACTTAGACAATGAGCACCGTTGAGCAGTTGAGGAATTGAAGAACGCAGGATTTAGGCTGAAATGAGCACATTAAGCAGCCGGGCAGCACTTAGGCTGCAATGAGCGGCAAAGGCACTTATTGCAGCCAGCGGCGCCGTCACACATGCAAATTTGGAAAAAAAATATGACCTTGGAAAAATACAAATTTAACGGCCGACCCGCAGAAATCGAAAAACACAAAAAAGAGGAAAAAAAATAAAATAAATAAAAACACATTCACACACAGCACTGGGGGAGAGCCAGGAAGTGAGGTTATAAGCTATTTTAAGCCTTATAAGTAAAAGCAACTTCCCAAAAGGGTTGATTGCTATGTCTATAGCGCTCCACAAGTGATATCAAGAGGACGGTGCAATTGAATATATAAAGTTGGCTCTTGCAGTGATGGGTATAGATAGAGAAAAGTGAAGTGGATATTAATCTGAGGTTATTCAATCGTCACACCAAATAAATCCACTATGCGGGAAAGTGATGGAAATTAAATGCAAATCGTCTCACTTTGGAATGATATAGTTCTCCAAATAGTGTCCTTTCTTCTTCCCGGTTGTGTCCAGAATAGTCCCAAGTGTAATTAAAGTGTGTCCTCCAATAAATTCAACCCTGGTTGCAATGCTGCTTCCTCCATACAAGTACTGTCCACAAAGTACTCCAAAAGCCAAAAAAACAAGAAGAGGGGTGGGAGGGACAAGCGCAAAACCAAACCAATCGTGAAATATGTACATCAAGGTTTATTATAACAAATAATTAAAACCATTACACTCGCATTCAATATGATATCAATTCACGTGATATACGAGATGTCACAGATATTGTCCTGATGTACATATTTCAGGATTGGTTTGGCTTTGCGCTTGTCCCTCCCACCCCTCTTCATGATTTTAAGCCTTAATTGACGTGTTTCGTCTCTCAAAAATCAGCTAAGGGAGAAAAAAATGGCTTCCGAAAAACGTAAAAAAATCTGAAACTGGATGAAAATAAGGCTGAAAAAAGCAAGGCACGCGGGACTTAGAAAATACACAACGGCAAAGACAGTAACACTTACACCAACAACGCCAGGCACGCGGGACTTAGGAAATACACAACGACGAAGACAGTAACACTTACACCAACAACGCCAGGCACGCGGGACTTAGAAAATAAAACAAACGTCAGTCACTGCGCGCCACGCAAACATTCAGCAGACACACAGAGGAGAAAGACATAGGGAAGGCACAGGGGGGAGATGCTGGAAAGAGACACATGCCATTCCCAAGCACAAAACATGCAGGTTAACGAACCCTGCAATGAGCGGCCCGTACAGTAGGCAAGAAGAAAGGTTCACGATTGCCGTCATTTTTTGATGGGCAATTCGCTAGTACTATATAAGTTCCATGACTAGGGATTCCCAGGCCGTAGCTTAACTCATTCAATGTCCATTATATTTTGACACTTATGACCCTTTTCTTTGAAGGAAAATGCAATGAGTTTTATGCCACTAAATTAATTTTGTAATAATGAGCAGCTGCAGCCATCCTTATTCTGACCTGTTTTATAAATGTATAACACAAAGGGAACCCTTTTTATGTTCAACTGACTGTCATGACCCCCCTGGAGTCATTAATTTCTGTAGATGGTAACCAGACTTTGATGGACACCAGTCATGTAGCTACTCACCAAAGGCCTATTATAATGGCAATAAGAACATTTGACTAGGGCCCTCATTAATTTACAGCAGTTACAGATTGATTAAATTGAACAAGGCCGCAAGTACAGGGCCGAAGCCTCAAGACCGTAAACCCTTCCCACGGCCGCAAGCAGTTAGTGGGCTGGACTAGATATGGTTCACAGTTACAATACAGAGTGCGACACGGGCCTCACAGCCAATAGAAAGTGTACTATCTGAAAATGATTGACAGAGAGAGATTATAAAGCTGCGTTCCACACGCCCATGCGGTGACTGTGTTGTAGATTCTCATGAAGTAGCATGCAGGTCCCGGAGTTGGTGGTTTGAGCAGATAGAAAGAGAGTAGGCAAATTCTCAAAGCAGGTTTTTACGGCTTTATTCTTTTATATAATTCTAATAACGATTTTACACAAACTTTGATAACACATATTTACTGATTACACATAATACAAATACACATAGAGTAAATAATACACATAGATACACATATAGCTAGGTCACTACATACACCCACCCCCCACCCTAGTTAATAATTACACATAAAACACACTTTTACAACATCACAAATATATACTCAAATACTTTGTTTGTTTGATTTATCCTTATTTTATTTTTGGGATAATTATGGAGGGAGGAGATAGGAGGGGAGACGACTGGAGAGGTGGGGAGGATGAGAGGAGGAGAGGCGAGGAGAAAAAAGAGATTGGTGGAGAGGATGTGAGGAGTGGAGGAAAGGAGGAGAGGAGTGGAGGAGGTGGGGTGTGGAGCAGAGGAGGTGAGGAGTGGAGGAGGTGGGGTGTGGAGGAGAGGAGGTGGGGAGTGGAGAGGAGGATGTGGGGAGTGAAGAAGAGGAGGTGGGGAGAGGAGGCGGGGAGGAGGTCAGGAGAAGAGTGGTGGAGAGGAGATGGGGAGTGGAGGAGGTGGAGAGAGGAGATGGAGAGTGGAGGAGAGGAGGTGGGGAGTGAAGGAGAGAAGGAGGTGGGGAGTGGAGGAGAGTATGTGGGGGATGGCCATGTGTCCATAGTCATAGGCACATCGACTTCAGGGTCAGAGGGGGAGGGGCCTGATCCTGCGGGGGTGGTAGTGCAATGGAGGGAAAGGCCTCAGGGTCAGATGAGAGAGAGACGGATTTCCGTAAATAGTCGGAAGGGCAAAAGGCTGGGGGCAGGCAAAGGGCCCCAAACTGCAGTCACGAGGAGATGGTGGTCCTCCTCTGGACCATCTGTGAACTCCCGCTATCCTTCCGGGGGAAGGGGGGGCTGGGGAGTTAGGCTGAGAAGAGGTAGCAGGCGCAGTCCCAGCATCGTTTTGATTACATCAGGGCCAAGGTGAGGAGGACGATGGCCAAGAAGGCCAGTGAAGCCACAGCAAGTGTCTGAGATACAATGAGTGGGAGTGGGTGCTCAACGACTTACTGAGCCAGGTGCCCACCAATGGAGATTCAGGCCTCCATGTAAGGTGAATATCACATATACCAACATGCCACCACATGTACATCACACACAGTACACATGTAATGATGACCAACAAGGACACTGACATGTCAGCTCTATGGAATTAACAAGGGATAGATAGATCAGTCATACATCATTAAATCCATGAAGCTGACAAATCACTTTTATTTGTTGGCACAACACGAATAATCAACCCACTGAGAGTCCCGAATCAAGATAGCATTGATCACATCTAGCAAATGATAGCTACTGATAGTTGCAATTAAGCAAATCATCCAGGTTCAAGAATAGATGTCAGATAGTTAGCAATCAACCCCACTGTCCCTCTCCTCCAACAACTACAGCCATCACCAGGGCCCTCCTACAGGAGTGATGATGTGGCTTGCCACCACCTCCTCCACCCACCAGCAGTGCATCAGCCTGACTCCCACCACCAGGCCCACCACCCCTATGGAGCCAGGGTCACCACCGCCACCTCCTCACTGAGCAATGCCCCTCGCCCCCAGCAGGGACCTCTATCCCAGGGTCCAACAAGCCAGGCTGTTTAGGGGAAAATGCTGTCCGTCATGCAACAGATACTGGACTGCCTCCAGGGGATCCAGGCCAGCATCTCCGCCAATCACATGGAGGTCATGAGCAGCCTGGCCAGGTGAAATAGGGAGGAGAGGAGACACCACCCAATGACAGAAGCCTACCTTGCTGAGCTGCTCAGGATGGGGGTGGACCAGAGCGCAATACAGCAAGTGAAGTGACTGCAGATGCCATTCGCCTCGCTCTGGTCCCCAACCCTGCCTCCCCCACTTTGGAGGACTCCTCCACGTACCCACAGCCCAGCAGCTCCTCTCCTCCCCGAAGCCTCTGCCACAAGCACCACCACTGCATTTGCTGCTGCCTCCTGGGCGGATGCCTTCCCCTGACTGCCCCCCACCAGTTATACGGCGGCCACCCACGGGGATTGGGGCCCTGATGCAAGGTGGAGGAAGATGTAGGGGCTGCACCTATTTTTGTGCCTTCTCAATAGCACTCCTCAGTAATAGTCTATTGGTCCAAATGTTTACATAATCTAGCCTGGCTACAGTGTATAGGGTGATGGCCTATGTGATGCAGGTCCATGAAAGCATCATCCTCATCTGCAAGCATTGTCAAGTAATTGTAAGATATTTCCAGTGCCTCTCAGGTAGGCATTCCTTCAATGACATCCCCCTCTTAACATGTAGCTCCCACAATATTAAAGCTATCATATATCCAGATATCTAAGACATGATTGTTGTTAACTTAAATGTAGACTAATACCGCTATGGCGCTGGACTTGCAAAGTCTCCCAATGGCATGTTAATGAAAGCCAGCATTATTACTTGCACTAGCATGTGATTCTCTACTCAATATCAGAACGAGAACAGATCCTTTTGTCTGATCTAAGTAACAGTGAATCTGGCTGCTGACCTTTGTGTCCTCTCCATATTAATGGGTATTTTTTGTGTCCTCTCCGTATTAATGGGTATTTTTCCCATATTGCTGATATCATGAGTATCCTTTAACATGTGCTAACACCTGTTCAGCTGATGGATGTGATATCAATGCTGATTAACAATATCAGACGGAGAAGGCGATAATACACCTGGATCACTGACGCTCGTCACAGCTAAGCATTTATTGTGAGATGACACATCATTATTAACGGTCATGGCCAGTGAGTTATCCAGAGAACTAGCTAATGTTTAGTAATGCTTGCAGATCTAAATTAGGTGAGTTGGTGTATTGTTACAATTACAGTATTTAGCACTATACTTTACATGCATGTATTTTTTTTTATTATCCTCCTCTTTTTATGTGATTACATGTTTTTAGATTTTTGTTTGAGGAACACACTGTATGTCTGAAACTGGTTTGGCTGAGATGGTCCAGATGTTTATGCGTCTGTTCAATGGAGCAGAAGATGACCAGAAGTAAGTGCTATGCGCATTACTAGTCTCTTCGATTAAATGGAGTAATTTCTGATCTTTTTTTCCATCAGATTCTGGTTACAGTGGTGACCAAATGTGACCCTGGCAGGTGCTATGCATCATGATTATTCTAGACTATGCCATTATCCCCTTTAGATATCCCGTTTTTCCCCAAAAAGCTTCTTTCCCTTCCGGGATCCTCCCACACCACACCCATGTCTCTTATACATTTCTGAGTGTGCTCTGTAGCGGAGAGGCAATATTCCCCAGGTTATCTCCGCTTATAATCCCAGTGAGGCTCAGGAACATGTAAATGGTAAATCCACAAGCAAGGTTTCCAACAGGTAAAATAATAGCAATATCCCAACCGCAATCCCAATAACTGGACGACACACAGTTTCAGGAGCAGAACCAACTTCCTTTTATCCACACTGTCCTTTTTAAAGCATGCTCCCATGCAAGGGAGGGATTTACAAACATTAACACAGTAGCCAATCCTGTCCTGGTAGCCTCCCACACATCTCCTCCCTTCAGCCAGCATCATAATCCCCTTATCTAGTACAGTAATTCCCCCCATTCCTGGATGTACCCCTAAACATAGGGGTACCCCTTTAAATCATACATCCCCTGGTAGCCCTGATCTGGGTGAACAACATATCCAAAAATCACCCAGATCAGACCAGGGGTTCGGGAAATTCATGGAGGGAATAAAATGACTGACCGCACAGAGTGAACTAGCCGAATGCAGTTCCATGCGAATGGGCCCTGCGGTCGGTCCTGGAATAAGGGAACAAACTGCACGAAAGCCTCTAGCTATAGAGGCTAGGGAGGGTTCGCCTAAATCCCCTCGTTCGGTTCTTTCTATCTACCGGACGAGGGGCTGTTCGGTAGTTAGGAACCGAACGGACCGGGCATGTGGAGGCTTCAGCGGTGTTCACCTAGTCGAGTGTCCGATTTGAGTTCCAGACACTCGACGGCAAAACACCGCTGTTCGGGAGTTTTAAAATGGCCGCCGCCACGTTCGTTTGTCGAATGGCGGCCACCCCCGAGAACAAAGGACGGTTACTTAACTTGTCAATTACCCGTTCGCAACAATGTTGCAACGGGTAATTGAGGACACACTTTACACATGGGAGGTCTGATTGTTTGGTAGTTTCATTCTCTTAGTTTATTCGAATGAAACTACCGAACAATCAGAGGAATATATTTCTTTTAACACAAGTACAACATACAGTTATGCGAATGCAGCTTATTCACAGTAAATTGCAGGACAGCCCAGTGCCATCCGCTACATGCTCTGTGTTTGAAATAAAGCTTTGTTATACCGTTCTCAACGTGTCAGTGTGTTTTCAATGATTGGGGTTTTTGGTAATGTGAATTGATTGATATGAAAACACTTGATGTGATTTCACCAAATGACAATGGGTATACATCTTGGCACATGGCCACTAGCAATGGCATGGGTCATTCCAGGATGAGCATAGCTGAGATTGTCCCTGATGGAAGTGATTTGGCTGTTGCTCCACATTTCTCTACCCAGCCTCCACGTTTGTTTGCGTCCCTTCCTGATGTGTTAGAGTAGATTAGTGTGGTATACGTTCCCCTGGTACTTGATATATGTCATGTAATTTGGCCACTATTTATTTTCCCAATCTAGATCTGATGAGTGAGATGTATATATAATATCTTTGTATTTTTAGGGTCCACATTGGTACTTCTGTGAGTGAGAAAGGGATAATATGGCAGGCAATTCCATGTTTTTGTATTGCAATTTAATGAAGTAGTGTGTCTTTAATTGCTTTATGTATCTTGCAGCCACACTTGCAATTGCAAGTAGCTAAAAGAGTCCAATTTAATATTAGTAACTTCTGCGGGCTACAGTAACTTCAGTTTAGACAATTTAATAGAGTCCTATGTCAATTGCTATCTTGTATTGTTGTGTGATTTCTCCCAAGCCCTTGTAGTATGCCCTGGGCTTGGGAGAATTTAGGGGGCTCTGTGTCAAATTTTCATTTTGAAAAACTTTATTTTATCTGTGGAGTGTGTGTTGGGGTATAATTATTACATTGGATTAATATTTTGGGAATAGTACCACTTTAAGGGTGACCAGTAGACACTTCCATTAGCCAACCAAGATACCCAGTTCACTCCCAATTGCACGGTCGGGCTAGGGTCCTTGGCGTTCTCCATAGACCTGAATGGGAGATCCACCGGGCCAATTGAGCCATCAAGTATTTTTAGCAAGGCTGTCAAAACTGCAATTAAAACACTTTGTTTCAGTAGAGCAGTGTCAAGTGCTGTCAGGTGTTTTGATCCCTTTAATCCTTTGTCTTGTGGTTAACATAAAATTAGAGAAAAGAGCATAGATGTCTACTTGACCTTAGTAATTTTTTGTGACCCACATTTAAATTGCTAAAATTATTATGGAGGTCTTGGTCAGCTACTAGAAGTGAATATACCCCAGATGCCCTTGACTCCCCTAATTCGACTCTCCTCCAACTCAATAAAGGTAGTGTTACCCAGGAGATTAGCTATGGAGTGGATACATTCACTCAACAGTCCCCCAAGTGTACAAGGCCCTCGCCCAGACAATTTGAGTCACATTCAATTGCAAGGCCGCATCTCGCAGTATACAGGCAGTATGTCTGCGGGCTTAAACTCTGCTACAATTAACATGCTATTCAATTAAGCAAGCCCGCAAGCTACAGGCTGAAAGCCGAAACCGTAAACCATGCAATCATATGTAGCATTTCAGATTGTGAACAAGATCAATTAAGCAAGGCTGTAACTACCCATTGAGAAACAAGCCAATAGAAAGTGATACCGTCATCATTAGGCAGTATAATCCGATATGCAATCGGACTCTCAAACCTGCAAAACACAAAATTATAAAAATGAATGACGATACTGTTCTAGTCCATGTGGGTGCCCTAATATGCATTAACTCATTGATTACCAAGATCAATGTAACCCACGAAATGAAACGTAAAAAAAAAATATTTTTGATTGCTGATTTGCGAGCTTGAGATTATTGTACAATTAATTATAATGTCTTTTATAGCTTTCACTGTCATTTACAGTGCAGTATTGATATTTTATTTGCATTTACGGTGCAGACATGTCTTTAACCACTTTGCGGGTCCCATCTGGTACCCGTCGTATTTTCTTCTACAGCTGTTTACGGGTGTGAAAATATTTGGGGGCTTGCGGAATGATAGCAATTGAATAGCGATTTACGATTTTAGTGATTGTAACTCTTGCAGACGTGAAAGATCAATGGCTTAGATGGGGTGTAAGTTAAGGTTGTAACAACCACAGGGATTTTCAGCTAGTAACTCTCGCAAAAAGATGCCAATTGAATAGCAAATTAGTTTACGTGTTCCAGTAACTTACAATTGTTCAATTGAATGAGGCTCTCTGGCTCCAGGGCTAACTGTAGCGTATCAACTATACTGCGCCAAAATCCTGACAAGCTGGCACTGGGTCCTTGGAGATAGTCCTAGCCCACGTGGGGGTTACAGAGGGGGCACAAGGTGTCAAACTCATCTTTGCCTATGGAAGTGGACCTTACTGATTGGGCAACAAAAACTGTATAAAAAGGTGAACTCAAAATTAAAGCATATGCAATGTTTATGACTAGTGATGTCGCGAACATCAATATTTCGGTTCGCGAACCGCGGACGCGAATTCCATCAAATGTTCGCGAACGGACGAACATCGGCGAACCGCCATAGACTTCAATGGGCAGGCGAATTTCAAAACCCACAGGGACTCTTTCTGGCCACAATAGTGATGGGAAAGTTGTTTCAAGGGGACTAACACCTGGACTGTGGCATGCCGGAGGGGGATCCATGGCAAAACTCCCACGGAAAATTACATAGTTGATGCAGAGTCTTGTTTTAAGCCATAAAGGGCATAAATCACCTAACATTCCTAAATTGTTTGGAATAACATGCTTTAAAACATCAGATATGATGTTGTATCGATCAGGTAGTGTAAGGGTTACACCCGCTTCACAGTAACAGACCAATCTCCCTGTTTAATGCACCGCAAACAACCGCAAACAGTCCCTTTGCACAACCGCAAACTCCCCATTTGCACAAGGTTGGATACCAAGCTAGCCATGTCCCGTTCCTTGTCCTCACTGATGTCATTGAAGGTCTCTTCCTCCACTCAGGCACCAAGGGTCCCCGAAAGGTGACAACAAGCCCCCTGGGATGCCTGCTGTGTTTGGTCTTCCACCTCCTCAAAGCCACCTTCCTCCTCTGACTCCTCTTCTTCAGACTCCTCTCTCTGCCACTGTGCACTGGCAAAAGTTAGCAGAGTAGGAATTGTAGGCCTCACACACACGCCTGTAGGCAGGCAACTGATATTCAATCGATTATAGTCAAAAAAGGGTTCTTTTATTTCACTGTACACTACGGTTGCACTAGATATGAGTGTCACTGTGCACTGGCAAAAGTTGGCAGAGTAGATGCAATAGGCTTCACACACACGCCTGTAGGCAGGCAACTGATATTCAATCGATTACAGTCAAAAAAGTGTTGTTTTATGTCACTGTACACTACGGTTGCACTAGATATGAGTGTCACTGTGCACTGGCAAAAGTTGGCAGAGTAGATGCAATAGGCCTCACACATAGGCCTGTAGGCAGGCAACTGATATTCAATCGATTACAGTCAAAAAAGTGTTGTTTTATGTCACTGTACACTACAGTTGCACCAGATATGAGTGTCACTGGGCACTGGCAAAAGTTGGCAGAGTAGATGCAATAGGCCTCACACAAACGCCTGTAGGCAGGCAACTGATATTCAATTGATTACAGTCAAAAAAGTGTTGTTTTATGTCACTGTACACTACGGTTGCACTAGATATGAGTGTCACTGTGCACTGGCAAAAGTTGGCACACTAGATGCAATAGGCCTCACACACAGGCCTGTAGGCAGGCAACTGATATTCAATCGATTACAGTCAAAAAAGGGTTATTTTATTTCACTGTACACTACGGTTGCACTAGATATGAGTGTCACTGTGCACTGGCAAAAGTTGGCAGAGTAGATGCAATAGGCCTCACACACACAACTGTAGGCAGGCAACTGATATTCAATCGATTATTTAAAAAAAGGGTTGTTTTATGTCACTGTACAATACGGTTGCACTAGATATGAGTGTCACTGTGCACTGGCAAAAGTTGGCACACTAGATGCAATAGGCTTCACACACACGCCTGTAGGCAGGCAACTGATATTCAATCGATTACAGTCAAAAAAGGGTTGTTTTATGTCACTGTACACTACGGTTGCACCAGATATGAGTGTCACTGTGCACTGGCAAAAGCTGGCAGAGTAGATGCAATAGGCCTCACACACACGCTAGCAGGCAGGCATATGCAATTAGATTACACAGAAAAAAATTATAAAATAAAATAAATGATGTTCTAGCCCTAAAAAGGGCTTTTTGGGTTGCTGTCCTTGCAGCAGATATCAAATGAGTTCTTCAGGTGTGTAGTGAAAGCTAAATACACAGCCTGGCTATCTATTTCCCTATTAAATCAGCAGCAGGTAGAATATATGTCCTCTCTCAACGAATGTAGCTTCAGAATGATTCTAAAATGGAGGCTGTCCTTCAGATGGAAGTCCCTGGAAGGGAGTGTATGCTGCTGATTGGCTGGAATGTGTCTGCTGACTGTAGGGTGCAGGGTCAAAGTTTCCTCAATGATAAAGAATAGGGAGCGGACCGAAAAGCGCATGTGTTCGCCGTTCGATGCGAACGGAACATGCGAAAATCGCCGCGAATAGTTCTCCGGCATATTGTTCTGGACATCACTATTTAGGACACATATGTATAGTGTGTATCATTTAGAGGGGAGGAATTTATTATATTTTTTATCCAGAAATTAATTTCTTCAACTTTTCCTGGTACCTAGGACTTTGTCCTGAGACACTGCAACTTGGTCCTGAAACTGCAACTTGGACTGGAAAATCGGCAAATTGTCCTAGCCTCTGGTTAAGCTGCCCTATGTGTGGGAATAAAGAACCTAAAAACATGTGGGTAGGATTGGTTTCATTGGCCTATTCAAGCACAACAGAGAACAGGCTGTGACACTGACATTTCATATTTCAAATACTTTTGTGTTGAAAAAATGTGCAACTGAGTAATAAAAAAGGTAGTATTTACTGTAGGTAAGGTAAAAATGCAGTTGCTCAGGGTGGGCTACTCTTCCCTTCTTCCTGTGATGGCTCATCTTCAGTAGCTTAACTAATTTCCTCACTTTCAACTCCATATTTGACCCTCTGTAATCAAGTTTTTGTATTCAGCACTCCACAGAGATAGCACTCACCTATGTAGAAAACTGCTTGCTCAAAGCCAAGTCCAAAGGTTACGATCTCTGAATTCTTCCTGACTTTTGACCACCATCTTCTCCTTCAAACTCTTCAGTCCTTTGGCATCTATAACACAGTAGTCTCTTGGTTTTGCATCCTAGCTCTCTGACAGCATCTTCACTGTTTCCTTCTCTGGAGCTTCTTCCAGTCTTGCTCAGTCCTGGGTCTCTTGCTCTTTTATATTTATACTAGCGACTTGCCCGTCAAAAATTACGGAGAAATAAAAAAGTGTTGAAATGCTGTTTGTCACACAATGTGAGTGTACTGTGTGCCTCAACTATATAGACCCCTCTAACACAGTAATAAACTCATGTAATAACACTATAAGTGCCATGAGGATCATCCAGGACCCTCATGACACAAAGTCTAAGCACTACACCATTTTAACCCGGTCTATTATGGGGGTCTATACAGAGCCTCATAAGCCTCTATTTAACCCCATTAGTCCCATAAGGTTATTTAAAGACCCTCCTGAAACAGTTAGAAGCCTAACATTACCCCGTAAATGCTATGAGGGTTCTCCAGTACCCTCATGACACTAAGTACAAACACTACAGTGCACTAAACCCATCCCAATAAACCATTAAATCTAAACTAATACCCCTCTACACTAACCTATTAACACCTACACTACCTACCTACACTACCTGTATTGACCCCCACGAGTAACAGGGTTAGTTAAGGGTTTATGGGTGTCTGGATTGACCCCCATGAGTGACGGGGTTAATTAAGTGCTTATGGGGGTCTATATTGACCCCCATCAGTGACGGGGTTAATTAAGGGCTTATGGGGGTCTGTATTGACCCCCATGCGTGACAGGGTTAATTAAGTGCTTATCGGGTCTGTATTGACCCCCATGAGTGACAGGGTTAATTCGGGGTTTATGGTGTCTGTATTGACCCCCATGAGTGAGGGGGTTAATCAAGTGCTTATGGGGGTCTGTATTGACCCCCATGAGTGACGGGGTTAATTAAGTGCTTATGGGGGTCTGTATTGAACCCCATGAGTGACAGGGTTAATGAAGGGCTTATGGGGGTCTGTATTGACCCCCATGAGTGACAGGGTTAATGAAGGGCTTATGGGGGTCTGTATTGACCCCCATGAGTAACAGGGTTAGTTAAGGGTTTATGGGGGTCTGGATTGACCCCCATGAGTGACAGGGTTATTCAGGGGTTGATGGGGCTCTGTGTAGAACCCCATGAGTGATAGGGTTAATTTTTTTTTTATTACGGGTCCTTTAAGGACCTTTACGGTTCTTTAAGGACCTGCAAGGTGGGAATTTTGAATTTTGTTTGTAGCCGGGGTCCCCGATCGGACCCCCACTGCGAGGGTTAATGTGGGGTTAATGCAGGTTTCCGAGCTTATCTCGGATCCCTTCTTGGGTAAGTTGTACGTGGCTGGGCGGTCTGGGGTTGTGGAGCCTCGTTTTTATTTTTTTCAGCGGACATTTTTTTCCTCGCTTAGCCGTTTTTAAAGTGCCGAAACGGTGGAATTTGGGGTTAAATTCACGTATAACCTCACTTCCACATGTCCTGGCTGTCAACCCGTGCTGGGTCTCTTCCTCATGTTACCTGAAGCTCAACATCGCAGAGAGAGAGCTCCCACTTTCCCCTCCCTCTGTCACAAACCCCACCCTGAATCTCTCTTTTACTGATGAGAACCCCCAGCTCTAAGACCGGTTTCTTTGGAGTGATACTGGGATCTGCACTTTCCTTCAAGCCATACATTCAGTCTCTAGCCATATTCTGATGATTTAACTTTAAGAACATCTTCAGAATTTATCACTTTCTTACACAAGAAACTACAAAAATTCCAATACACTCACTCATCTTATCTTGTCTTAACTTCTAGTCTCAATCCTTACTGGCCATGAACCATGTATCCCAAATTCAATCCATCATAAATGTCTTAGCAAGACTCATCCACCCTGCTCACCATTCCCCCACCACTGTACCTTCCAGTCCATCTCTCCATTTGCTTCCCATATCATGCAACATCAAATTCAACATCTTGACTCCAACATAGGAAACCCTTGAGGTGTCTGCACCCTCCTACATCTCTGGTCAAGGGGAGTGTAGAGGAGGAGGTGGGTGGTGGCCGGGTGGCCCTAGCACCAGGTACACGTAGGAGAGGGACATAAAAGAAGGGGCCTTATCCCAGGGGGGTGGTTAGTTCGGGGAAGGGACAGGCCTCAGGGACATGTCAGGGAGGCAAGGGTCCCCGTCCACAGTCGGGAGGGCAAGAGGCTAAGTACTCTGTGCCCCTTTCTTGTGTCCCCCCTCTCTCTCCCGTGTCTCTTCCCCTCCTCTCCCTCCCCTGTGTCTCTTCCCCTCCCTGTGTCTCTTCCCCCTCTCCCTTCCCTGTGTCTCTTCCCCCCCTCTCCCTTCCCTGTGTCTCTTTCCCTCCCCCTCCCTTCCGTGTCTCTTTTCCGCCCCCTCCCTTATCACCGTCCTCATGCTCCCTCCTCAACCCCCCTCCTCAACCGCCCTCTTCATCCTCAACTCCATCCTCAACCTCCCTCCTCAACCCCCCTCCTCAACCCCCCTCCTCAACCTCTCTCCTCCACCCCCCATCTTCATCCTCAACCTCCCTCCTCATCCTCAACCCCCCTCCTCATCCTAAACCCACCTCCTCATTTTACCCCTCTATTTACCTCCCCCTCTCCCCTCACTTACCTTGCATCTGCAGCTGCTCCTCTGTGCTCCTTTCGGCTGCGTCGGGACCCGGCCAATGCTAATGGCGTGACGCGCATGTGACGTCAAGTCATTAGCATATGCCGGGTCCCGACGCAGCCGGAAGGGGGTTTAGGATGAGGAGGGGGGTTGAGGATGGGGGGGTTGAGGATGAGGATGGGGGGGATTGAGGATGGGGGAATGAGGATGGGGGGTTAAGGATGATAAGGGAGGGGAGGGAAAGAGCCACAGCGGGGAAAGAGAGACACGGGGGGGAAAGAGAGACATGGGGGAAAGAGAGACATGGGGGTGGTGACTCGAGTATAAGGCGAGGAGGCCCTTTTCAGCCTTAAAAAAAGGGCTGAAAAACTCGGCTTATACTCAAGTATATACGGTATCTGAAAAATAACATTTTATTTTTTGCAATATTTGATATTTGGAGGTTGTTGTGCGTGTAATTGTAATGGCTTCCATTGCTTTCCCCATATTAAAGTGCATTGGTGTCTTTATATTGTGATTTGCAGTGTGACAAACTAGTCTGTAAAGCTTCTGCGGGTCCTATTTGGAACCCGTAAGCTTTGGGCCGCCATTTGTCGTTTGTGGGCTTCATTGTGGCTGCGGTGTTGTGAGATTTTGGCAATTGGATAGCAATTAGCGATTTTAGTAAGTCTTGTGGCCTTGAAAGATCAAAGGCTTTTGGAGGCTGTACGTTACGGGTTTAACCGTCGCCATGTTTTCAAAGCCGTAACTCGTAAGCCCTCAAAAAGACAGCAATTGAATAGCAAATTAACTTGCGATTGCCCTTACGGGCTACTGGATCGCCCGAAAGCTCAATTGAATGAGGCTCACTGTTTCCTGGCATCAACTCTAAAACTGCCAGACAGGAAAAGGGAGATTTGTAATTGGGCAGAGCCCAGGGAGGCCAGGAATGTCAGAACAGGTGCCAAGTGGGCAAGCCCAGAGCTGCCCGTGGATGTACGGGAATATTGTCAAGGACTTAATAAAAATACTATAATTTAATGAGAGTTACAGGTAATTAGTGACTCAGCTTTATATGTTGTGCAAGCACCTGAGATATTATTAACACTATAAATAATATATCTAGTTACTAATAAGTTACAGACTAAGGACTGAAGGGGGAGCGTCTCACTTTATCTCTTCTACACACTGCGACTATGATAAGTTACAGACTAAGGACTGAAGGGGGAGCGTCTCACTCCATCTCTTCTACACACCGTGACTGTGATAAGGAATGAAGGGTGAGAGGCCTGTCACGTCCTTCCTGTTGCTGCACTAGGACCTCCATAGCTTCCTGTCACGTCCTTCCTGTTTCTGCACTAGGACCTCCATAGCTCCCTGTCACGTCCTTCCTGATGCTGCACTAGGACCTCCATAGCTCCCTGTCACGTCCTTCCTGTTGCTGCACTAGGACCTCCATAGCTCCCTGTCACGTCCTTCCTGTTGCTGCACTAGGACCTCCATAGCTCCCTGTCACGTCCTTCCTGTTGCTGCACTAGGACCTCCATAGCTCCCTGTCACGTCCTTCCTGTTGCTGCACTAGGACCTCCATAGCTCCCTGTCACGTCCTTCCTGTTGCTGCACTAGGACCTCCATAGCTCCCTGTCACTTCCTTCCTGTTGCTGCACTAGGATCTCCATAGCTCCCTGTCACGTCCTTCCTGTTGCTGCACTAGGACCTCCATAGCTCCCTGTCACGTCCTTCCTGTTGCTGCACTAGGACCTCCATAGCTCCCTGTCACGTCCTTCCTGTTGCTGCACTAGGACCTCCATAGCTCCCTGTCACTTCCTTCCTGTTGCTGCACTAGGATCTCCATAGCTCCCTGTCACATCCTTCCTGTTGCTGCACTAGGACCCCCATTGCTCCCTGTCACGTCCTTCCTGTTGCTGCACTAGGACCCCCATTGCTCCCTGTCACGTCCTTCCTGTTGCTACACTAGGACCTCCATAGCTCCCTGTCACATCCTCCCTGTTGCTGCACTGGGACCTCCATAGCTGCCTGTCACATCCTTCCTGATGCTGCACTAGGACCTCCATAGCTGCCTGTCACATCCTCCCTGTTGCTGCACTGGGACCTCCATAGCTCCCTGTCACTTCCTTCCTGATGCTGCACTAGGACCTCCATAGCTCCCTGTCACATCCTTCCTGATACTGCACTAGGACCTCCATAGCTCCCTGTCACGTCCTCCCTGTTGCTGCACTAGGACCTCCATAGCTCCCTGTCACGTCCTCCCTGTTGCTGCACTAGGACCTCCATAGCTCCCTGTCACGTCCTCCCTGTTGCTGCACTAGGACCTCCATAGCTCCCTGTCACATCCTCCCTGTTGCTGCACTAGGACCTCCATAGCTCCCTGACACATCCTCCCTGTTGCTGCACTAGGACCTCCATAGCTCCCTGTCACGTCCTTCCTGTTGCTGCACTAGGACCTCCATAGCTCCCTGTCACGTCCTTCCTGTTGCTGCACTAGGACCTCCATAGCTCCCTGTCACGTCCTTCCTGTTGCTGCACTAGGACCTCCATAGCTCCCTGTCACGTCCTTCCTGTTGCTGCACTAGGACCTCCATAGCTCCCTGTCACTTCCTTCCTGTTGCTGCACTAGGATCTCCATAGCTCCCTGTCACGTCCTTCCTGTTGCTGCACTAGGACCTCCATAGCTCCCTGTCACGTCCTTCCTGTTGCTGCACTAGGACCTCCATAGCTCCCTGTCACGTCCTTCCTGTTGCTGCACTAGGACCTCCATAGCTCCCTGTCACTTCCTTCCTGTTGCTGCACTAGGACCTCCATAGCTCCCTGTCACATCCTTCCTGTTGCTGCACTAGGACCCCCATTGCTCCCTGTCACGTCCTTCCTGTTGCTGCACTAGGACCCCCATTGCTCCCTGTCACGTCCTTCCTGTTGCTACACTAGGACCTCCATAGCTCCCTGTCACATCCTCCCTGTTGCTGCACTGGGACCTCCATAGCTGCCTGTCACATCCTTCCTGATGCTGCACTAGGACCTCCATAGCTGCCTGTCACATCCTCCCTGTTGCTGCACTGGGACCTCCATAGCTCCCTGTCACTTCCTTCCTGATGCTGCACTAGGACCTCCATAGCTCCCTGTCACATCCTTCCTGATACTGCACTAGGACCTCCATAGCTCCCTGTCACGTCCTCCCTGTTGCTGCACTAGGACCTCCATAGCTCCCTGTCACGTCCTCCCTGTTGCTGCACTAGGACCTCCATAGCTCCCTGTCACGTCCTCCCTGTTGCTGCACTAGGACCTCCATAGCTCCCTGTCACATCCTCCCTGTTGCTGCACTAGGACCTCCATAGCTCCCTGACACATCCTCCCTGTTGCTGCACTAGGACCCCCATTGCTCCCTGTCACGTCCTTCCTGTTACTGCACTAGGACCCCCATTGCTCCCTGTCACATCCTCCCTGTTGCTGCACTAGGACCTCCATAGCTCCCTGTCACGTCCTTCCTGTTGCTGCACTAGGACCTCCATAGCTTCCTGTCACATCCTTCCTTTTGTTGCAGGAAGGACCTCCATAGCTCCCTGTCACTTCCTTCCTGATGCTGCACTAGGACCCCCATTGCTCCCTGTCACGTCCTCCCTGTTGCTGCACTAGGACCTCCAAAGCTCCCTGTCACATCCTTCTTGTTGCTGCACTAGGACCTCCATAGCTCCCTGTCACTTCCTTCCTGTTGCTGCACTAGGACCTCCTTAGCTCCCTGTCACTTCCTCCCTGTTGCTGCACTAGGAACTCCATAGCTCCCTGTCACTTCCTTCCTGTTGCTGCACTAGGACCTCCATAGCTCCCTGTCACATCCTCCCTGTTGCTGCACTAGGACCTCCATAGCTCCCTGTCACGTCCTTCCTGTTGCTGCACTAGGACCCCCATTGCTTCCTGTCACATCCTCCCTGTTGCTGCACTAGGACCTCCATAGCTCCCTGTCACATCCTTCTTGTTGCTGCACTAGGACCCCCATTGCTCCCTGTCACATCCTCCCTGTTGCTGCACTAGGACCTCCTTAGCTCCCTGTCACATCCTTCCTGTTGCTGCACTAGGACCTCCATAGCTCCCTGTCACGTACTTCCTGTTGCTGCACTAGGACCTCCAAAGCTCCCTGTCACGTCCTTCTTGTTTCTGCACTAGGACCTCCATAGCTCCCTGTCACTTCCTTCCTGTTGCTGCACTAGGACCCCCATTGCTCCCTGTCACATGCTTCCTGTTGCTGCACTAGGACCCCCATTGCTCCCTGTCACATCCTCCCTGTTGCTGCACTAGGACCTCCTTAGCTCCCTGTCACGTCCTCCCTGTTGCTGCACTAGGACCTCCATAGCTCCCTGTCACGTCCTTCCTGTTGCTGCACTATGACCTCCATAGCTCCCTGTCACTTCCTCCCTGTTGCTGCACTAGGACCTCCATAGCTCCCTGTCACATCCTTCCTGTTGCTGCACTAGGACCTTTATAGCTCCCTGTCACGTCCTTCCTGTTGCTGCACTAGGACCCCCATTGCTTCCTGTCAAATCCTTTTTGTTTCTGCACTAGGACCTCCATAGCTCCCTGTCACTTCCTTCCTGTTGCTGCACTAGGACCCCCATTGCTCCCTGTCACATGCTTCCTGTTGCTGCACTAGGACCTCCATAGCTCCCTGTCACTTCCTCCCTGTTGCTGCACTAGGACCTCCATAGCTCCCTGTCACATCCTTCCTGTTGCTGCACTAGGACCTTTATAGCTCCCTGTCACGTCCTTCCTGTTGCTGCACTAGGACCTTCATAGCTGCCTGTCACGTCCTTCCTGTTGCTGCACTAGGACCTCCATAGCTCCCTGTCACGTACTTCCTGTTGCTGCACTAGGACCTCCATAACTCCCTGTCACGTCCTTCCATTTGCTGCACTAGGACCTTCATAGCTGCCTGTCACGTCCTTCCTGTTGCTGCACTAGGACCTCCATAGCTCCCTGTCACGTACTTCCTGTTGCTGCACTAGGACCTCCATAGCTGCCTGTCACTTCCTTCCTGTTGCTGCACTAGGACCTCCATAGCTCCCTGTCACATCCTCCCTGTTGCTGCACTAGGACCTCCATAGCTCCCCGTCACTTCCTTCCTGTTGCTGCACTAGGACCTCCATAGCTCCCTGTCACATCCTCCCTGTTGCTGCACTAGGACCTCCATAGCTGCCTGTCACATCCTTCCTGATGCTGCACTAGGACCTCCATAGCTCCCTGTCACGTCCTCCCTGTTGCTGCACTAGGACCTCCATAGCTCCCTGTCACGTCCTCCCTGTTGCTGCACTAGGACCTCCATAGCTCCCTGTCACGTACTTCCTGTTGCTGCACTAGGACCTCCATAGCTGCCTGTCACGTCCTTCCTGTTGCTGCACTAGGACCTCCAATGCTCCCTGTCACGTCCTCCCTGTTGCTGCACTAGGACCTCCTTACCTCCCTGTCACGTCCTTCTTGTTGCTGCACTAGGATCTCCATAGCTCCCTGTCACATCCTTCCTGTTGCTGCACTAGGACCTCCATAGCTCCCTGTCACGTCCTTCCTGTTGCTGCACTAGGACCTCCATAGCTCCCTGTCACTTCCTTCCTGTTGCTGCACAAGGACCTCCACAGCTCCCTGTCACTTCCTTCCTGTTGCTGCACTAGGACCTCCATAGCTCCCTGTCACTTCCTTCCTGTTGCTGCACTAGGACCTCCATAGCTCCCCGTCACATCCTCCCTGTTGCTGCACGAGGATCTCCATGGCTTCGTGTCACTTCCTTCCTGCGCTCCTCCTCCTTCTCCACGCTCTTCGCATGGAGATGATGACAACAAAGTGTTTGTTAGTTCAGTAATGTGGCGCCCCTGTTAGAGATGCGCCTGTAAGCTTAGGCCTACATCGCTAATGGATAATCCGGGCCAGCAGGTACTCAATGCTCCCAGCCATAACATTACTGATCCCACCCACAGCTAGCACACCCAATCCTTGTCAGTAATGTTACACAGGTACTCAATGCTCCCCAGCCATAACATTACTGATCCCACCAGCAGCTTGTACACCTAATCCTTGTCAGTAATGTTACACAGGTACTCAATGCTCCCTGGCCATAACATTACTGATCCCATCTGCAGCTCTTAACCCAATCCTTGTCAGTAATGTTACACTGGTACTCAATGTTCCCCAGCCATAACATTACTGATCCCACCCGCAACACGTACACCAAATCCTTGTCAGTAATGTTACACAGGTACTCATTGTTCCCCAGCCATAACATTACTGATCCCACACGCAACTCGTACACCAAATCCTTGTCAGTAATGTTACACAGGTACTCAATGCTCCCCAGTCATAACGTTACTTATCCCACCTGAAGCTTGTACACCCAATCCTTGTCAGTAATGTTACTCAGGTACTCAATGCTCCCCGGCCATAACATTACTGATCCCATCTGCAGCTCTTAACCCAATCCTTGTCAGTAATGTTACACAGGTACTCAATGCTCCCCACTCATAACGTTACTTATCCCACCTGAAGCTCGTTCCCCCAATCCTTGTCAGTAATGTTACACAGGTACTCAATGCTCCCCAGTCATAACGTTACTTATCCCACCTGAAGCTTGTACACCCAATCCTTGTCAGTAATGTTACTCAGGTACTCAATGCTCCCCGGCCATAACATTACTGATCCCATCTGCAGCTCTTAACCCAATCCTTGTCAGTAATGTTACACAGGTACTCAATGCTCCCCACTCATAACGTTACTTATCCCACCTGAAGCTCGTTCCCCCAATCCTTGTCAGTAATGTTACACAGGTACTCAATGCTCCCCAGTCATAACGTTACTTATCCCACCTGAAGCTTGTACACCCAATCCTTGTCAGTAATGTTACTCAGGTACTCAATGCTCCCCGGCCATAACATTACTGATCCCATCTGCAGCTCTTAACCCAATCCTTGTCAGTAATGTTACACAGGTACTCAATGCTCCCCACTCATAACGTTACTTATCCCACCTGAAGCTCGTTCCCCCAATCCTTGTCAGTAATGTTACACAGGTACTCAATGCTCCCCAGTCATAACGTTACTTATCCCACCTGAAGCTCGTTCCCCCAATCCTTGTCAGTAATGTTACTCTGGTAACCTGAAAGGCCTGGAAGGATATAGTTCTAATCCCAGTATTTATACTGTTTGTCCTTCCTAAAGTCTGAAATCCTTTAGGTAAAGTTACACTAAGCCTGGTCTGGTCTCATGTAATATGTAAATGTTCCCCCTAAATGTCATTATATATATAGTTCTCAGCAGCGGGCTTGCCAAAATCGGTTGGTAATGCAATGGAGAAATTGCAGGCTCGCAAAGCGAGGGGCCGCATTTGCGGAGGTGGAGGCTCTGCGCCGCCTCACAACCGGTTACAAACGATCACACAAGCGGGACTTTGATAGAAAACAATAGACACGCAATGACTACGGACTTACACAAACTCGCAAAAATACGACCTTAACGGACGAACCTTGTGCACCTGAAAACATTAAAAAAACAATAAATACACACAAAAATTACATAAAAAGCT
Organism: Discoglossus pictus; assembly: GCA_027410445.1. Taxonomy (NCBI): domain Eukaryota; kingdom Metazoa; phylum Chordata; class Amphibia; order Anura; family Alytidae; genus Discoglossus; species Discoglossus pictus. Next base: position 201,033 of record JAPZIH010000786.1, read on the forward strand.
TACCCACAGCAAGGGGGGGGGGGGGACCCAGGACCTCTGCAAGTGAAGTTACACCTCAATTTAAGTCCAAATTACCAAATTTAGACACGCGAAAATCCCCTAAGTAAGAGAAAAAATGGCCGCCGAAAAAAACGAAAACAAGGCTACAGGACCCTAAAGCCGCAAAACACCCCTAAGCACATACGGCTTTTCCAAAAAGCCGTACAAGGTACAAGATACACTTTTACCAAGTACCTAATTCTTCCACACCCGCGTACGACATACACAATCGCCACCATTTTACAACACTAACTTACACAATGCGGAAGTACCCAGCTACACTAACGGCTTCCCCTTGCGCACGCAGCCTATTTACACTACACACTGCACACATTGCTGACACTTACATCTCAGCTCCACAACACTGCAAACCCACATTGTATGCTGCAGGAACATCAAAACAGATTGTCAGCTCTTCAGCACAATGCTTCCTGCATATATTACTTACAAATAGGTAAAGTATATTAATTTATTAAATATTTAATTAGCATACAAAAATACATATACACAAAAAAATAAAAATAAAACACTATCGCAATAAACACAAAACCCATTCACTGCACGCCTCACAACGAGCGCCAACGCTACTCATAGCACACAAACTACACCAGGGGACAGCCTTGCAATAAGCACAAAAAGCAGATCAGCGCCGACCTTACAATGACAGCAAAAGTGCCTCTGATAAAAAAAAATACAACAACCAACAGCCACGCAATGAGCGCCAAAAGATCTCAGACCACCCAAAAAATTTATGTCGGTGCCCAACAGCATTACCTGCATTACAATTTTATTGCCCCGTCATTTTTGACAGGCGAGTCGCTAGTTAAATAATATATGTGTGTCCTTACCCCAAAAATCTGTAATTCTGGACCTTGACTTCACTTTTTACAAAGACATTTGGACCTTGCTGTTCTGTATGAAAAGTACTTGATTGCCCCCGCACGAGATTCATTTTGGGCAATAACAAACCCAACCAAAGTATAAACAGGTTGTGACCTAATAAATATAAGTGGAATCCCAGATTGTGGCCAAGTTTGTGCTTATTATTTGGCAATGTAGTATCCCCTGAGGGTAACTGTTTCTCAATTCTATCTCTTCCCGTCTTTGCACCTCATGTCATTTCCCAAACAGCCTCCGTGCCAACTTCCCCGTGTTTGGGTATAAATGTTGCTGAGGGCTGAGCCGGCTCCTCACAGTCTAGTGAAGATGCAGATGTATGTGGCTCTCATTTTATTTCTAGTCCCCTATGGTGAATTTATATGATGTCTCACATACTATGCATACCCATGGAATTGATGGTACAAAGCATATGTATATTGTGACGACCCAGAGTTGCACCTCAATTTTCTCCCTCTAGGTCGTGCCTTTTGAGTTCAATCTCTCAGCGCCCAGCTCTGCCTCAGGACCATTGTTCAAGGAGAAGCAGGAAATTCAAATCCCTTTAGTTAGGATAGCTCAGAAAGAAATACACATGCACCTTTTCTTAGTGCAGACAACCTCAGACATCCTGTTGCTTAGCATGTCAGAGTCAGACTGCCATTTATTCTTACTTGCATAGAAATATATCACAAACACAAAAAGATTTCACCCACACACCCCTCATAATGCCATTCCCTGTTTCTGGGGTCTGCCCTTCCGACTGTGACCTCATTACCCCGTCACTAGGTGATAAACCCCTCTCCCTGGTCAGAGCCTGGGGTTATCTAGTTAGGTCACGTCAAATCTTAGGTGAAGCATATCACTTTATGACTATCTGAGGCTAGAGAGTTGATGCCTTCTTGCAGAGTTAACTCTTAGTTGTCACACATGGTGGAAAAGTCTATCTGTTAGTTGCAGGTGACATAACACTACAAAAGTGCACACAACACCATATAGCAACCACAACATTAATTATTGTGGCCCATTGATACACATATATCCTTTATTCCTCCATCACAAGTGGTTATTGTTTCATACCAAGCACAAGGAAAGACTAATTGGGGATATTATTTGATGCAATTTATAGACAGTGCTTATTATTTTACCAATTTGGATTAAAACCGATATAAATTACCAATGAGATTATTAGAAATATATCACAACCTCTTGACAAATATTTGGCAAACTACAGACATTTACCATCAGACTGCATTGTCTTGAGAATATAGCAAGGAACACCCAGAGTATATTTACATTTATGGTTTACATATTAACCAATTTTATATAGGGCTCAGTCAGATTTGGGGTGTCAGTATACAACGGCACCTTCCAGTTCAGGAGGAACCCCATTGAGGGTCACAGGAACATCTCCATATGTACCCACATTTCTTACCAGATCCAGTGTATATTAAATACCTGTTATCAGAGATTATTTTATACAGCATCAGATAATGAACATATTGCATGACCTGCCATGAGATTTTATTTATAAAATAAAATGATCTTTTAGCAAATATCTGTATATTTGTCACCAGATATTTATCTACAAGTTGTATCTTCAACTAATTATTTATCCTTCATATGTAAGTCCTTATCACGAATAGGACATAAGAAGGACAAGTAATTCCCTGTCATGATGAGGACTTCAAAGAGGATCCTTCACAGACACAATAACAGCCCTGGAGTATTAGGGCTCCTAGCTAGATTTGAGACCATTTGCAGATGGGTCTTCCAGTCAGGAGGCACCTCATTGAAGGTCATTGTCAATAATTTTATTCATAGTTGTCAATATTTCTGAATTGTGACCAGGTCAAATTGGGACTTTTGACCAAAATTGGTTATTTGTTCTGTGGACTATTGAGCTAATATGAATCAAACTTTTCCAAATATAGCGATATAACATTAGGTGTATCCAGCAAGAGCAATAGTATGTTCAGCAATACTTGCAAAGGGAAGACTCTGTTATCTAGTTTACTGTTTTATTAGTATACATTTGGTGTATTTCACATTACAGAACAAACTGACCCATATATCTGTTATATTCTATCTTCCTTGAACCATAAACATACTCAAACCTACAGGCAATGTGGATGATCATTCCTTGAACCATACTCACGTGTACAGGCCATTTGGCTGATCATTCCTGGAAACATACTTACACCTACAGGCCATGTGGCTGATCATTCCTTGAACCATACTTACACCTACAGGCCATGTGGCTGATCATTGCATGAACCATACTTACACCTACAGGCCATGTGGCTGATCATTCCTTGAACCATACTACCTACAGGCCATGTGGCTGATCATTGCATGAACCATACTTACACCTACAGGCCATGTGGCTGATCATTCCTTGAACCATACTTACACCTACAGGCCATTTTTCTGATCATTCCTTGAACCATACTTACACCTACAGGCCATGTGGCTGATCATTCCTTGAACCATACTTACACCTACAGGCCATTTTTCTGATCATTCTTTGAACCATACTTACACCTACAGGCCATTTGTCTGATCATTGCATGAGGCATACTTACACCAACAGGCCAAGTGGCTGATCATTCCTTGAACCATAGTTACACCTACAGGCCATGTGGCTGATCATTCCTTAAACCATACTTACACCAACAGGCCATGTGGCTGATCATTCCTTGAATCATACTTACACCTACAGGCCATTTGCCTGATCATTGCTTGAACCATACTTACACCAACAGGCCATGTGGCTGATCATTCCTTGAACCATACTTACACCAACAGGCCACGTGGCTGATCATTCCTTGAATCATACTTACACCTACAGGCAATTTGCCTGATCATTGCTTGAACCATACTTACACCAACAGGCCAAGTGGCTGATCATTCCTAGAACCAAACTCACACATAAAGGCCATTTGTCTGATCATTACTTGAAACATACTTACACCTACAGGCCAAGTGGCTGATCATTGCTTGAACCATACTTACACCTACAGGCAATTTGTCTGATCATTGCTTAAACCATACTTACACCTAAAGGCCATTTAACTGATAATTCCTTGAACCATACCATTTTGGCTGGTTATTCCTTCTGACATACTCAAACCTACAGGCCATATGAATTATCATTCTTTAAACCATACTCACAACTTCAGGTCATAGTACTTTCAAATATACTAACACCTACTGTTGATTTGGCTGATCACTCCTTGAACCTTACTAATACCTACAGGCTATTGGCTGATCATTATCGATGCCATATGCATACCTACAGACCATTTGACTGATCATTCCTCAAACCATGCTCACACCTACAGATTATTTGGATGATTATTTCTTGAATCACACTAACACTTACAGTCCATTTGCTGAAGGAGTCTACCCCTAGGTGCAAGGATGACTGGACATAAAGTTGAGGTTTGGTTGGATGGGACAATCTTTAAGGTATGGCTGTGATGGGTATAACTGGGCAACCGCTATATAATAATGCAATGTAACCCAGGGGTGCATACCTGACAATGACCTAGGGCTGCATACATCCTAAATACACCCATGATACACCCTATAGATTGTCACATGTACGCACTTACAGACATTCGTGTAGCACAGGTAGAGCACGCATCTCATATGCCTCTCTCACCACTCACGTGTTGTTCTATGTGTAATAGAACTTTCCCTTTAGAAGTTGTTTTATAATATACAGGGGATATAAAAAGTCTCCACACCCCTGTTAAAATGTCAGGTTTCTGTGCTGTAAAAAAATGAGACAAAGATAAATCATTTCAGAACATTTTCCGCCTTTAATGTGACCTATAAACTTTACAACTCAATTGAAAAACAAACTGAAATCTTTTAGGTGGAGGGAAGAAGAAAAAAAGAAAAATAATGTGGTTGCATAAGTCTGCACACCCTCTTATAACTAGGGATGTAGCTGGGTTCAGAATTAAGCAATCACATTCCAAATCGTGTTAAATAGGAGTCAGCATACACCTGCCATCATTTAAAGTGCCTCTGATTAACCCCAAATAAAGTTCAGCTGCTCTAGTTGGTCTTTCCTGAAATTTTCTTAGTCGCATCCCACAGCAAAAGCCATGGTCCACAGAGAGCTTCCAAAGCATCAGAGGGATCTCATTGTTGAAAGGTATCAGTCAGGAGAAGGGTACAAAATAATTTCCAAGGCATTAGATATACCATGGAACACAGTGAAGATAGTCATCATCAAGTGGAGAAAATTTGACACAACAGTGACATTACCAAGAACTGGAGCTCCCTCCAAAATTGATGAAAAGACGAGAAGAAAACTGGTCTGGGAGGCTACCAAGAGGCCTACAGCAACATTAAAGGAGCTGCAGGAATATCTGGCAAGTACTGGCTGTGTGGTACATGTGACAACAATCTCCCGTATTCTTCATATGTCTGGGCTATGGGGAAGAGTGGCAAGACGAAAGCCTTTTCTTACGTACAAAAACATCCAAGCCAGGCTACATTTTGCAAAAACACATCTGAAGTCTCCCAAAAGCATGTGGAAAAAGGTGTTATGGTCTGATGAAATCAAGGTTGAACTTTTTGGCCATAATACCAAAAGATATGTTTGGAGCAAAAACAACACTGCACATCACCAAAAGAACACCATACCCACAGTGAAGCATGGTGGTGGCAGCATCATGCTTTGGGGCTGTTTTTCTTCAGCTGGAACTGGGGCCTTAGTTAAGATAGAGGGAATTATGAACAGTTCCAAATACCAGTCAATATTGGCACAAAACCTTCAGGCTTCTGCTAGAAAGCCGAACATGAAGAGGAACTTCATCTTTCAGCATGACAACGACCCAAAGCATACATCCAAATCAACAAAGGAATGTCTTCACCAGAAGAAGATTAAAGTTTTGGAATGGCCCAGCCAGAGCCCAGACCTGAATCTGATTGAAAATCTGTGGGGTGATCTGAAGAGGGCTGTGCACAGGAGATGCCCTCGCAATCTGACAGATTTGGAGTGTTTTTGCAAAGAAGAGTGGGCAAATCTTGCCAAGTCAAAATGTGCCATGCTGATAGACTCATACCCAAAAAGACTGAGTGCTGTAATAAAATCACAAGGTGCTTCAACAAAGTATTAGTTTAAGGGTGTGCAGACTTATGCAACCATATTTTTATATTTTTATATTTTTATATTTTTTCTTCCCTCTACCTAAAAGATTTCAGTTTGTTTTTCAATTAAGTTGTACAGTTTATAGGTCACATTAAAGGTGAAAAAAGTTCTGAAATGATTTATCTTTGTCTCATTTTTTTACAGCACAGAAACCTGACATTTTAATAGGGGTGTGTAGACTTTTTATATCCACTGTATGTGTGTCCTTACCCATAAAATCTATAGTTCTGGACCTTGTCTTCACTATGTACAAAGACATTTGGACCTTGCTGGTCTGTATGATTGATTGCCCCCGCACGAGATTCGTTTTGGACAAAAAAAAAACAGCCAAAGTATAAAGAGGTTGTGACATAATAACTACAAGTGGAATCCCAGATTGTGGCCAAGTTTGTGTTTGTTATTTGGCAATTTATTAACCCCTGGGGGTAACTGTTTCACAATCCCGTCTCTGCACCTCCGGCCATTTCCCAAACAGTCTCTCTCTCTGCCAACTTCCTGATGTTTGGGTATAAATGTTGGTGAGGGCTGAGCCGGCTCCTCACAGTCTAGTGAAGATGCAGATGTACGTGGCTCTCATTGTGGTGGCTCTGGCCGGTCACAGCTGGGCCATAGACAAATGTCTTATTGTGGAGGCGTTGAGAAGAGGAAATGTTGAGATTAAAGGCTACACTATGGAGGATTGTAAGTATATGCAAATCTCTCATATAATACTCTAATTTTCTGTATTATTCCCTCTCCACCTTATTATTTGTTCTTTTCCTACAGATCTGTGCTTAGCAGAGCAAGCAAGTAACTATAATATCCAGCTGACCAATGGACAAGACTATGGGCTCTACCAGATCAACAGCTACTGGTGGTGCGATGATGGAAGGACCGTGGGGCGCAAGAACCTGTGTGGAATACCCTGCTCACGTAATACATTTTGTAATTAATATAGTATAAATATATATATACTAGCGACTTGCCCGTCAAAAATGACGGCAATAAAAATTGAAGCCTGGCAATGGTGTTTGTCAGACATTGCGAGCCTCTCACCCCCTATACTTTATTGGGCTTTCAACGAGTGCCTCCGGCGCTAATTACGGGCCTCGCAGTGAGCGCCTCTCTACCCCTCTACCTCTCCCTCCCTCTACTTGACGTGAGGGGCTCATTGTGAGCCTCTCCCGTCTTCTACTTCCTCCCCCCCCTCTTGTTTCTCCTGCCCTCTCTCCCTCCCCTCCCATGTCTTTCTCCCCTTTCCCTCCCATGTGTCTCCCCCCTTCCCTGTTTCTTTCTCCCCCCTCCCTCCCCTGTGTCTCCCCCCCCCTGTGTCTCTTCACCCCGTCTCCCTCCCCTGTGTCTCTTCCCCCCTCCTCCCTCCCCTGTGTCTCTCCCCCCCCTGCCCCTCGTCTTTCCCCCCTCCGCTGTGTCTCCTCCCCCATATTGTCTGTCTTCCCCCTCCCCTGTGTCTCTTTTCCCCCTCCTCTCTCTCCCGTGTGTCTCTCTTCCCCCCTCCTCTCCCTCCCCTGTGTCTCTCTTTCCCCCTCCTCTCCCTCCCCTGTGTCTCTCTTTCCCCCGCCTCTCCCTCCCCTGTTTCTCTCTTCCCCTCCTTCTCTCCCTCCCCTGTGCCTCTCTTCCTCCTTCCCTGTGTCTCTCTTCCCCTCCCCTGTATCCAACTTCCCCTGTCCCCTGTGTCTCTCTTCCACCCTCCTCTCGTATCTCTATTCCCCTCTTCCTCTCTCCCTCATGTATCTCTTCCCCATCCTTTTCCCACGTGTCTCTCTTACCCTCCTCTCCCTTCCCTGTTACTCTTCCTCCCCTCCTCTCTCTCCCCTGTGTCTCCCCTACCACCTCCCGTGTCTCTCTTCCCCCTGCTCTCCCCCCCCGCAGTGTCTCTCTTCCCCTCCCCTGTATCTAACTTCCCCTGTCCCCTGTGTCTCTCTTCCACCCTCCTCTCGTATCTCTATTCCCCTCTTCCTCTCTCTCCCTCATGTATCTCTTCCCCATCCTTTTCCCACGTGTCTCTCTTACCCTCCTCTCCCTTCCCTGTTACTCTTCCTCCCCTCCTCTCTCTCCCCTGTGTCTCCACTACCACCTCCCGTGTCTCTCTTCCCCCTGCTCTCCCCCCCCCGCAGTGTCTCTCTTCCTCCCCGCCGTGTCTCTCTTTCCCCCCGCAGTGTCTCTCTTCCCCCCCCCGCCGTGTCTCTCTCCCCCCCGCTGTGTCTCTCCCCCCCCCCCCCCCGCCGTGTCTCTCTTTCCCCTACTCTCGTGTCTCTCTTCCCCCACTCCTCCCTCACCTCAATGCTGCAGACGCGCGTACGCTTATGTGACCGTCTTCGTGTGAGCATGCAGGCGCGTGTATGCCCGGCTTCCCGTGCACCCGTCCCACCCGCTCGTGCGCGCGCGTCAATTGGGCGCGCGCCACCAGAGCAGAGAGGCTGCAGGGCTGAAGGGAGCCGTGGCGGGGGAGTTGTGAAACTGCGAGTTGTCGTCAGTTGCGGCCTGTCAAAAAATGTCGGCAATCAGATGTGTATGTTTTAAAAGTTGTTTAGTTATTAATATACATATGGAACTGTAAGGTAGCTAATGTTGTTTTCTGTGTACTACTGAAATATAGAATTCAAATTAATAAATGAATTTACGTATTTTTATGCATTGTGTTGAAGAGCTGGCAATCTGTATTGATGTTGCTGCAGCATTAGTGGTGTGGAGCTGCTGTGTAAGCGTGATGAATGTGTGCAGTGTAATAGTGTGCGTGCGCGAGCCGAAACCGTTAACGTAGCTGTGTACTTCCGCATTATCCTAAAATGGCGCATAATGTGTGGTATGCGTTTTAGCGGATTATCGGTACGTGTTTTCCGTGGTTATAGTGCTGTAGCCTCGTTTTCGTTTTGTTCGTCCGGCATTTTTTCTGCGGCGCTCATTGCCAAAGTACTACGGTTTAACAGTAAATATGGTCAAATGACGGTCAATAAAAATTAAATGTAGTGAAATTTGTTTGCCACACAACATGACGCTACATTTGTCCCTTTTTTTTTTTCTTAAAATAAATACAAATTTTTTTATTTATTTTTTTGTAACTTTCAACTTATATTTCATCAAATGCGTTGGTTTAGGCGGGAAATCCGATGTTGCGTGAGACAAAGGCGTTAAATCTGTGTTAATGCGTAAATCTGTAATTGTGTTTCGTAAAATGTACTCGCTACTGTCTTTTTACTCATTGCGCGGTTAATCCGCATCCTTTATCTCGTTGTTTTTCAAACACATACGTCTGTGGCTGTGTTTTACGCAGTTCGTAGTAGTATAGCCTCGTTTTCATTTTTTTCGGCGGCCATTTTTTTCTCGCTTAGCCGATTTTCGATCTTTGTAACTCGGCTAAATCGCTGTAAATTGGAGTTCCAACTCACTTCCAGACGTCCTGCCTGGTTCCCCATGCTGTAAAGTGACCTTTATTTTACTTTTTAGTGTGTATTTAGTGTTTTTTTATTGTTTTAGTTCCGCCGCTTATCTCGTAATTTTTTTCATCTCGTATTTTTTTTCTAAGTGCTACGGTTTAACGGCTCGCCTCGCTACGCAGGGCTCGCCTGCAATGAGCGCCTGCGGCGCTCTTTGCCAAAGTGCTACAATTTAACGGCTCGCCTCGCTGCGTGAGGCTCGCCGGACGATGAGCGCCTGTGGCGCTCATCCCTAAGTCGTACGCAATACGCAACACAGCGTGACGACGAATCGTAGTTAGACAATTATAATATGTGATAGCTATGTGACTAATTTCTCTCTCTATCTGACCCCTCACAGCTACATGACTAATATCTCTCTCTATCTGACCCCTCACAGCTACATGACTCATATCTCTCTCTATCTGACCCCTCACAGCTACATGAGTAATATCTCTCTATCTGACCCCTCACAGCTACATGACTAATATCTCTCTCTATCTGACCCCTCACAGCTACATGACTAATATCTCTCTCTCTATCTGACCCCTCACAGCTACATGACTCATATCTCTCTCTATCTGCCCCTCACAGCTACATGACTCATATCTCTCTCTCTATCTGACCCCTCACAGCTACATGAGTAATATCTCTCTCTATCTGCCCATTACAGCTACATGACTCATATCTCTCTCTATCTGACCCCTCACAGCTACATGACTAATATCTCTCTCTATCTGACCCCTCACAGCTACATGACTAATATCTCTCTCTATCTGACCCCTCACAGCTACATGACTAATATCTCTCTCTATCTGACCCCTCACAGCTACATGACTAATATCTCTCTCTCTATCTGACCCCTCACAGCTACATGACTCATATCTCTCTCTATCTGCCCCTCACAGCTACATGACTCATATCTCTCTCTCTATCTGACCCCTCACAGCTACATGAGTAATATCTCTCTCTATCTGCCCATTACAGCTACATGACTCATATCTCTCTCTATCTGACCCCTCACAGCTACATGACTAATATCTCTCTCTATCTGACCCCTCACAGCTACATGACTAATATCTCTCTCTCTATCTGACCCCTCACAGCTACATGACTAATATCTCTCTCTCTATCTGACCCCTCACAGCTACATGACTCATATCTCTCTCTATCTGCCCCTCACAGCTACATGACTCATATCTCTCTCTCTCTATCTGACCCCTCACAGCTACATGAGTAATATCTCTCTCTATCTGCCCATTACAGCTACATGACTAATATCTCTCCCTCTCTGACCCATCACAGCTACATGACTAATATCTCTCTCTATCTGACCCCTCACAGCTACATGAGTAATATCTCTCCCTCTCTGACCCCTCACAGCTACATGACTAATATCTCTCTCTATCTGACCCCTCACAGCTACATGACTCATATCTCTCTCTATCTGACCCCTCACAGCTACATGACTAATATCTCTCCCTCTCTGACCCCTCACAGCTACATGACTAATATCTCTCTCTATCTGACCCTTCACAGCTACATGACTAATAGCTCTCTCTATCTGTCCGCTCACAGCTACATGACTAATATCTCTCTCTATCTGACCCCTCACAGCTACATGACTAATATCTCTCTTTATCTGACCCCTCACAGCTACTTGTTTAATATCACTCTCTATCTGCCCCCTCACAGCTACATGACTAATATATCTCTCTATCTGCCCCCTCACAGCTACATGACTAATATCTCTCACTATCTGACCCATCACAGCTACATGACTAATATCTCTCTATCTGACCCCTCACAGCTACATGACTAATATCTCTCTCTATCTGTCCCCTCACAGCTACATGACTAATATCTCTCTCTCTATCTGACCCCTCACATCTACATAACTAATATCTCTCTCTATCTGACCCCTCACAGCTACATGACTAATATCTCTCTCTATCTGACCCCTCACAGTTACATGAGTAATATCTCTCTATCTAACCCCTTTACAGCTACATGACTCATATCTCTCTCTATCTGCCCCTCACAGCTACATGAGTAATATCTCTCTATCTGACCCCTCACAGCTACATGACTAATCTCTCTCTCTCTATCTGACCGCTCACAGCTACATGACTCATATCTCTCTCTATCTGCCCCTCACAGCTACATGACTCATATCTCTCTCTCTATCTGACCCCTCACAGCTACATGAGTAATATCTCTCTCTATCTGCCCATCACAGCTACATGACTCATTTCTCTCTCTATCTGACCCCTCACAGCTACATGACTAATATCTCTCCCTCTCTGACCCCTCACAGCTACATGACTAATATCTCTCTCTATCTGATCCTTCACAGCTACATGACTAATAGCTCTCTCTATCTGTCCGCTCACAGCTACATGACTAATCTCTCTCTTTATCTGACCCCTCACAGCTACTTGTTTAATATCACTCTCTATCTGCCCCCTCACAGCTACATGACTAATATCTCTCTCTATCTGCCCCCTCACAGCTACATGACTAATATCTCTCACTATCTGACCCCTCACAGCTACATGACTAATATATCTCTCTATCTGACCCCTCACAGCTACATGACTAATATCTCTCTTTATCTGACCCCTCACAGCTACTTGTTTAATATCACTCTCTATCTGCCCCCTCACAGCTACATGACTAATATCTCTCTATCTGACCCCTCACAGCTACATGACTAATATCTCTCACTATCTGACCCCTCACAGCTACATGACTAATATCTCTCTCTATCTGACCCCTCACAGCTACATGACTAATATCTCTCACTATCTGACCCCTCACAGCTACATGACTAATATCTCTCTATCTGACCCCTCACAGCTACATGACTAATATCTCTCTCTATCTGACCCCTCACAGCTACATGACTAATATCTCTCACTATCTGACCCCTCACAGCTACATGACTAATATCTCTCTATCTGACCCCTCACAGCTACATGACTAATCTCTCTCTATCTATCCCCTCACAGCTACATGACTAATATCTCTCTCTATCTGTCCCCTCACAGCTACATGACTAATATCTCTCTCTCTATCTGACCCCTCACAGCTACATGACTAATCTCTCTCTATCTATCCCCTCACAGCTACATGACTAATATCTCTCTCTATCTGACCCCTCACAGCTACATGACTAATATCTCTCTCTATCTGTCCCCTCACAGCTACATGACTATATCTCTCTTTCTCTGACCCCTCACAGCTAAATGACTAATATCTCTCTCTTTCTCTGACCCCTCACAGCTAAATGACTAATATCTCTATCCGATCCCTCACAGCTACATGACTAATATCTCTCTCTCTATCTGACCCATCACAGCTACATGACTAATATCTCTCTCTCTCTCTGCCCCTCACAGCTACATGACTAATATCTCTCTCTATCTGACCCCTCACAGCTACATGACTAATATCTCTCTCTCTCTCTGCCCCTCACAGCTACATGACTAATATCTCTTTCTATCTGGCCCCTCACAGCTACATGACTAATATCTCTCCCTCTCTGCCCCTTACAGCTACATGACTAATATCTCTCTCTATCTGTCCGCTCACAGCTACATGACTAATATCTTTCTATCTGACCCCTCACAGCTACATGACTAATATCTCTCCCTCTCTGACCCCTCACAGCTACATGACTAATATCTCTCTCTATCTGACCCATCACAGCTACATGACTAATATCTCTCTATCTCTGACCCCTCACAGCTACATGACTAATATCTCTCTATCTGACCCCTCACAGCTACATGACTAATATATCTCTCTATCTGACCCCTCACAGCTACATGACTAATATCTCTCCCTCTCTGACCCCTCACAGCTACATGACTAATATCTCTCTCTATCTGACCCCTCACAGCTACATGGACTAATATCTCTCTCTATCTGACCCCTCACAGCTACATGACTAATATCTCTCTCTCTCTGACCCCTCACAGCTACATGACTAATATCTCTCTCTATCTGCCCCCTCACAGCTACATGACTAATATCTCTCTCTATCTGTCAGCTCACAGCTACATGACTAATATCTCTCTCTATCTGACCCCTCACAGCTACTTGTTTAATATCACTCTCTATCTGCCCCCTCACAGCTACATGACTAATATCTCTCTCTATCTGCCCCCTCGCAGCTACATGACTAATATCTCTCACTATCTGACCCATCACAGCTACATGACTAATATCTCTCTCTCTATCTGACCCCTCACAGCTACATGACTAATCTCTCTCTCTATCTGACCCCTCACAGCTACATGACTAATATCTCTCTCTATCTGACCCCTCACAGCTACATGACTAATATCTCTCTCTATCTGACCCCTCACAGCTACGTAACTAATATCTCTCTCTATCTGACCCCTCACAGCTACATGACTAATATCTCTCTCTATCTGACCCCTCACAGCTACATGACTAATATCTCTCTCTATCTGACCCCTCACATCTACATGACTAATATCTCTCTCTATCTGACCCCCTCCACAGCTACTGACTAATATCTCTCTCTATCTGACCCCTCACAGCTACATGACTAATATCTCTCTATCTGTCCCCCTCACAGCTACATGACTAATATCTCTCTATCTGACCGCTCACAGCTACATGACTAATATCTCTCTCTATCTGACCCCTCACAGCTACATGACTAATATCTCTCTCTATCTGACCCCTCACAGCTACATGACTAATATCTCTCTCTATCTGACCCCTCACAGCTACATGACTAATATCTCTCTTTCTCTGACCCTCACAGCTAAATGACTAATATCTCTCTCTTTTCTGACCCCTCACAGCTAAATGACTAATATCTCTATGATCCCTCACAGCTACATGACTAATCTCTCTCTCTATCTGACCCATCACAGCTACATGACTAATATCTCTCTCTATCTGACCC
>JAPZIH010000787.1:0-100000 GCA_027410445.1 Discoglossus pictus
ACTCGCCCCTATCCTCCTGATCCTCCTCGCCCTTATCCTCCTGATCCTCCTCGCCCTTTATCCTCCTGATCCTCCTCGCCCTTATCCTCCTGATCCTCCTCGCCCTTATCCTCCTGATCCTCCCCCCCACCTTATACTCCTGAGTCCCTCCTACCTGATCCTCCCCCCCTCTCCCTCCCCTGATCCCTCCTCGCCTTATCCTACCTGATACTCCTCCGACCTTAGCTCCTCACTCGACCTTTTATCCTCAGATCATCCTCGCCCTTATTCCTCACTGTATCCTCCCCGCCCTTATCCTCCTGATCCTCTCGCCCCTTATCCTCGCAGATCCTCCTCGCCCTTATCCTCCTGATCCTCCTACGCCCTTATCCTCCTGATCCTCCTCGCCCCTTATACCTCACTGATCCTCCTCGGCACCTTATCCTCCTGATCTCGCACGCCCTTATCCTCCCCTGATACCTTCCTCCGCCCTTATCCTCCTGATCCTCCTCGCCCTTATCCTCCTGATCCTCCTCGCCCTTATCCTCCTGATCCTCCTCGCCCTTATCCTCCTGATCCTCCTCGCCCTTATCCTCCTGATCCTCCTCGCCCCTATCCTCCTGATCCTCCTCGCCCTTATCCTCCTGATCCTCCTCGCCCTTATCCTCCTGATCCTCCTCGCCCTTATCCTCCTGATCCTCCTCGCCCTTATCCTCCTGATCCTCCTCGCCCTTATCCTCCTGATCCTCCTCGCCCTTATCCTCCTGATCCTCCTCGCCCTTATCCTCCTGATCCTCCTCGCCCTTATCCTCCTGATCCTCCTCGCCCTTATCCTCCTGATCCTCCCCCCCCTTATCCTCCTCCCCCCCCTTTATCCTCCCCCCCTTTATCCTCCCCCCCTTTATCCTCCTCCCCCCCTTTATCCTCCTCCCCCCCCCTTTATCCTCCTCCCCCCCCTTTATCCTCCTCCCCCCCTTTATCCTCCTCCCCCCCCTTTATCCTCCTCCCCCCCCCTTTATCCTCCTCCCCCCCCTTTATCCTCCCCCCCCTTTATCCTCTTCTCCCCCTCTTTATCCTCTTCTCCCCCTCTTTATCCTCTTCTCCCCCTCTTTATCCTCTCCCCCCTCTTTATCCTCTCCCCCCTCTTTATCCTCTCCCCCCTCTTTATCCTCTCCCCCCTCTTTATCCTCCCCCCCCCCCTTTATCCTCCCCCCCCCCCCTTTTATCCTCTCCCCCCCCTTTTATCCTCTCCCCCCCCTTTTATCCTCTCCCCCCCCTTTTATCCTCTCCCCCCCCTTTTATCCTCTCCCCCCCCTTTTATCCTCTCCCCCCCCTTTTATCCTCTTCCTCCCCCCCCCCCTCTTCTCAGGCATGTATGATTGAGCCAGGGCAGTGTTGGCGTTACATTCCCCGGGTTCAGCACCGCACCCTCCAGCCGAACGTGCCTGTGTGTGAGGAGTGAAAGAAGCTGCTGCTAGAACAGCCCTCGCTGACAAATATACTTGGCAGAGCATACTATGAGCAGCTAACCTAGGCCTATTTTATAGTAACTCTCAAGCAACTAAAAGAAACTAAATTTATCTGGCATCTACCAATCCCTGTGGGTGCCGGTTAACGGAGAGTCTACTGTATGTGTATTTTGTCATTGACAAATTATTTTTAAAGCTGGAATTGATAGTATAAAGTTGTGATTTTTTTCATTGACAAATTATTTTTAAAGCTGGAATTGATAGTATAAAGTTGTGATTTTTTTCATTGACAAATTATTTTTAAAGCTGGAATTGATAGTATAAAGTTGTGATTTTTTCAGAGTTTCAAAACACACACACACACACACACTATCAGAGAACAAACTAACCTTGAAACGGCAAACCCCAGACGCACGTTTCAGCCTTCGTTGGGCCTCGTTAGGGGTTTGCTGTTTTTCCTGTTCAGGGAAGAATTGCCTGGTATTTCGGGGCTGGGTCACTCTAGTGAGTGGCACCAGACTGATATACTACAGGATATTTCTCCCTGTGAAGGGCACAAGCGAGCTAAAAGAGTTTGCTCTCAGAGTGGGTTATCATGGCCATAGAACTAAACTATTAAGGTTAATTTGTTCTCTGATTGAGCACCTTTGACTTTTTATGTATATATATTTATTTATGTATGTATATATATATATATATATATATATATATATATATAATGTGTATGTATGTACAATTTATTTTTAAGTCATTGAATATTAATGATAGATGTCTAACTAAAACACCTAACTCATGGTTTTAGGGCACTACAGTGGTTCTTTAAGTTGCATCTAGCATAATTAAAGCGCTTTTATATTCTCCCTCTTTCAATAATTCCTTCCCTCAACCGTTATCTCTGGTCTGCCTAACTCAGAGAATCAACATCTGAGGGAGTATTTGGAAATAAGATGACAGATATAGGCCAGATATTGAGTGTATTGTTGGAGTGGTTTAAGAAATTGAACTTTTATTCAGGAGGACATTGGAAGCCAGTGAATGTATTGGCCCAGTGAAACCGTACATGAGGAACAACTGATCGGAGGTGAATATGCCTGAGCAGATTCATGTAAAAGCCATTGTAATGGTCCAGCTTTAATAACTTTTAATTAGTAAGATCAATATAAACAACTTCATTTCATCACAGTTTTAAATAAAAAAAAGTTGATATATGAGAGAGATTACACAAATTATATCTGTTTCCACTTTTTCTTCAAAAAAAAATTCAAGTCATTTTATTAACTCCTCTGGAGGCATGCATTATTCATGCATTTTCCCCATTAAGATAAAGAGAACATTAAAAAAACGCATTAATGTGACAATTTTGTATGGCTAGAAACACCCATAGCAGCTTGTAAAAGATTATTGTCAAATTATGTCATTGCACTTAGTCATTGTTATTGCTACATCAAACAAGGCCATTACCTTTCATAATACTTTGTATTTCATATCAAACTGGTTGTTTTGCCTTTCCCCAAGTTTACACACCGATACTGCGTACATTACTAAGCTTAAAAAGTAGAATTAAATCATACATTGAAACGCTGAAACATTTTGTTTTTAACTAATTAAGTTTATTTAAACGGAAACATTTGGAATACAAGATACGAAAATAAAAGTATAAAATCTTAATTTAGGCAACTCTAGTTTGTGTGTAGATTGAGGGTTATCCTACGGAGACCGTACTCTGCCATTATACTTTTATTGTCAAGTATTCAGAGAGAATGTTTTCAACATAAGTGAATACAGATCTTCACATGAATGCATAGCTCCTCCCAGGTTTTAATCTTTTTAGTAAAAAGACATCATTAAAGCACAACTGAATACAATAGATACTTATTTACATTTCACTAGGAATATAATATACCTATGTTTCTTTACTTTTATGTACTTTGCTTTAATATGAAGTTTAAAGTGCTTACAAACTGTTTTTTTTTCTATCTATAATCATACCACTGCAGCTCATGAAGACACATGCTCAGAAGTGCATTGTTCTAAATTGGCCAATCTCTCAGCCTCATGTTACTGTTCATGAGCTGTAGAGGGCTGAACCAAACACGTACTGTTTATATGATTTTAAGCACAAAACCAGGGCTTTAAACTCTTCTTAATTAAAAAAAAAGTACATAAAAGTAAAAAAAAGATGTGCAGGTATATTACATGCCTAGTGGAATCCGGAAACCTTCCATGTGCCTTTTTAAGGCTGCATTTATTTATAATAAACGCTGACTTAAATTAATTTAAAGAGCATAATATGAATTATACTTCAGTTGTCTTTTAAAATTGATATAATTAGGAAGAATCATAGGGCAGGAAGGCTAATTAGGAGTGGCTTACAGAATTCCAGACTGGCTGATTAGTGTTAAGGAAATGTCATAAATCCAAATTTGCTTGGTTGATAGATAAAATTACCTTGCAGAACAGCCTGTATCTTGCAAAGAATTAAAAACAGTATTTAATAATAATTAAAAGTAAGCACAGTTGCTTCTTCTGTAAAAACAGACAAACATTATTAGCACGAGGAGACATAAAAGAAATCAAAGTTTCTATTTGCAAAATTAGAATGTGGCAGATAAAACTGTTCTTTCAACCGGACTAATGGAAATCTAATTATTTTCGAAGGACACATCCTCTTGAGAGAAGCAGACCGAATCGGTTGAGGGGGGAATTTAGAACACCTACGTAAAAAATAATTGCCTATAAATGTTAAAAATGTAATGGTTGTGATTGATTATTTATTTGCCTTCTAAAATAATTTTTCTTAACTTTAGTTATATAGCAAACATTTGACCATAGTGTTCCTGAAATGATATATAAATCTGCACTGATATCAATTGGTAATGTGAATTTAAGTTTAAAAATTGTTACATATATTTTATTGCTTCACGTTTCCTATGTTGTTGTCATTTATTTTGCCATGGTTGCAGGTTTCCAAAAAAGATCTTACCCCTGAGGAAGCTGAAAAGATACGGCAAAGGAGAAAACAAGAGCGAGAACGAAAGAAGAAGAAAAGGAAGGAAATTAAAATGAAAGCTGCACAGGCAGAAGTTAAGGATGAGGACATTGAAGTGAAGGAGGAGGAGGAGGAGAGTGTAGCAGATGGGGATAAAGTCAATGCCAAGACACCTTTGGTCTTCAACAAGGTGGAGGTTAACGATGAACCACTCAACAAAGTGATGCGTAAAAAGGAAAAGAAAGAACGAGTGAAAGGAAACATAACACCGCTGACAGGCAAGAACTATAAACAACTGCTGAGCCGCCTCGAAGCCAGGAAGAACAAACTGGAGGATCTAAGAACCAAAGACCAGAAAAAGGCCATAGAGTTTGAGTCCAAAATGAAATGGACCAATCTCTTGTACAAGGCTGAAGGGGTGAAGATCAAAGATGATGAGGATATGCTGAAGAAGGCTCTGAAGCGAAAAGAGAAGCTGCATACGCAAAGGCAGAAAAAATGGGACAACCGCACAGAGCACACAGCAGAGCGGATTCAGAAGAGGCAGGACAAGAGACAACGCAACATCAAGAAGAAGAAGTTGGCCAGGGTGGACAAAAAGAAGGCAAAAGCACGGAAGAAGGGGCGAATTCTGCCCGAGGACTTGGCCAAAGCCAAACTCAAATGAATAGTTCTAAGGATTGTGTGAAACTGCTCAATTCCTTATATAAAAACAAACTCTCTTGGGTATTAAACGAACAGCTAATTGTGGTGAAACCTTTTGTATTTGTTATTTGAATGGAAAGAGGGTGGTTTGAGATCTTTGCCTAGCAATGACCAGTTGGAGAGTTTAAATTTGGTATCATTTAACTGGGCTGCTTATACAAATAAGGTGAAAGTGAAAAGGGAGCTAGAACGGTACATCATCATAGTTTTACTGAACTTCATTTATTTTGGAAGCATCCTGTGTCATCATAATATCCTGGAATAATTGTTGTTGTTGTTCAGTCATGTCTAACTATGTGACCCTAGGGACTGCAGCTCACCAGGCACATATATTGTTATGTATTTGGTCATGCTTATCCATAAGGTTTTCTTGGCAAAGATACGGGAGTGGGTTGCCAGTTTCTTTTCCAATGGACCGCGATTTGTCTGACCTCTCTGCTATGACCTCACAATCTTGGGTGACCCTACATGGTATAGCTCACAGCTTAATTGAAGTACACAAGCCCCGTCACCACAACAAGGTAGCGATCCTGAAGGGGAACCTGGAATTGCACAGTTAAAATTGTTATTAAGCTAACTTATGAATTGTTATTTACATTTCCAAGGTAAATGCTTTTTTTAAATAAAAAATAATGTGGATTATCTCACTTTATAGCCAGGGGAGACTTCAAGCTGGAGGTTCAGTTTCCCTGGACGGATTGATTTTCAGCCAATCAGAAGGCTGTTTATTTTTGAACGGGCCAATGAGGGAAGGAACTGTGTTATCCCTGCTACCAATGACCTGAGCACGCCAGCAGTGCTTAAACAAGCCCCTTATTGTACCTTAATGTGTCCCCTCGTGGGGGGATGGTAGAAACTTCTAGTTTGGCCTGCCTTAAGGTTTCTAGGGCTGGGCACTCTGATACACAAAGCCCTGATCCCATCCAGAGAGCCAGGGCTCCTATGAATAAACTAACCTAGGGCCAAGACCAAGCTTGCTCAATAGCCGCTGTTAAAGCCAAGTGCGAAAGCGATATAAATACTATGAAGATAATGTCGCCCACTCATAACCACACAATTGCTTCCAAACTACACTGTAATTTCCCACTGTGTATTATGTCTATGATTATGTCCATGTAATTATATGATTTGGGAATTCATAATTACTGTACAACGTGATATTATTGTGCCCTGATGTTTTCCCTACATTAAAGAACATGCTTTACTGCCCACCATGTGTTGACCCTAAATAGAGCCTGTTACTGTACATCAATTTGAGCTGGCTTCACATTCATTCCCCTTCTATTGTTTCCCCAAGGCGTAACTACCAGCCACATTGCCACCCAAGTAGCAAATGGCTCATATTGCACTCTAGAGGGGGCCGAGCCTTCTAGGAGGTCTGTTCTGTCCTGGGGGGCAGATTCCCTCTGAGTGGTTCTGAGAATTTCATTAGTGTACCTAGTTCAGTCTGGCTGTACATAACTATGGTGTACTGACCTTATTGGGTAAGGACTTCCTGAGCTAAATCACTTGAGAGTATTCTGATACCTTTCCCTCTGGTCCTACCTTAAAGGGACCTACATCTGCCTGCTTGTTCTTGATGATTCCTGCATTGGTTCCTGATACCTGATCAGGAGAAGCGCGCTGAGATCACTAGAACCCCGACAATCTATGGGGTGTTCCTGTAGCAGTAAACAGGTGCGATTTGGAGGTGCACCTGTCCCTTGCGTTGTGACACCACCCATTTAGAAAAAATATATAATCCCTTGTAATGTATAAAATCTGCTCTTTTTTCATAGATAAATTGTTATAATAGACAGTTTGGTAGTTAGGTGTAATCACTAAATATGAAAAATACAGCCTTTAATTTATCTTTTGTATGCAATTAAGATGCAGTGGGATCTACCATTTTGACTTAAGCAGGTAACAAACAGTGATCAGAAATGGTTGAACAACTGGACACTTCTAACATTCATTCTAATGGGACACAGCTTGGTGCCTAGTTATTGCAGGAATGATATAAATATATATAATTACAAAAATGAGTGGAAATGTTAGATAATTGAGCTTGAAAATGAAATGCTATAACAATAGATTGCCTGAAAAAAATCACGCCCTTTAAATATTTTGTCTATAAGTCAGTGGGGGAGCTAGAAAATGGAGGGCCCTGGTGCTAACAAAATGGGGGCCCCTTCAATAGGGTTTTTTTGTTAATATTTTTGGCACTGGCCCCTCACCAGACCAGTTTACTCGGTGCCCCACCCCGAACACCCTTCCTATTACAGCTCCCCTCCCTAGACACCGTCCAATAATAGCACCCATTCCCTTACCCCCTGCCTTCACAATGCTTCTCTGCTTGCTGCACTGCTTCAGGATGCAAACCCGGTGAGGGGGGGCCCCTACACTACACTACACTACAGGAATGTATGTATGTATGCACCACTAATAGCTTCGCCCCTGCTGAAAGTGTTAACTGATCTTGGAAGCTCGGTATTTAAAGCATGAGTTACCTGAAAAAGATCTTAATCTGAAGTGAATATCCTTCACCTTGGGGTGGGGGGGGGGGGGGTAATCTGCAGGAAGAGCATGCCCAGTTGGTTAAATCAGCAGATGCTCACAAGTATTAAATATTCTGTAATTTACTTTATGTATTCCAAATGGGCATACTCTTCCTGTTGCCTCCCACTGTAAAAGTAATATGTGTTTATAATTAGTTAACAATTCTACTCAAAATATTCTAAAGGGCTACACACAGCAGAGGGCCCATTTATGGCAGGACAGTAAAGTACATACACAAATATGAATATTTGCAGTCGGACGTTATTTAACGAAAGTAATATTGTCATTATCTAGTTATCCTCATTAGTGGATTAATTGCTTCCTGTTGCAGTCAACTCATCTGGTAACAAGTGAGACCTGAGACATTGCCTGCAAAAGTAATTTATTAATAATGGACACATTCAGCAGATATGAGGGTAATTGGATATTGATATGAAGGTCAGTCTTGTGAGAGGATATCTTGAGTTGAGTGACAGCCAAATATTAGTAAATTCAAATCTGTTTTTCTGTTACTAGAGGACAATTTTAAATGATTTCTAATTGCAAATTTTCATATTTTTCTTAGTCCTTTAGTATCCTATCATAGTTGAAACCTCCCCTATGTACTACATTTCCAATAATGCTATGTGTGAATTGTTGGGTAAATACCAATCATAAAATATATTTAGTAAAGCTTCTAAAGATGTTATGTAAAATGTAATGTCTGGCCCTCACCAGATATGCTATTCTCCACCCACCATCAATTGTCCAGGCACTAGGAGAAGATCTGCCCAGGGGGCTGTACTGATACGGGCCAGGTTTTGTCCGATCTAGATTGAATAATTCTAAGGACGGTACATCTCCATTCCATTACTTTACAAGCATTTTCATAACCTCTTCCACAATTTATTTAGCATAGTTACTATTTTTATTCTTTTCAAATGCAAAATTAGCATAGGTGGCACTTCACTACTAATCTGATTTTTTGTATAAACAGTATATATATCAAACCTTAACAGTATGTGTGTAAAATAACACATCTTAATTCATATAATGATGATTCTGACGTTCCATACTTTATTATTATAACTAGTAACTTGCCAGTCATGAAAGATGGTATCATTTGTTATGTTGAATTGTCTGTCCTGTCTCTCTCTGTGCTGTCTCTTTGTGAGCCCTGCCTCTCTCTGCTCTCTCTGTGTGCTCTCTGTCTCTCGCTCCCTCCCCCCTCCTTTATCTCTTTCCTCTCTCTCTGCCTTCCTCCCTCCCTCCCTCTTTCTCTCTCCCCCCTCCCTCTCTCCCGTCATCTCTCCCTTTTCCCTCCCTCTCTGCCTCCCTCAATCTTTCCCACTACTCTACCCCCCTTGCCTCCTATCTCCCTCCCTCTCTGTAGTACATCTGCGATGCACAGCACGATTTCACATGATTTAGGGACAACACCTGGTGTGTAACGCCTGCGCATCTTGCAGGCGTTACAACTGTTAACTTAATGGATGTTGTGACCCGTGTCTGGAGCAAGATGGTCCAGTTCTCATTAATAAAATCTGTGGTTAGACACTGTGGGCCTCATTCTATTAGCGGCCGTAGGAGATGCGGGGCCGCAATGACCGGCCACAAGCTATTCTGCTATTCTATTCCCCTCCGGCCGGGGACTCCGGCAGGCTTGCGGCCGGCTCCTTGCTATCCCTTGCGGCCGCTCGCGCCGGAGGAAAGCCTTTGATCTAAAACGTCCGCAAGAGTTTCGGCCGCAAGAAAATCCCGGTTGCTATTCAATTGCTCCGGGAACACTCTCTGCAAGGCTAAAACCGAGCCGCAGCTTACTTGCAGGAAAAAGGTCCCGCAAGCACCAACTAAGCACATTATAAAGCCGAAATAAAGCCATCCTGTACTCTGAGGAGACTATAAAGTGATTGTAGGTGTTAGCAAAAATAGCACAACATTCCCCTACCCTCAAATCCGTAAATAAATTATTTTTTAATTTATGTCAAAACTCCATGGAAAAAGTCCCGAGGGCTTGGAGCACCTCAGACCCGCCCACGCTGCGGCCGGAAAATAAACAGTTAATGTAAGCTCGGATTTGGGCTGATGTGCAAGCTTGAGAGGGGGTTGCTATTAATCCTCATGTCCCGCAATATGATCCCTAGCATTTACAGAGCTGTACAGTGCCGTCTTGAATTTTTTTTTGCGTTTAAGGTTTTCAGAGCTTACGGCCGGTTGCAAGATATACGGCCGGCCGTAAGGGGAGATCCTTGCGGGCCGTATATTTGAATTGCAAGATAACGGAACCCCCGCAAGGAATCGCAGCCTTGCGGACGTTTTACGGCCGATAATAGAATGAGGCCCTGTATAATTACTTTATACATATTCTAATGTGTTTCATATTAGTTTTACCAACATGTTCCTTTAACAAAAAGATTAAAAAAAATAATCAAATGGAGGCACTGTAAATACCTATTATTAAAATTTACTCTTGAAGAACTACACTTAAATACATTTTACACTATAATATAACACAGCCTCTAATGTATTACCTGATACAGTGGATATAAAAAGTCTACACACACCTGTTAAAATGTCAGGTTTCTGTGCTGTAAAAAAATGAGACAAAGATAAATCATTACAGAACTTTTTCCACCTTTAATGTGACCTATAAACTGTACAACTCAATTGAAAAACAAACTGAAATCTTTTAGGTAGAGGGAAGAAAAAATATAAAAATAAAATAATATGGTTGCATAAGTATGCACACCCTTAAACTAATACTTTGTTGAAGCACCTTTTGATTTTATTACAGCACTCGTCTTGCCACTCTACCCCTTAGCCCAGACATAAGAAGAATACGGGAGATTGTTGTCACATGTACCACACAGCCAGATATTCCTGCACACTTGCCAGATATTCCTGCAGCTCCTTTAATGTTGCTGTAGGCCTCTTGGTAGCCTCCCAGACCAGTTTTCTTCTCGTCTTTTCATCAATTTTGGAGGGAGCTCCAGTTCTTGGTAATGTCACTGTTGTGCCATATTTTCTCCACTTGATGATGACTGTCTTCACTGTGTTCCATGGTATATCTAATGCCTTGGAAATTCTTTTGTACCCTTCTGACTGATACCTTTTAACAATGACATCCCTCTGATGCTTTGGAAGCTCTCTGTGGACCATGGCTTTTGCTGTGAGATGCAACTAAGAAAATGTCAGGAAAGACCAACTAGAGCAGCTGAACTTTATTTGGGGTTAATCAGAGGCACTTTAAATAATGGCAGGTGTATGCTGACTCCTATTTAACATGATTTGGAATGTGATTGCTTAATTCTGAACACAGCTACATCCCCATTTATAAGAGGGTGTGCAGACTTATGAAAACACATTTTTTTTTCATTTTTCTTTTTCTTCCCTCCTCCTAAAAGATTTCAGTTTGTTTTTCAATTGAGTTGTACCGTTTATAGGTTACATTATAGGTGGAAAAAGTTCTGAAATGATTTATCTTTGTCTCATTTTTTTTACAGCACAGAAACCTGACATTTTAACAGAGGTGTGTAGACTTTTTATATTCACTGTATATGGATTCATTTTTTTGTGAAATCTACCATTTTGGTTTCCATAGATCTACTTCTTGAGGTACCAGGGATATTGGACGTTGGAAAGTTTCTGTCTGCACAATGCAAATGTGTCGGCTACAACTGTCAGAGCTTTCAGCAGGAGTAAGGAGAATCTTATATTGACATAACCTCCACAGAAAGTAACATACAGTAGCCAGCAAGACCAAATAGATCCCTGCAGAAAATAAGTGCATATAAAAGCTGCAAAATGCTGTGTTTTTTTTGTTTACATTCTAAAAATGCTTTGTATGTTATCAAGTTTAGTTATTCAAAATACCATTTAGACTTGTGACTTGTGAATTCTAACTGCTTATAGCATAATATTTATCTCAGACCTCTACTTATTGCCTTTAGTGATTGCTATTATGTAGCCTCGTAATACCACTTTAGACCACTCCCAGAGGAGATTGATGTCTTCTGAAGAGGACATGTCTCACCAGTGTTTTTCCAGTGTTGCTTTGAACCATTGTGAAGTGAACAGGATTGGAAGCATTCATTAACAGATATTAAGATGTTCTCTATGTGGGTATTGTTTTTTTTATGGTACAGCCTTCGAGAGTAGTCAACTTGTGTGAACGTGCCATATGAGAGAGGTAGAAAATGCAATTTTGTTCTGTTCTATTATGGACATGCCATGGGTCCACCGTGAAAACAATTGTAGTGGGAAGCTGAGGTGTTTGTGAGTGGTGGTACTTTTGCAATAATCTGATTTGTCAATGTAGGAAGCCAGTGGGGCATTCACATCCCATCCAAAGACTCAATTTGGTAAAGACATAAGTGGATCCTTTCCTGTAGAGAAGCAAAAATATTATAAGCAACTTCAAGACATTGATACTGTAAGTTCTAAAAACACAATTAGATACTGGTCCTCCAATATATGTTGACAAGTCCACGACATCGCAGACTATTTGGTTTCCTAATGTGCTACTAATTTTCTCTTCAATTGCGTGTGGGAAGCAGTGAAGTACCGTATTTATGTATCCAGAATATAGTCAATTTGGTTGGGGAACATTGGCTACTAAGTTGAGATCAGCACCAATGTACAATCCTATCAACCAAATAAAAACACAACTGTTGGAAATAAAGAGATCCAGAAAAGATATATGATCAATCAACTCCCACTGATTGCATTTTAACAGAGCAGTTGCTGCAGGTGAAATACAGAAAGACAACCTGAAAGAAAGACAATTTAAAAGAAGAAATATTATTATTAGTATTATTATTATCCTTTATTTGTGATGATAAGGAGGATAGGCGCAGCGTGAACGTCATCACGTTTGAGACTTGCGCTCCAAACAGGAAGTGTTAGCATCCGAAATTGAATGGAGATGCAGAGACACTGAAATTCCTTGTGGGGGTGATATGTAGGGCAGTGAGCAGAGACCTGATGAAATGGACCTTGAAGAAGATGCTGACTTTTGGGGTAGTATATAGCAATATTATAACAAAATATATCTTTATAACAATGTAGAATTCTTCTAAGTTTCCTTCTTGTATTTTTTTCCTTACTGACTGTTATGTTTGTATTAAACCCATCTTGTAACAATATTTTGATTTATGTACAATATATCTTTTTAATTATATGTGGGTGGGTAACTAGTAATCCGATTGCGAGTAGCTAATAGAATATGTGGCAACATTCAGAGTGATTTCAGGTGTGTATACATTTACAAATTGGGCAATAGAATAAAGCCCATGGTGTATCATTTGTAGTGTTTTTTTTTTCTTTTTCATATATATATGAAGAGCAGAGTAGCCATCCATCTTTGCTGTTCCCTTCTTCTTGTGCCTTCAATCTTTCCTATCATCAGAGTCTTCTCTAGGAAATCCTGTCTTCACATTATATGGGCAAAACATTTGAGCTTAAGCCTCATGATCTTACCTTCTAGTGAGCAGTTTGTCTTGATTTCCTGAAGTACTGATTTTATTGGTCCAGCTCTCACATCTGTATGTTACTACTTTGTCGTGCACTTTGAGGGTAAAGAATGCCACACCCATCTATTATTTAAATTATGTCCATTCCCACTTATTATTTACCATTGTAATCATACACAAACACAGTATGCCTCTTTAACTTGCGACAGGGTTAAATCAATTTTCACTTTTTTTTTTCAAATTAAATGTCTGAGTTTGCAAATATTTTTCTCTTGTGTAAGAAAGTCGAAATTAAACATAGTATTTTCTGAAATGTACGCATTTCTTCAAGTGATGTTATCAAGCAGGTGGATAGATATGGCGAAATTGCAATCTATTTACCAGAAATAATTTGGCACGTAATTAATGTCAAGGGCATAATGTTTTAATACAACTAGAGCGCTCCCATGTGGTTAGGAGCAGACATTCACAATGTTTTTATTATTATTTATTATAAATGTATTCCTATACATAAAGATGGGAATGGCTACCACCTCAGCCTTTTTCTATACTATCGTTTAATCTTATCTGATAGTTCTGTTCTGAGAACAAACTTGACTGTCATTCTTGGCATAAACTTATGCCCCCTTCAAATCTTCCTTAAGATACATTACATTATCTGACTATATCAAATTATATTCTCTCATCTCTCTCTAAACAATCCAAGCACACAAAGAAAAAGGGATTTCTTCTGAGAGAAGGGATTCTGTAGTGCAAGTGTTATCCTGAAATTCTACACATAGGTATAAAATGGTATTGACTATTAAATTTTTAGTAGAGTTAAACTTAGCCATATATACCACAATCCTTCTGTTACACTTTTTGGGAGTGGCCACAAATCCAGACAAATTAGCATTTATATTCCAGACTGTAGATGTTAATCAATATTTTAATCTGTGCCCATATCACCTAAAACAATCTGATTGACTTTAATCAATAATATAATTGTTTAGCTCTGTTACAAAGACAATTATTGAAACCTCTACACCACAAACCATACTATATGCTATATTCAACTTATATAATCCTGGATCACACATCAACAAACTCTCTTACATCGTTACTGTTTGAATTGACCGACTTGATAAATTAAATGTAATCAATTCTGGTGTAAGACCAACACCTAAATAATAGCTTGTCAACCCCTAAATACAAAGGTTAGTTAGCCTGCAATCTTACATACAATATAACCAATTATTATACATATTGCTTCAATATATATTTCTATATTCTTACTGCTATATATGGCATCATTCCATATTTTGCTGCTTTCATAGAGTAATAGGTTATATTGCTAATTATTAATATCAGATATTTATAACAGACAGCTGATTGTTTATTCATAGCATTTTTGTATTGCACTAACCAAATATATAGACAGATTGTAACCAGACTTTATAAGATCATATACACCATTTATATACTCCTATATTGAACTAACCAAACACTGATTGTATTAAAATAAATTGTTTAATTATATTACATAAGTTTGTTTACAATGCTTATTGACTGATATATTGATCTAACCATATATAAAGTGTTTTAAGACTAACTGTTATCCAATCATCCAAAGAGATTGTAATATATGTCATGTAGATTGTATTGTGATCTAACTAAATATCAAAGCTTACAAGTGTAAACACTCATAATTGTTTATCCTTGATATGCACACAGTGAATATTTGTCGATTAACTTGATCTTTGAACTTAATCTATCTATACACTGTAATATTTTAAGAAACTATATTAATCTATAAGGTGTAATATTTACGTCATATTAATTACACTGACAACTGGGAATAATATAGTTTTACTTATGCAGACTTTTGTTGATAGTGTAATATCTTTACTTTTTACTATCTTGTCCAAGACTGCATAACTTTCCTCCCCGGAAGGAAAAGTCACCATCTGAAGAGATCTTGGATCCCAGGAAAATAAAATGTCACTGCCTCCACTTCATTCCTATCTATTTGCCAGGAACTGAGAGCTTTTGCACTTTTTATTTAAACGTATCAATAGGTAACTCTGTTCCTCCTCACATTCAGCCATTAGAGTAGTATCAACTGCATATCTGAGGTTGTTTCAGAAATGTTGATCCCGGCTTTGGATTCATCCAGCCCAGCCTTACGCATGACATACTCAGTGTATAAGTGTTGAATAAATAAGGTGACAATATACAACCTTGTCACACTTTTTCTTGAACCATTCAGTTGTTCCATGTTCTATTCTGACCATGGCTTCTTGGTCCACATATACAGTCAGGTCCATAAATATTGGGACATCGACATAATTCTAATCTTTTTGGCTCTATACACCACCACAATGGATTTGAAATGAAACGAACAAGATGTGCTTTAACTGCAGACTTTCAGCTTTAATTTGAGGGTATTTACATCCAAATCCGGTGAACGGTGTAGGAATTACAACAGTTTGTATATGTGCCTCCCACTTCCCTCGGCTTATACTCGAGTCACTCTCCCCCCCGTGTCTCTCTAACCCCCCCGTGTGTCTCTCTACCCCCCGTGTGTCTCTCTACCCCCGTGTCTCTTTCCATCCCCCCCCTCAACCCCCCTCCTCCCCCTAAACCCCCCTAAATACCTCCCCCTCTCCCCTCACTTACCTGCTTGTGCTCTGGCCTCCGCTCCTTGACCCGGCACTGGCGCACATGTGACGTCACATGTGCGCCGGGTCAAGGAGCAGAGGCCGGAGCACAAGCAGGTAAGTGAGTGGAGAGGGGGGAGGTATTTAGGGGGGTTTAGGTGGAGGAGGGGGGTTTAGGTGGAGGAGGGGGGTTGGGGTTGAGGATGGGGGGGTTGAGGATGAGGATGGGGGGTTGAGGAGGGAGGTTGAGGATGAGGAGCAAGGATGAGGAGGAGGGGTTGAGGATGGGGGATTGAGGAGAGAGGATGAGGATGGGGGTTGAGGGGGGTTGAGGTTGAGGAGGGGGATGAGGATGGGTGGTTGAAGAGGAAGGATGAGGATGGGGGGCTTGAGGAGGGGGTTGAGGATGGGGGGTTGAGGAGGGAGGTTGAGGAAGGGGTTGAGGATGGGGGGATGAGGAGGCGGGTTGAGGTTGAGGAGGGGGGTTGAGGATGAGGATGGAGGGTTGAGGATGGGGGGGTTGAGGAGGGAGGTTGAGGAAGGGGTTGAGGATGGGGGGATGAGGAGGCGGGTTGAGGTTGAGGAGGGGGGTTGAGGATGAGGATGGAGGGTTGAGGATGGGGGGTTGAGGAGAGAGCATGAGGATGGGGGGTTGAGGGGGGAGGATGAGGTGGGAGATTGAGGAGGGGGTTGAGGATGAGGAGGGAGGTTGAGGATGAGGAGGGAGGTTAAGGATGAGGAGGGAGGTTGAGGAGTGGGGTTGAGTAGGGTGATAAGGGAGGGTGGAAGAGACACAGGGAAGGGAGAGGGGAGAAGAGACACAGGGAAGGGAGAGGGGAGAGGAGACACGGAGAGAGAGGGGGACACAGGGGGCAGCACATTTCCCACCCTCAGCTTATACTAGAGTCACTCATTTTACCCAGTATTTTGTGGTAAAATGGGTGCCTCGGCTTATACTCGGGTCAGCTTATACTCGAGTATATACGGTATCCAGGATAGCTCTTAATGCCCTTTTTATTTAACAATATATCCAATCCCTTTTAAAAGTTATCTATCGAATCTGCTGTCACCACCTCCTTTGGCAGAGAATTCCACAGATTAACCACCCTTACTGTGAAGAACCCTTTTCTTTCTTTGAGATTAGAAGTAAAACAATTTTACCTTAAAGGATGTCCCCTTGTCAGTTGAAAACCTCTTGGCACAAAAAGTTCCCTTGACAAAGCCTTGTATTGACCCTGGATATATTTATATAAGGTAATCATATCACCTCTTAGACACCTTTTTTCTAGAGTAAATAGGTTTAATTTCGTTAGTCTTTCTTCATAACTTTGACCCACCATTCCCTTTATTAGCTTTGTTGCCCTTCTCTACTTTTTTCCAGCTCTAAAATGTCCTTTTCATGTAGTTGTGCCCAAAATTGTATTCCATATTCCAAATGAGGGCGTATTAGGGATTTGTATAGTGGAAGAATTATATTTGCTTCCCTTGCTTCTATACCCTTCTTAATACATGCTAATATTTTACTTTTGCAGATACTGCTTGGCATTGAGCACGGTTACCTAGATGGTTGTCCATAAGCACTCCCAAATCCCTTTCAATATCTGATACACCTAGATTTGCTCCATTAAGATTATAAATTGCATGGCTATTTTTCCTTCCCAGATGCATAACTTTACATTTATTCGTATTAAATCTCATCTGCCACTTAGATGTCCATTCCTCTAATTTATGCAAATCCATTTGGAGGGAAAGTACATAATTTTCTGATTTAATTACCTTGCACAAATTTGTATCATCAGCAAAAATGGAGACAGCACACTCTAGCCCCACTTGCAAGTCATTAATAAATATGTTTAAAAGCAGGGGACCTAATACTGAGATTTGAGGAACCCCACTTACCACATTAGTCCAATTGGAGTATGTTCCATTTACAACAACCCTTTTGCTTCCTGTCTTTTAGCCAGCTCTCAATCCATAAGCAAATATTTATGGCAATTCCTGTATCACTTAGTTTGCTCAATAGTCTCCCATGTGGCACTGTATCAAAAGCCTTTGCAAAATCCAAATAGACTACATCCACTGAGTTACCTCGATCCAAGGTTCTACTAACCTCCTCATTGAAACTAATTAGGTCTGTTTGACATGACCTATCCTTCATAAATCCATGTTGGCTCCTACTTATAATCCTGTTTGAATAAACATATTCCTGTATAGTATCCCTTATTAACCCTTCTAAAAGCTTTCCCACTACCGAAGTAAGACTCATTGGTCTAATTCTCCGGATTTCCTCTTGCTCCCTTCTTAAATAGAGGTATCCCCTCTGCCTTTCTCCAGTCATCTGGTAGAGACCCTGTGTTGAGTGAATCCTGAAAAATTAGATATAATGGTTTGGCTATTACAGAACCCAGTTCCCTCCGTACCCTTGGATGAATTCCAACAGGACCTGTGGCTTTATTCACATTTATTTTTTCCAATCTCTTTGGATTTCTTCCTGCGATAACCAGTTATTTGGTGAAGGTAGTGTAGCCCCATTATGTTGCAGTGACCCAACCACTGGTACCTCTCTTGTGTATACCGAAGAAAATAACCTATTTAGCTCATCTGCCTTTTCCTGGTCACTGATTATCAGACGGCCTGTGTCACATTGTAATGTTCCTATAGCTTCTTTTCTGGCCTTTTGACCATTAATATATTTAAAAATATTTTAGGGTTAGTCTTACTCTCCTTTGCAACTAACATTTCATTTTCAATTTTAGCCAGTCTAATAGCCCTTTTGCAAGCCTTATTGATTTCCCTGTACTCACGTAAAGCAGTCTCTGTCCCCTCTTGTTTGTATAATTGAAACGCTTGTTTTTTTACTCCTCATCTTCATCTTTAATTCATTGCTAAGCACCATGGATTGTGATTTACTCCTACTTTTATTTCCACATGGTATATGGTGATAAGTATGTTTATTTAGTAAGGATTTTAAGGTTGTCCATTTATGTTCAGTGTTTTTACCTATCAGTTCTCTGTCCCAGTCTATACTTTGTATTGCTGCCCTTAGACCGGTAAAATCTGCCCTTTTAAAATTAAGAGTTTTTGTTAGCCCCTTACAGTTATGTTTTTTTAATTCAATCTCAAATAAGACTGTGTTGTGATCACTGTTTCACAAAGCTTGCCCTATTTCCTCATTTGATACTATATCAATATTATTTGTGATAACTAAATCTAAGATAGGCTCATTTCTAGTAGGTTCTTGTATAACATGGGCCAGAAAATGATCTATGGGTGTACTCAAGAACCTGCTCCCCTTAGCTGAACTGCTGGTCTCATTTATCCAGTTTATTTCAGGGTAATTAAAATCTCCCATTATTAGAACTTGCCCATGCTTAGCTGCATTTCCAATCTGTAACAATAATTGCATTTCCTCATTTTCAAATAAATTTAGGGATATATAGCATACTCCTAGTATTCTTTTAGAATTTGCTGCTCCGCTATTTGGCTCTATCCACAAACATTCAACATTACCACTAGTTCCAGCATTATTATTATTATCTTTATTTATATTGTGCCAAGATATTCCGTAGTGCTGTACAGGGGTTAAGTACATGGCAAAAAACAAACTTAACACCTTGTAAAGAATTGGAAGGCCCTGTTTTTGAGCATAAAATCAAGTGTACATAGAGCTTGTTTCCAAGGCACTGACACAAGATTGAAAAACTCGCAAACTTACAATCTAAGGCCCTCATTCAATTGCAATTTTGCCAATTGAATAGGGCTCTAAATAAGCACATAGCATATTTTTTAAAATAAGTTTTTAGTTAGTGAAAACCTTGCTTTTGGATAGATGCTTACTAACTAAAAACTTCTTTAAAAAAAATATGTTATGTGCTTATTTAGA
Source organism: Discoglossus pictus (assembly GCA_027410445.1). Lineage (NCBI taxonomy): Eukaryota > Metazoa > Chordata > Amphibia > Anura > Alytidae > Discoglossus > Discoglossus pictus. The sequence goes on from JAPZIH010000787.1 coordinate 19,653, forward strand.
CCCCTATTCAATTGGCAAAAATGCAATTGAATGAGGGCCTAAGGGTTTAGGTGTGATACAAGAGGGTGACAAATGGAAAATGGCAGTGTGAAAGCAATTTGTTCAGTCAAGTGGAGGTGTCTATGTTATCCTACATATAAGTAAATACCCACTGTGCCCTCTGTGGTCTGGGGGCTGAGCCTCACATCTTAATATACAGATGACAGGCAGAGAAAGCCACTCATCAGTCAAGTTCTGCAGGTTCTGAAAGAACTATAAATTAGGAGAGAGAGTTCGGCTTGTGTCTCTCTTAAATAAATAATACATTTATTAGTCCTGCTACCCTGCATTGTATAATTGTTTTACAAGTTTACAGAGCTGTCAGGATACCTAGAACTGTTCTGATGAGTCAGTGAGCAGGCTTACTCTTACAGCCATCTGTAATTGGAGAATTTGGACCTATCCTGTTATTTGTGTGCAAATAGGTGCACACCGCCCCAGTCCATATTGGCGCAATCTAGTGTTCGTATTCAGGTAGTGCCATCATGTGATGCCAATATAATGTGTGACTCTTCTAATAGACAACCACTGCCTCAATTAAACCTATTGTTCTGTCTCCATTTTTGCAGGCTGCTTCATTATAATTTATAATCTTTTTACATTTATAAAATACATGTTTCTTATTCTAATAACAAACAATTATTTATTTAATTATAAGCCGCGAATGCGCATAGCGCGGCGGTGTAGCGCATGCACACTGTGCGGTGGGGCAGCGCATGCGCCCTGAACAGCCCACGACTGCGCATTTCGCAGCGGGGTAGCACATGCGCATTGTGCTGCGTGAGCCGCTCATACGTATCGCATGGCGGGGCAGTGCATGCGCCATGCGCCGCTCACTCCACATAATGCGCATAAATATCTTCTCTGACTATAGGCTTAAATTCAGGCTTAACATACAGACAAATCCCTCCTCCTCGTTTACCATTGCCTCTATCTTTCCTAAATAGGTTATAACCATCCAGATTAACAGTCCAGTCACGAGATTCATCCCAACACATTTCAGTAATGCCTATTAAATCCCATTTCTCAAAAACTGCTAATAATTCTAACTCTCCCATTTTTCCTGACAAGCTTCTGGCATTAGCAAGCATATACCTTATGTTATGAGGCTGTAGTTCTGAGGTGCCTGCCACTGTATTTGAGTTACTTAGCAATATCTCCCTATTGACTGTACTCCCCCTTCCCCATCTGCTCCCCTATGACTAGTTAATAAGTTCCTTACCCCCTCTATAATTACTACCCCATTACTTCTATCTTGTCCCTCCCCCCCACCTACTAGTTTAAAAACTCCTCCAGCCTTTCTACCATCCTATCCCCTAGCGCAAAAGCTCCCTCATCATTAAGGTGCAATACATCCCTGCTATAGAGATTGTACCCAAGTGAGAAGTCAGCCCAGTGCTCTAAAAACCCCAATTCCTCCTTTAATGCACCACATTTTTAGCCACACATTAACCTCCCTAATCTCCTCCTGTCTCCCTGGGTTAGCACGTGGCGCTGGTAGTATCTCAGAAAATACTACCTTGGAGGTCCTTGCCTTCAGCTTATTACCTAGTTCTATAAAATCCTTCTTTAGGACACTCCATCTTCCTCTAACTTTGTTATTGGTACCAATATGTACCAAGACCGCTGGTTCATTTCCAGCCACTCCCAATAATTTGTCTACCCGATCCACAAAATGCCAAACCAGAGAACCCGGGAGACAGCAAACTGTTCGATTGCTGGGATCTGGGTGACAAATCACCTGGTCCACCTTCCTAATAGTAGAGTCCCCTACAACCAAAACATGTCTGTTGCTCTGCCTATTCTGCCCTCCCACTCCTCCAGTAGAACTGTTCTCCCAGCTTTTAGAGGGAACAGCTCTATCTGGCATTGCCATTCCTGAATGGACATCCCCAACAGTTTTACTCAATCTAGCAAATATGTTGGTGCTTGCCAACTCAGAACTAGCCTCCCTCCTGCTCCTGTTCCCCCTGCTCCCCCTTGTAACTGTAACACAACTACCTCCCTGGACATCCTCACTAGCCCCAGCTCCTCCCTCTATGCTAGGCCCAGCTAAACTGTGCTCTGTGAGCACCAACCCCCCTTCCAGTGGAGCAATAGCACTAAGTGCTGCAATTCTCCTCTCCAGATCTCCAATCTGAGTTTCCAGAGAGACAACATGCTCACACCTCTCACAGAGGTATGGACCCTGGATCATCTGTTCCAGTACTGCATACATGTGGCAGGATGTACACTGAGTGATGTTGCCACTGGACTGATTCATAATCACAGTGGGTAAAAAAAAAAAATGTATAAAGCTCTACAATGTTCTCCCCCTTTGCACTCCTTCCTTATATTTAAACTCCTACACTTATTCTAGAACTGCCCTTATGCTAGAAGTGTTTGCACTTTCCCCTGTTTTTATTAGGTTCTTATTACTCACCTGCCCACTACTCACTGTACAAGTACACAACACACTTACTGTTCAGGAGAAAATCACAGAATAGATGCAAGCAGACCACAAAAAGTCACACACTGATATAGCTTTACACAGGCAAAACCACACACCCTCTCAACTGCCCACTAATCACTGCACACACACACTCACTTATGAATGTCTACATTCCTATATAAAGTTACATTTTGATATTATATTGCTATATACAATACCAAAAAGTCAGCATCTTCAAGGTGCATTTCATTAGACCTCTGGTCAGGACTTACACCATTGTTCCGGTGGTCTCTCTCTTGGACTGAAAACTCTTGGACACTCCACTGATAAATTCATGATACCTTATCAACTACCACTAGCAGTGTTTTGATAAAAACACAGCTGTCCCTTGTTTCCCCCTATACATGATCTGAGCTGCAGTCTGTTCTAGGTGTTGTTTTTCCTGACTGTATCAAGTTCCTCCACCTTTGGTTACAAAGTATATAGTCTTGCCTTTTTGGGGGAAGGGGGGGGGGGGGGTTGTTGGTAATGAGAATATTTGTATCCACAATTTCTTGACTTTTGGGACATTCCAACCACATGTGAAAGTACCTATATCTCCACATTTTCTAAAGCAGAGATATTCCTACATATTTTAGATTTTATAAAGGATATCTGCATCCCTATCCCGCCTAGTTACGCACTTATATCTATTCTCCTTTAGGTATGTATTATGTGAAAGCTCTGCTGTGTTCAAATGAATCTCTTGCCGGGTATTTCTACTACTGTTTATTTCTGCTTCCCAATTAATTGTATTATTATGCCTTTGAGTATATCTTCTTAACAGACATGCAAGTTGATGTTCTGTGGAACGTGCTTGGGGGATGAAAGATGTTTATGCTGCTCTATAGTACATTTTTAAATTGGGACATGATAATCCTCAGATTTGTTTACTTAAAAGACCATGGATAGCAAATTCACTCCGTTTTCTACCGCTCCAGATGAATCGGAGTATATGTTTTTAAAAGTTTTCTAGCTTTCTGGATATTATGGGGATGGGAAGGGACCAAAAGAGAGGGAGTATTCTTGGCAAAATGTTCATTGTGATAGCATTTATGCAGCCTGTCCAAGAAAGTGGGTATTTACTCAATTTATTAATATCAGCTATAAGGTTCTTTATCAAGGGTGTGTAGTTGGCCTTGCACAGATCAGGCAGCCTGGTGGTCTCTTTTATACCTAAACTTTTATATGGTCTTTGGGCCATGAGAATTAATATTTTATCTTTAAAAGATCTAGTTCTTGTTTGAGGATTTAGAGATCGGATTGCTTCTGTTTTGTCTAGTTTGACCCTAAGCCCTGAAATTTGCCAGAATATGTCCAGGATGTCCAACAGGGCGGGTATTGAGGTTACCAGTTTGGCCAGTGTACAGAAGATGTTGTCTGTGAACACGCAGCATTTTAATTGCTGCAGTCTGACTTGAACTCCTTGTATTTGTGGGGTTGATCTAATGGCTTGGACCAAAGCAAATAGTAGAGGAGAGGGCATCCTTGTCTGTTCCCTTTTTGTATGTTTATGTAATCCCTATTTTCTCCCTGTAATTTCCAGTATGCTATCAGGCCCCGGTAGTATGCATTAATAAGATTTTTAAAGATTCCCCTGATGACGATCCTGGACAAAACCTCGATCAAATATGGCCATATTAGTGAATCGAACATTTTTTCTAGATCTAGTGTTATTGTACATAATGGGATTTAGGCGGATTTTGCTAGATGAAAGATATTTAATACACTTCTTATGTTGTCCCCTGCCTGTCTGAACGGTACAAAGCCTACCTGCCCTTGTGTATCAACTTGGGCAGGAACCTGGAAAACCTGCTCGCCATAAGCTTCGCCAATATTTTCATGTCACCATTTAGTAATGATATTGGGCGAAAGTTCTTTACCTCAAGTGGGTCTCGCCCTGGTTTAGTGAAAACACTGTATTTGCCTGATTCAATCCAGGTGGTATTTGTTTCCCTTTTTAGGATTGCATTGAATAATCTGTTTAAATATGGAACTCATTTATTGGTGAAAGTCTTATAATATATATTGGAGAAGTCGCCTGGCCCCGGAGACTTTCCAAGTTTTAAGTTGTTAATAGTGTCATTGATTTCATCTACTGTTGTATTGGCATTCAGCCTTTCCAGGTCCTGATCTGTTATGGATGGGAGATCGTTTTTATTTAGTAAGTCTCTAATTGTATAATTCCATGTTTTAGAGTGGGATGAATATATCTTTTGGAAAAAGCTGAAGAATGTTTCTTGTATCTTAGTTTGATCTAGGGTTATTTGTCCCTCCCGGCTTCTAATTTGATATATTTGATTTTGGCTTTGTTTGGTCCTAAGCATTCTCACCAACATAAGAGAGAGTTTATTTGCTTACTTAAAGAATGTATGTTTCGTTATTCTGATTGCCTTTTCTGTTTTTTTCAGAAGGAATATTAACTAATTATAATCTGGTTTTATCGATCATTTGCTTGCTTTTGGTAGAATATTTATTTAATTTGGTTTTGTCTTTCTAATAAATGTAGTTCTTAAAGTAATTTGGTTTCTTTGATTATTTTTTTTGTAGATTGAGGCTTGTCTAATAAGGTATTTTCTGATAAAGGCTTTGAGGGTTAGCCACAGCCATCCTATGCTTGTTTCCGACATATCATTAGATGTGAAAAATAATTCTTTGATAATTTGTTTTTGTTTTTTCGTGGTTAGCTATGAGTGATTCGTTTAGCCTCCAGCTGTAGCGTTTTTTGAGGCTGAAGCCTAGGTCCAAGTTTATAATTACTGCTGCCCTGACCATGGGCAGGGAAGAATCTGTGCGATATGGGATTTTGATTTTACTTAGGGCTGTTAGTATAGGTTTCATTGACCAGCGTTTCTCCAGTGTCATTGAGGATAAGTCTATATAGATCTGTATTGCTGTGCTACCTGGGCCTTTGATTGAAGACATTCTTCTGGTTGCTGTTAATACTAGGTTTCTTGTTTTTTGTCTCAGAAACCTAACATTTGTTAGTGCTCCTAGAGGTGTTTTGTGAGGTTTCTATTCTATCTCGCTCATGGTTCTTAATGATCTGGTCAGTGACTTCTTCCAAGAAGTGTGTCCTCTGTCCCAAGGTATGTAGGTTTTTTCTGAGGTTGTCTATGGCTTTGTAATATGGGCCTGGAGCATCTCTTCAAATTATGCCATGGACCTTTCTGAGACATCCATGTGTTGAGAAGTTGGTCTTGGATTGTCTTCAGTGTCTGATGTATCAGACTGTCCTGAGCCTGAATGTTGAGAAGCTTGTTGATGGGATTCTGATGTTTTGAATAGCTCTGGAATGCTTTTTCTGGTTATACTTTTTTTAGGTTTGCCTATCTTGTTTCGTGATCATTATTTTGTGTGATATATTGTGTGTTGAAAGTCAGAGTTGGTGGTTGTTATGTGACACAGTTTGTGCTTATATGTTTAGCTCCATTTGACTTTGTAGATCTTGAGAATTATTTCTCAAGTTTTCTGGAATTGTGTTTGCAAGAGACACCTCATTTTAAGAGTAGTTAGGCCTTCATAGCTGTCTTAGGGTTTCCTGTTAAGTGAAAGGTTGCTTCCTATTGTACAGTCCTTTTATGTTTTTGTTTATAAGTCTATTCTTGTGTCCCACAGTTGAAGGGTGTTGTTGGGTTCTTTTATAGTTAGGCTTTGTATTTTGTATAGACTTTGGTTTGCCTTGTTTTTTATCAGCGTCCTATGTATCGCTGTGATGCCCTGTGTTTATTTTCCAGTTTACTGGGTTTCTTGTCAGGCCTATGTCTGCGCCCGGTTAGTTATTGTCTTTTATTTCACTGTCTGTTTTGGGTAAATTTACTGTCTTTCACTGCTCTGTTAAGGGCTGATTCGTCAAAGTCTATTGTCTGTGGCTATTGTTGTTGTGTTCAGTTTCACTGTTGTTGAGTATCTTAATTTATTTAAGGAGTTATTGCAAGCTTTCTGTAATTCATATTGGCCACTAGATGGCGATGTTTTAACACATTCTTTTTGCAAGCTTGTTCTGATATTGTGTTATTTATTTAGACTTTAACAATTATTATTTAAATTATTTTTTGTTAATTATTGTCTTCTCAGTGTCTTTTCACAGTATAACATTTAATGTGGCTTAGAGCAGCCTTTCTTTTTTTCTCAGGCCACTATCTGTGGCTATTATTACTGCATTCAGTCTCACTACTAGTGGTTGCCCTTAGTATACTTAAGGTGTAGTTACAGGCCTACAGTAGTTGGTAATGGCCAGAAGATGGCAGCATTGTGTGTCTTTATTTCTGCTGGATTAATATGGTGCTTTGAAGCTTGTTTAGATTATGTAGTAAATTGTTAGAAGTAGCAGGAACTGTATGCAGCCACTAGGTAGCGCTAGAGTTCTGTGATGTGAAGCAAAGCTGTTTTGGCAGCAAGCCAAATGGATTAGAAGGAAAGTACCAGCTATATGCGATGTTTCCTGATCTGTAGAAATATCTCTCTTTTTCGTTTGGCGGGATAAGTTGTAAGAAAGGACACAGGAGTGCTTGGCTTAATAAAAATAAATATTTGTCTGTCTTTTTTTTTCTATTCTCTTCTATTTTCCGTATTTATTCCCTCCTTGATCCTATGGCTGTTATTCTAGGTCCTGGGGATGATCTAGGGCCCAAAATGATTAGCTTCTCAGGCGATTCAGGGCTCCCACAGTTCTTCCCACTGCCTTCAGAGCTGACTTACTCTCAGCTCAACGTTATTTTATTAGCTCACGCGAGGTGTGTTGTGGTGAGCTTCTATATTATGTGTGGGGGTGCTGCTATGAGATCTGTCCGAAGCATCACACACACCCGACTTGAAGCTCGTGACGGTCCCTTCTTCACTCCTTTGATTTCACCTGGCTTCACAGGGCTACCTGCTAATGGCTGCCACTCCCACTGTACCTCTGCTCTGGTCCACCGCGTGTGAATGCTTCCGCAATATCACTGAGCTGCGGTTGCTCTGCAGAGTAGTGTTTGTCCTCTGTTTGCTGGTGCAGAAAGCCTGCCTGCACGGGGAAAAGCAGGAAGAGGCTGGGGTGAGAGGCTTGGTGGAAGTGTCGCTCGTACAGACCCGACTGGTTCTGGGTTTTTTGGTTCTGTATGGATCTGATGCGATTTATGGTCTGATTTCCACTTTTTTAGCACTGTGTTTTGCAGAGCTGCAGCACTGCACGTCTGCTCACTGTAGTTGGTAGACACGCCCCCCCCCCCCCCTCATTTATTTTTGGCTTACCACAGTACAGTATTATCAGTATAAAAATGTTTGTGACCACCTTTATATTGACATTTCTTGGATGATGCCATAAAACCGTTTGTGTCAATGTTGCTTCTTTGAGTGTGTGTTTGTTGCTCAGTCATGTCCTACTCTCTGTGACCTTATGGACCACAACACACCATGCTGATCCACTTGGTATTCATGGCAGATAGTGGGTTACCAATTCCTTTTCCGGTGGGCCACAGCATACAGCTCCTGGTATTCATAGGTGGTCTCCCATCCAAGTACTGACCAGGCCCAATCCTGCTTGGCTTCAGGATGGTGTGACTTCTTGGTCCCCTGACTGGAATCGAACCCAGGTCGCAGTGGTGAGAGCACCGAATCCTAACCAATGGACCCATCAGGGAACAAGTGCTTTGTAGTATAGGTGAAATTGTGGAAAGCCAATGCCTCCATGAGTCTTGGCCAGTTTAGTTATCCCGGGTTTCTTATTTTGCCATATTTTTTTTTATTGGGTGTAATTTGTTTAGGGAGAGTTCAGAATATACAATTTTGAAGAACTACACTTACAAATATAAAATATTTGTAGAACTGAAATTGTGCTACTGCGGAATCTACCATTTTTATTTCTTCTGACTTAAGTGCCCTTTAATAATGACACAAACCGCAGCGGAGTACGAGATTATTATTATCACTATTGTTTATTTGTAATGCGCCAACATATACCGTAGCGCTATACATACATTGTGATCAAGGCAAAACAATATTAACACGTTACAAAGATGGAGGGCTTTGTCTTTGAGCTTAGAATCCGGTGTCCATAGAGCTTTCTCTAAAGCGCCAGATTGAAAACTCGCAGACTTACAATCTAAAGGTATGAGTTAGCTCATGCTATAAAATGTGTATCTTTATATTTACTGGATTTTTCTAATATTAAAATATTCAAAAGTTCCCCAAATGTTTCAATAACAAAAAAAAAAATATGACTATAAAGAAGTAAGTGCAAAAGTAACAGTCTGCTGTTAATACCAAAGGTCCATTTTTACAAATGGTTATGTTTGATTTTATTTTCATATAATTTATTTCATTTTATTCACCTCCTGGAAACCTGATAGGGATGGAGAAAAGTATGCAGAATTGAAATGTGAGTTAAAAAAGCAACATTTCAGTTCTTTTTGATTAAATACTGATTTTATTGTTAATTAGTATATTAACACATGAAAACCTATTGTAGGAGCACTACAGTTGTCCTTTAAAGTCAAAGATTATACACTTATATTTATAGAAAAGGATCACTGAACTCTGGAAACATATTTTTACATTGAACCAAAATTCTTCAGCTAAACAAGATGCAAGCCTATAAGAGTGAGGAAGAATCACATATATAGTTGTGAGCATGCGGGCTGTTGCTAACGCTGCAGGCTCGCATAGCGAGCCCGCGGCCCTCGCAACGCGAGGTCCGCAGTTGCTGGCAAGGAGCACCGAAGGCTCTCCTTGCCAGCAACTGCGGACCTCGCAAAATTTACGGAGTTAGGAAACAAAAATACGAGAAGCCTTACGACCCAACACGACCACGCCAAAAACGCCCAAAAACGGACGCACATGAAAACATGAAAAACACAATAAATACACACAACAACAAATACATAAAAAGCTTACCTACAGCAAGGGGGGCATCCTGGACCTCGAAAACTGAAGTTACACCTCAATTTAACTCCAAATAAAAGAGTTGACACCCAGAAAAATCCTCTAAGCGTCAGAAAAAATGGCCGCCGAAGAAAACGAGGCTACAGCACTCTAAAGACGCAAAACACTTACGGATTTTCCGAAAAAGACGTACGAGATACGAAAACAAGGACGCAACCCACGCGACCACAAAAACATTACTAACACAATAAATACACACAACAAACACATAAAAAGCTTACCCACAGCAAGGGGGGGGGCAACCAGGACCTCTGCAAGTGAAGTTACACCTCGATTTAAGTCCAAATTTCGGAGTTTAGACACCTGAAAATCACCTAAGCGAGCGAAAAAATGGCCGCCAAACAAAACGAAAACGAGGCTAAGGACGCAAAAATACTACAGTGACTCGCAAAACGGAAACAACGCTCCAGTCAACTTCACAAGCCACATCACACACACTATGCGGCACGTACCACACTGATATTAACCACCATTTTACAGGAAAATGACAATTATTAGGCCTAAAATGCCGGCTGGAACGCAAATTTTACGCTGGAACGCAAATAGCGCATGCGTATTGCGTTTGAACGGTCTGAAGCACCTCAAAGTTTATAAATACTGCCTACTTTGCAGAAAATTTTACATTTCTCCTCAGGTGATGAACAGTGTGACTGGATAGTTAACTGCTGCTGTTACTTCAGAAGAGGATTATTTTCAACTTTACACTCTGCAAATTGAAACTGAGAGGTAAGCTATAATATATTTCATTTAGTAAGTAAGACACCAAAAAAAAAAAAAAAAAAAAGGAAAAAAATAAAACATTGCAAACTTTAACAATGAAAATCGGATTCATGTATAGTGACATGCACATATATGTATATAGGCCCTAAAACAACCTAATCTTAACTCAAAGTAATGAAAGAAGTATATTCAAGTGACATTAATTCACAGCAACTCATAGAAAAAAAAGATGACACTAATACATATGTAACCTGCAGCTCAATCTTTCACCTTCTTTCACTATTCAAACAGACTCTGCATCAACAGCGTCACTCAAGATTTTGCACCGTGGACTGTGAAAAAGGATCACTTTTAAAGAACAGAAAGAAAGAAGAAGAGGTAAGATAGAAAAATACATTACATGCAGAAAAAGACCATGCTTTGCAAAATCCAAAATAATAAATATACAATTAACCATTTAACTTTCTATTTCAAACAGATACTACAAGAAGACTGGCGGATTGAGATTGGCAGGAGGGGACCCTCTGTCATTCGGACAAGAACAAGACTTCAATCAAGGTATAGTATAACAAGTACAAAAAAACATAAAATTCCTATGTTTAATGGCCAACAATTTGAGAATACAAATGAAAAAATACAAGCCTCAATACAAATTCAAGCAAGACAAAAACACCACAGTTCAACAAACTTCACAAAGACCTATACAATTTCCAAATAAAGACAGTTTCACACAAAAAACAAAACAAAGCGGTGGACACAAAACAGGATAGCATACCAAACATTAGCAACATACAGAAAACAAAAGTATTCCTCCTCTTTACTGTACAACAACCTCCAACCATCACCCACAAGCCAAATGCAGCATCCGAAAAATGGTGAACACAAAACAGCATAGTACAAAAAAGCGCAACAACATATAGAAAAGGCAATTAACATTCCTGTTTACTGTCCAACAACATGTAACCCTCACAAACAAGACTAATTAAGCAAATGGAGCATGCAAAATGTGGTGGACAAAAACAGGATTGTACAAAAAATTACACAAACAGAAAAATAACTTAATATTCCTCTTTACTGTTTAACAACCTATAACCCTTGCAAAGAAGCCTAAATAAGCATACCAAAAGTGAGGGACGCTAAACAGGATACTACTGTAAATAGTTACAACATAGATAAAAGATCATTCACAGTCAGCTTTACTCACACAAAATAGGATTGTGCAACAAACATTGCTAACATATACAAAATGTCAACAATATTAATAATTACAGTAAAAAAAAAAAGGATAACTGTAATATACAAAAAAAATGAAAGTATTTTAAAGTGGTGCACAAAAAACAGCATAGCAGAAGAATTCACGATAACAGATAGAGTAGACAAAAATAATTAACTTTGCTATTCATGAGAAATACATTCCAATCAAATAACATTTCGCTTTTTCTTTTACAACAGACACTGCATCAAGACCATCGCACGAAGAGTTACAACAGCGGATCAAGAAATATTTTGCTTCAAATCACACTTCAAACAAGGTACAGTATAACAAGTAAAAAAAGAGAAAACTAAATAAACATGTTTTCTCTGCATCCATGTCAAGAGAAAAAACAAAATAAACCAACAACAATAAGCACCACTAATTAACAGCTTTAACAAAATATTACTGATACATTTGTCATTTACCTACTAATTGCCCTTTACGTACAAAAACGTTTAACAGTAAACCCAAACTTCCATCTACCAAAAAAAAAATGACCAAGATAAAACAGCATAGTCCAATAAATAGTGAAAACACATAAACAATAAAATTTTCAATTCTCAATTCACAGCCCTAATGTACAATGTTAAGCACAAAACCTAACCACATAAAATAAAATACTACTAACACCTAACAAGAAAACAATAAAAACCTTCTTTTCACAGCCACAACATATAAGCCTTTGAGTAAAATAGAAGAATAGTATTACAACAATCCCCTGCAGGACAAATTAGAAAGAGCATTATATTACTACCATTGTTTGCCCTCTACTATGCCTCTAAGCCAAACCTACAAGATAAAAAACAATCAACAAACAAAACAAAACAAAAATTTCAGTTAACACTATAAACCTACTATATCTATGGGTGTGCTATGCATCTAAGCCAATAATTACAACCTACAAGAGATAAAGTAAGAGCAAAAAATGAAAACAGACTCATTTAACAATAGAAAGAAAGTTCATCTACAATAAACTACAATCACATACAAAAAAGTTAATTTACAATCGCAACAGTGTTGCAACAAAAAGATTTGATAAACCAACTTAACATCTCAAACGAAACTAATGATACATTATTTTCTTTTACAGATGAAGATGGCTGATAACGAGACCAAACAAGAAAAGATAAGAGAAGCTAGAGAACGACAACAAAGATGGGCAAACCAGCAGACGCCGGAGCAGAAGGAAATTCGACGAGAAAAAGAACGCAAAAGACTTGCAAGCAAAAGACTAGCACCTGCAAAAATAAGATACACCAAAAAAAGCCACTAAAAAACAAAAGCATTTAGAACCTGTTCCTGAAACATCACATGACATTTCAAATGATGAATTACAAACTGAAACTGATATATGCTCTTCAAATTGTCCTTTACTTTAGTCTTTAACAGTAGAGGTTCATAATTGTGGTGACATGAATACTCAATGTCAGTTTTGTGAGGCCTATCGTTTTAAACAGGAAAGACTCAGAGATGGCCAATTCATTAGTTGCTGTCAAAAAGGCAAGGTCAAACTTCCAGAAAGAAAACAATTCCCAATATATTTACAAAACATTATGACTGAACCTACTTTTCCAAACTACAAAAAATTCAAGACAAACATAAGATCCTACAATGGTGCCATATCCTTTGCATCTATGGGGGTAACATTAGCTGCTAATGTACCAGGACATGGTCCTTACTGCTTTAAAGTCCAAGGCTAAATTTTCCATCGTACTTCCCATTTACATCCAGAGGAAGGAGAGCAAAGAAAATTTGCTCAAATATATATCCTAGATATAATGGAAGCTGTTGACCAACGTATGCAGCTGCAAGAGAATAAAAAAAGCTTAACCACTGTTTTTGTAGAGCTAGATAACAATATGGCCAATAACCCATACACTAAAGCTTATAAATAATTGGCAGAAGTAGAAAATGAACAACAATTTCATGCAGAAAGACATTAATTACCAATCCCAAAGGTCAATATGGAGCTTAAAAGAGATAGACATACTGATAAACGTTGTTATAACTTGCCAACATCAAATGAGGTTGCAATAGTGTTTCAAAATGATGAAGGAGAACAACCATTTCAAAGAGACATTAGAATATATCCCAGAAATGAGGAGCAACCATTCATTAATATCAGTATCTTAAGTCCAAATTTAGATCCAATGACATATCCCATTTTTTCCCCACACGGAGAAGCAGGTTGGCAACCAAAATTAACCCTTCCCAGTTACCCAAAAGCTAAAGCCAGAATGCGAAGTAATGTTTCCATGCTTGAATTTAAAGTACCTCAAATTGCTATTCAAAATACATTTAATCCAATTTTATGTGGTGGAAAACTAACACAACAATGGATTATTGATTCCTATTTGCAAGTTGAGGCCAATAATTTAAACTTCATAAAATATCAACAAGATAAACTACGTGTAGAACAATTTTGTGGATTAATGGACTATGCTGCTGAGGTGGCTACAGGCTGAGACATGACAGCTGGCAAAGCCATAATTTTACCATCTTCTTTCCAGGGATCTCCTCGAAATCTGAGAGAAAGAAACAATGATGCCATGGCTATTGTCACCAAATTTGGAAAACCCGATTTATTTATTACATTTACATGTAATCACCAATGGCAAGAAATTACACAAAATGTACTTCTTGCCCAAACTGCTTACGATAGACCAGATTTAGTAGCCAGAGTTTTCAAAATTAAATTAAATGAATTAATACGTGACATCACTATAAGTCACTTATTTGGCAAATGTCTTGCTTATGTATATACAATTGAATTTAAAAAAAGAGGCCTTCCACATGCACATCTTCTCATAATACTTCAAGAAAAAGTTAAATTAGATACTGGTGACAAAGTGGATTCAGACATTGTTGCTGAACTACCAGATCCAGAACTATATGGTATACTATATGAGATTGTAACTCATCGTATGATTCACGGACCCTGTGGCGAGCTTAATCCACAATCAACATGTATGGAAAATAATAAATGTTCCAAAGAATTTCCAAAAGATTATAGAGACTAAACTTATGCCAATTGTGATGGCTATCCACTTTATAGAAGAAGAGAAGGAGATACTGCCATTATTCGTGGAAAAAAGGTTGACAATAGATATGTGGTACCCTACAATCCACATTTACTCATGAAGTATAATGCACACATTAATGTAGAAGCCTTCACTTCCATCAAACTTACTAGCTGATGATACAGAATGGGAAAGATGTCTAGAAGAAGCAGCACTATGTCAAATGCCACGGCAGATGAGGGAACAATTTGCATTCATTTGTATCTTCTCAAATGATCCAAATGCATTAGCTTTGTGGGACACATTTAAAAGTAATATGGCTGAAGACTTTATGGAACGATACAATGAACCTATTGCACACTTAAAAGCATTAATGGAAATCCAAGAAGTATTTTTAACTCATGGATTAAGTTGTGCAAGTTTTAATCTGCCTGATCCAGGTCTTATAGATGACATAAACTTGGAAGACTATGACATTCAACTACAAGTACAAAGGACAGAAGAAAGACTTGCAACTTTAAATACATTACGATTGCAAGCATTTAATGCCAAAAAAATGCACTAGATGATGACATGGTCAAAGAGCGTTATTTCTATCTTGATGGACCTGGCGGATCAGGAAAAAAAAATCTATATAATTTATTAATGAGTTTTGTACGAGCACAAGGTCAAAAAGCACTCGCATTTGCCACAACTGGAATTGCTGCACTTTTGTTAGAAGGTGGAAGAACTGTACATAGTGGGTTTAAACTGCCAGTGCCTATTTTAGAAACCTCAGTGTCAGATATTTGCATGACATCATTAAAGCAAAAAAACTGAAAAAAAGTAAATTAATAATAATAGATGAGGCAACAATGATGTCATGCTATGCCCTCCAATGTATTGACCGTTTACTTTGTGAAGTCATGGATAATACTTTTCCATTTGGTGGAAAGGTAATGTTATGTGGCGATTTTAGACAAACATTACCTGTCGTTGTACATGGAAATCGAACTGACATTATTGAAACATGTATAAAGGCAAGTACACTATGGAAACATTTTAACCATCTTCAACTGCAACAAAATATGAGATCAGAAGGCCAAAATGATTTCAATGATTGGCTTATTAAAATTGGAGAAGGCAAAACAGAAAAAAATACCAAATTTACCTGACGACACTGTGGACATCCCACCTCATATGATTTGTCACCAAGATCTTATATCTGCTATATTTGAAGGTAGGATAAATAACCAGGACTATTCAGAACTTGCCAACCAAGTCATCCTAACCTGTAAAAATAAGGATGCATTAATCCTCAATAATGAAATCTTTAAAAAAATTAATGCACCCCAAAGAAATTATCACAGTGCTGATTCTGTACTTGCTGATGACAAAGAAAGTCAGGCAAACTTTTCAACTGAATTCATAAACTCATTAACTCCTTCTGAAATGCCACCACATATTTTGCAGCTAAAGAAAGGTGCAATTGTCATGTTACTGCGAAATATGAACACCAAAAAAGGCCTATGCAATGGGACACGATTAATTGTTCAACAATTAAAGGACCATTTTATAGATGAGGACATTTTAACTGGTACTCATAAAGGAGAGATAGATTTAGCACCAAGTGAAAGTAGTCTCCCTTTTATACTTCAAAGAAGACAATTTCCCATCATTATGGCATTTGCCATGACCATTAATAAATCACAAGGACAAACTTTCAAATCTGTGGGTATTTTCTTAGAACAACCAGTATTTGCACAAGGCCAATTATACGTTGCCTTATCACGGTGCAAAAATCCACAGGCTATTAAAGTTTACATTGAAAACAATGAAAGTCAAGGTGATTTATTAGAGGATGGACGCATTTTTACTAAAAATATTGTCTACTATGAACTACTCTAACTTTCCATCAAACAAACAAAAGACATGCAAAACCAATTTAAAACCAAACTCAAAAACCTAAAAAAACACAATATAATAACTATTTTTTTTTTTAAAAGTACACACAACTGTCCGTTTCCTTTAAAAGGTCATTATTACGCCACAGAAATCAGGTTTACAGCAATAATATTTTCACATTAAACTACATGAAATTGTAAAACACATACAGAACAGTGATTACACATCGCAAAACAACTTTAAGGTCTTGCGTTCTCTTTTTACAGAAACACTTTTCCACAGAGGAAACTCTATGTGCCATTTAAAACAATTACCACACCAACAAATAAAACGTCAACCATTGAAAACTACCACTCAATAATGAATTCAGTCATAATTGATGGAAGTACTGTTTATGCATGATTAGCCCCACAAAACACTTGCCTTGCAGTATTTTCACAAATTCTGTTCAAATGTTAATTAACTATGTTACTGTTTCTAACATTACGAGTTTGAAAACAAACATTTAAAGTTCCTTACTTAGAGAGATAAGAAAGTTCAAGTTTAAAAAATATACTTTCAAGTTCCTTACTTACACATATTACAAAGTTCATGTTAAGACCACAAGCCCGTTTTGAGGCACAATGTAAATGTTGTATTTTATGTTAAACATTAATCCAGGGAGTAATCCGATTGGCCAGTTAATGGGGTCAGGAAGGAATTAATTTTTTTCCCGCTTTGATAGAATTGGCTACATTTCAAAGAGGGTTTTTACTGTTTGCCTTCCTCTGGATTCAATGTATATTTAAGTTAACAGTTCTTCAGATAGAACTTGCATGTTAAAAAAACATTACCTCAAGTTTACAATACTCATTAATATAAAGTTCAACTGTTCTTACATTCAAATGTTAATAATTTTACTACAAAACGCTTTAACAGTTACTCTTGAACAAAACAAAATGTTACAGAAATAAACATGTTTAATATCACAATTGTATTTATTTTCACATAACTAAAACCTTACAAGTGTCAAATACGTATATTAATAACTAAACAACTTTACAAACATACACATCTCATTGCCGTCATTTTTTGACGGGCAAGTCACTAGTCACATATATAGTTGTGAGCAAGCGGGTTGTTGCTAACTCTGCGGGCTCGCATAACGAGTCTGCAGCCCTTGAAAGGCGCTCCTTGCCAGCAACTGCGGACCTCGCAAAATTTACAGACTTACGAAAAACAAATACGAGACGCGGAACTTAGAAAGAAAACATTACAACCTCGTAAAAATAAGGCCTTACCGCCCGAAACCCGCGCACGTGAAAACATTAAAAACACAATAAATACACATAACAAATACATAAAAAGCTTACCTACAGCAAGGTAGGGCACCCAGGAGCTCGAAAACTGAAGTTACACCTCAATTTCACTCGAAATAGAAGAGTTTAGACACCCGAAAATCCGCTAAGTGAGAGAAAAAATGGCTGCAGACAAAAACGAGGCTACAGGACTCTAAAGACGCAAAACACCACCAAACACCTACGGATTTTCCGAAAGAAGGACACGATCAAAGAACAAGGACGCCAAATCAGCCACAGACGCGTACCACACATTAGGCGCCATTTTACAACACTAACTTACACAATGCAGAAGTACACAGCTACCCTAACGGATTTCCCTCTTGCACGCACACTATTTACACTTCACACTGCACACATTGCTGACACTTA
Organism: Discoglossus pictus; assembly: GCA_027410445.1. NCBI lineage: Eukaryota > Metazoa > Chordata > Amphibia > Anura > Alytidae > Discoglossus > Discoglossus pictus. The sequence continues at coordinate 37,671 of JAPZIH010000787.1, forward strand.
AACAGAAGCTCCACAGCCCTCAAAACACACATTGTATGCTGCAGCAATATGCAAACAGATTGCCAGCTCTTCTGCACAATGCTTCCTGCATATATTACTTCAAAATAGGTAAAGTATAATTATGTATTATTTTATTAATTATTTCATTAGCATTAGCCAAAAAAAACAATGCTCATAGCACAAAAACAACCAACAGCCTCGCAATGAGCGCGAAGGTGCTCAGCGCGAGGCTCGCAATGAGCGCCGAACCATCTTGGAAGACCAACAAAATTAATCTCTCAACCAAACACCATTACCTGCCTTACAATCTTTTTGCCATCATTTTTTGACGGCAAGTCGCTAATCTATGATAATAAGCAATATTTGAGTATCGCAATGAGCGCCGAACCATCTTGGAACACCAACAAAATTAATCTCTCAACCAAACACAATTACCTGCCTTACAATCTTATTGCCATAATTTTTGGACGGGCAAGTCGCTAGTCTATGATAGTAAGCAATATTTGAGTAGCAAAGTAAGCCAGTCTAAAATAAGCCATTTAATTCATAAAAAAATGTTTATAAAAGTAAATAGATTAGTTTTGATTCAAAGTAAGAAGATTTTTTTTAGAGTTAGTGGTTCTTTAATTAAGATTTAACAAGCACGCATTTATGTCCTTGATGTCAACTGTTACCAATAAATAAACAGTGTTGTGTATTTTGTGTTCCATAATCCTGGTTGATATCCGGACGTGTTAAGACAGCTTGCAGTATTAAATAAAAAAGCACAGAGAGGACAAACACAGTATAACCATATGTTACTACTCTTCTATTTATTTTAAAGGACCACTGCACAATTAAAAACAATATATGGTTGAAAATTTAAGTCTGACTAAAAGCATAATTATGCAATATCATACAGCTAGTTTTTAATTAGAAAAATAAATGTTGATGCCTCTGCAGGATTCTGGAGGAATCCATAATACATTGATTCAAGTTGTAAGAGTAAGCTTGCATTTCCATTTCTGGAGAGTTTGATTGCATTGAATGATGCAAGGTGCCTGCTTCTGGGCCAGTGGGGGGGGGGGGGGGGGGGGGTAAAACACATGGAATGGAGCCCATGGTGTTTTCCCTAACTCATCTTCTGTAAACGGCATATTATTGTTTTAAGCAGTGCTTTAGTAAGTCTGTAAAGAATTATCTTTTGACAGAAATATATTTTATTGATGTAATAAGCAGCTTCTTTAGGATTAGAAAGTCTATTTGTTACAAATTTAAATATTATTACTAGTGATGTCGCGAACATATAATTTTCTGTTCGCGAACCCGGCGAACCGCCATAGACTTCAATGGGCAGGCGAATTTTAAAACCCACAGGGACACTTTCTGGCCACAATAGTGATGGAAAAGTTGTTTCAACGGGACTAACACCTGGACTGTGGCATGCCGAAAGGGGATCCATGGCAAAACTCCCACAGAAAATTACATAGTTGATGCAGAGTCTGGTTTTAAGCCATAAAGGGCATAAATTACCTAACATTCCTAAAGTGTTTGAAATAACGTGCTTTAAAACATCAGGTATGATGTTGTATTGATCAGGTAGTGTAAGGGTTAGGCCCGCTTTACAGTGACAGACCAAACTCCCTCTTTAACGCACCGCAAACAACCGCAAACAGTCCATTTGCACAACCGCAAACTCCCCATTTGCACAAGGTTGGATACCAAGCTAGCCATGTCCCGTTCCTTGTCCTCACTGATGTCATTGAAGGTCTCTTCCTCCACCCAGCCACGTACAACACCAAGGGTCCCCGAAAGGTGACAACAAGCCCCCTGGGACGCCTGCTGTGTTTGGTCTTCCACCTCCTCAAAGCCACCTTCCTCCTCTGACTCCTCTTCTTCAGACTCCTCTCACTGCTTTGCCTCTCTCTGCATTATTATAAGGTGTGTTAAGTAGTACTACTCTTATCAGTTTAATACCTGTTACAGCACATATCAGTGGGGGTGTATAAGGCCTGGATTTTTGGAACCAGGAGATGGAAAAAGATGCTTTGTTGGTCGTATCACTTAAATTTTGGGGCACGGCACGTGCAATCAAAGGTGCCACCAGATAGGAGTGGCTTGTTTGTAAGTACTACTCTTATCAGTTTAATACTTGTTACGTCACCTATCAGGGGGCGTGTATAAGGCCTGGATTTTTAGAACCGGGAAATGGAAAAAGATGCTTTGTTGGTCGTATCACTTCAATATTGGGGCACTTTGAGACATTAGCTTCTTACGCTCAAACATGTCCTTTACAGGCACCTGACTATGGGCAGATGAGCAGGAACTGCTCAAGGCGAGAGATGCAGTGGCGGATGGTTGAGAGGGGGAAAGGAGGACAGCAGTGGTTGATGTGGCTGATGATGCTGGACCAGGAGGAGGATGGCAGGTTTGAGTTTGTGTGCTGCTTGTACTCATGTGTTGGTCTGGAGTCACCCAAACATTAGGTCTCAACCTGTAGAGGATAAGGGAACCAGGCTACTCTAGACCTCATTCTTCTTTAACGGTTTTGACAGATTGGTACTATGCTTCCAAGCTACTGTGACAACAGATATGAGTGGCACTGTGCACTTGCAGAAGTTGGCAGAGTAGACGCTGTAGGTCTGACACACACGCTTGCAGACAACTAACTGCTATGCAATCTATTACAGTAGAAAAAAATGTTTTTGTTTTAAATGTACACTACTGTTACACCAGATATGAGTGGTGTGTTAAGTAGTACTACTCCTATCAGTTTAATCCCTGTTATGTGCCTTTTTTGGGGGTTTGGTTGTTGAAGGCCAGAAAAATTAGGCATGTACACATGCCTGAAAAATTAGGTATTGTTGATCTTGCAGCCAGCAGAGAAGAAGGTAGGCCTGATTCAACACCCCAGCCCGCATACCCACACTTAGAGATTGAGGGGGGGACCTGAGAAGGCCACGGGCCGGAGATATAAAGGGGGGCCATCCCAAATAAGCACACAAGCGGGGACAAAGGTAGTGAAGGGGACATAGAGGCCCATGGACTGACGGTCACCATCTTGGCAGAAAAAGGGCCCAGCAATTAAGCCAAACTGACCCAGCACAGGCAGCTACTTGAGTCAAACGCTGTACAATTACACCTTAATAAAGCTGAAACATGCAGCAGCAGGGATTCTAAACTGCCACACGGGGACAAGGAGGCTAATAGCCCCCACAGTCTCTGCACCACTCTTTTTAACAGATAACCCACGGGGCTAACCAGGGACCTTGCCCACATAAAAAAACTGAATTTTATTGGAGGAATTATTAGTGTCTTTACCCCCCAAGAGAGGACATAATATACGGTATCTTTAGACTACCTGATGGCCAAACCTCCTTTAGCCCCAATGCTATCCAAGAAACATTTCAAAACTTTATCTGACTGGGGGTCTATAGAGTGACATTAGTACTGACCTTTATATGACTGGGGGTCTATAGAGGGACATTAGTACTGACCTTTATCTGACTGGGTGTCTATAGAGGGACATTAGTAATGACCTTTATCTGACTGGGGGTCGATAGAGGGACATTAGTACTGACCGTTATCTGACTGGGGGTCTATAGAGGGACATTAGTACTGACCTTTATCTGTCTGGGGTCTATAGAGTGACATTAGTACTGACCTTTATCTGACTGGGGGTCTATAGATGGACATTAGTACTGACCTTTATCTGTTTGGGGGTCTATAGAGGGACATTAGTACTGACCTTTATCTGTCTGGGGGTCTATAGGTGACATTAGTCCTGACCTTTATCTGTCTGGGGGTCTATAGGTGACATTAGTCCTGACCTCCTGCTGCAGTATTATTACTCCCAGTACTCCCAGGCTTGCTACTATTAGATATAATAACCTCAGTTTTGTTTCCTTATCTGTTGGTAACATCAAAATATGATTATTAAATATTTCATATTTGTTTGTTTTTTCTCCCAAAGTGAACCCCTTTGTGTGTGTGTCCCACAGACGTGGCGTTTCCGCTCTGCGTTTGTTGGATTTGCACCGCTCAAAAAGTATGAAAAAAGAGTTCCCCCTCCCTTGAAGCCCATTAATGACATCATCAGTAAATTGTATGTAACAGATTCCAGTGTTTAGGGTTTATGACCCAATACTGCGATCATATCATTTATGACAAAAATCCGTATTTGTCGTATTATTCAGACGCGCGTGCATCTGACACTTTGTGTTACATTTCCTGATACTTTTATTATCTTGATCTTTATATATTTACTAGCGACTTGCCCGTCAAAAAATGGCGGCAATAAGATTGTAAGGCAGGTAATGGTGTTTGGACGAGACATTCATTTTGTTGGCGGTCGGAGATCCTTCGGCGCTCATTGCGAGGCTGTTGGTTGTATTTTTTTTCTGATAGGCGCTTTTGCTGTTATTCTTTGGTCGGCGGTGATGTGTTTTTTGCGCTTATTGCAAGGCTTTGTGTGCTATGAGCAGCGTTGGCGCTCGTTGTGAGGCGCACAGTGAATGGCTTTTATGTTTAATGTGATAATTTTTTTTTGTGTATATGTATTTTTGTATGCTAATGAAATAATTACTAAATGAATATACTTTACCTATTTGTAAGTAATATATGCAGGAAGCATTGTGCTGAAGAGCTGACAATCTGTTTTCATGTGATTTTGGGTGTCTAAACTCATGAATTTGGACTTAAATGGAGGTGTAACTTCACTTGCAGAGGTCCTCGTGCCCGCCTTGCTGTGGGTAAGCTTTTTCTGTGTTTGTTGTGTGTATTTATTGTGTTTTTAATGTTTTAAGTGCGCGCGGTTCGTGGGTTAAGGTCGTATTTTTGTGAGCTCGTAATGTTTTTTTTTCTAAGTCCCGTATTTTTGGATGGTAAGTCCGTAAATTTGATGGTGTAAGTCCCGCCTGCGGCTCATTGCAGCCGACGTGGGAGCCTTCGGCGCTCCTTGTCAGCAACTCTGGCCCTCGCTTCGCAAGCCCGCAGCGTAAGCAACAACCTGCCTGCTCACAACTATATATGTGATATCTGCAACGTCTTCCCCAGTTGGCACTTGCAAATCAGCTAAGCAACAAAAAAAATGGCGTCCGGAAAAAATGAAAATGAGGCTACACGACCCCAAACCGCGCAAAACATCGCCAGCCATGTACTACTTTTACCTAGGAACAGACGAGGTACAAAATACACTATTAGAAATAATGGAAACTGCTGGCGAGCCGCGTAACACATATACAATCGCCGCCATTTTACAACACTAACTTGCAACTAATAACATTACAAATCTAAAATGGCGCGTTACACGACTATACAAGCGGTTTCCCATCGTGCACTGCGCACATTGCTGACACTTACACCTCAGGTCACCAACAGTCCAAATGTACACTGTAAGCTGCAGGAAAATCAAAACTGATTGTTAGCTCTTCAGGATATTGATCACTGGATATATTAATTACAAATAGGTAAAGTATTTTAGTAATTAATTAATTCATTATTATTAAAAAAAAAAATATATAAAAAAAATACGCTTAATAGCATATTTTACACTGCCGTTACTTTACATACATTAACGCTTCACACTTCCTAATACATTTGTTCATTCACAATAGTTATTATCGTGCATTCATTTAATAAGTATTAATTAGTAATGGAAAATAAAAATGTAGACTTTACACAACACTAAAATGTTTTACTTTTTACTCTGCAGTTATATATCTGGATAACTGCTCATTGGCTGCCAGCGATAGCACTCTCAAAGCAGTTACAAATCTAAATCACTTTATTATGCTCTGAGACCTGAATACATTTTTTCTCTGTCCCAGTCTATACTTTGTATTGCTGCCCTTAGACCGTTAAAATCTGCCCTTTTAAAATTAAGAGTTTTTGTTGGCCCAAAATAAGACTGTGTTGTGATCATTGTTTCCCAAAGTTTCCCCTATTCCAACATTTGATACTATATCAATATTATTTGTGATGACTAAATCCAAGATGGCCCCATTTCTAGGAGGTTCTTGTATAACCTGGGCAAGATAATGATCCCTGAGTGTACTCAAGAACCTGCTCCCCTTAGATGATCTGCTGGTCTCATTTATCCGGTTTATTTCAGGGTAATTAAAATCTCCCATTATTAGAACTTTTAATTAAACTTTTATATATTAGAACTTTTAATTAAACCTAAAAGGCACCCAATGTCTATAGAGAAGTTGCAAAGTGGGCCCTAAATGTTTCTGCACCGGGTCCCACCAATCAATGTCGACTTAGGGTCTGCGCAGCGCTGTCTGACCAGGGTCTAGTACAGTAATATAATAATATAACATAGCAATAATTGCTGCTGTTTAGTTGTTCAGTCATGTCCAACTATACGTGACCCTATGGCCCTCAGCACGCCAAGCACATCTGTCAAAGGGAGGAGGAATAAAAACACAACAGTATTCAGTAACTCTGGAGGTCCCAGTACTTGAAGAACGAAAAGTACAAATATAAATAAATATAAACACAATGAGTTGGGAAAAGTTGGGCATTTGAAGCCGAAATCACATTAACGAGTCCCCAGTTCTCCTAACGAGTTTATCTCATGTGCTTAATTATCTCAAAATTGGGGTCGATAACCCATGAGATGTAAGATCTGTCCATAATAAGACCTTAATGCTCTTGTGCTTTATTATTATTATTTTTATTATTACTATATAATGTGTAGATGTACCGGCTCGGCATGCTCTTGTGCATAATTATTATTATTATTATAATTATTATTATTCCTAAATAATGTGTACATGTATCAGCTGGGCATGCTCTTGTGCATAATTATTATTATTATTATTATTATTATTACTATATAATGTGTAGATGTACCGTTGGACATGCTCTTGTGTATTATTATTATTATTATTACTATATAATGTGTAGACGTACAAGCTGGACATGCTCTTGTGCATTATTATTATTATTATTACTACTACTATATAATGTGTAGCTGTACCAGCTGGGCATGCTCTTGTGCATTATTATTATTATTATTATTATTATTATTATATAATGTGTAGATGTACCGGCTGGGCATGCTCTTGTGCATTATTATTATTATTAGTATTAGTATAATACTACTACTACTAATAATAATAATAATAATAATGCACAAGAGCATGCCCAGCCAGTACATCTACACATTATATAGTAATAATAATAATAATAATAATAATAATAATGCACAAGAGCATGCCCAGCTGGTACATCTACACATTATATAGTAGTAATAATAATAATAATAATAATGCACAAGAGCATGCCCAGCTGGTACATCTACACATTATATAGTAGTAATAATAATAATAATAATAATAATGCACAAGAGCATGCCCAGCTTGTACATCTACACATTATATAGTTGTAATAATAACAATAATAATAATGCACAAGAGCATGCCCAGCTGGTACATCTACACATTATATAATAATAATAATAATAATAATAATAATAATAATAATAATATTTGCACAAGAGCATGCCCAGCTGGTACATCTACACATTATATAGTAGTAATAATATTAATAATAATAATAATGCACAAGAGTCCTTCAGCACTGCACTGGACACTGAATCCCTATTCAATCAGTATCACCTACACTCTCCCTCCTCTCAGTAAGACTGCAAGTTAGTTATGATTCCAAAATGGCTGCTGTCCATGAGGTAGATGACTCTGGAAGGGAGTGTATGCTGCTGATTGGCTGGAATGTGTCTGCTGACTGTGACATGCAGGGTCAAAGTTTGCTCAATGATTAAGTATTGGGGCGGGTCGAATCTCGCATATGTTCGCTGTTCGCAGTGAACGCGAACATGCTATGTTCGCCGGTAACAATCCGCCGGCGAACTATTCGCGACATCTCTAATTATTACTTGTCTTTCACTACAGAAATCAAGTGTGACAACATTCTGGAGGGTTTATTCCCAAATTTTGCAAACCTTCTCTGAGAGAAATTCATTGTGGTATGGGCAGTAGCCATTTTACAATTATCCTAATCTTTCTTCACTTTTTCATGGGCCAATTTATTTGATAATTTATGTATTTTCCTTAAACTTAATAAATGCATTTTAGAATTATTAGCTTTCCTTTGTCTACTCATGAATGTGATATTCTCCCTGCATGACTGTCTTAAATCCCAAAAATGTTTGCTTTGTTCTTGATTATGAGACAATTCATCCCATTTTTTGTCAAAAAAAATTGAAACATTTTGTATGCTTAATCTGTGATATTGGAAACTTCCAATGTTCAAATTGAAATCTCACAGGTACATGATCTGACAGTGAATCTGACAGTGAAATATTCTTTATTTTATAATTATTAATACAGTTCAATAAGTGTGCTGAAAATGAAATCTATTCATGAGAAGGTGTTGTGGAATTTAAAACAGATATGATTTTTTTTAAATTTCCCAACACTTTCTCATGAATACGCCAAATTTCAATAAATTTTAAGTGCTGTGAAAAATGATAAAAATATCTAGTTTCCACTTTTTTTCGACCCATGTAAAATGGAAAATGTTGTAAAATAACTCACACTTTCATGCTTATGTATTCCTTTGACAATTTCTACCTAATAGTGGCTAAATTTGCATGTCTGAACAAAATATTTTCAGTTTATATGTTATTTGTGAAATAGTAAATAATGATAAATAAAAGTTTATAAGAACAAAAAATCTAGATTTTCATTGACCATTCTGATTTATCAAGTGAGGAGATTCATTTTGAAGAATCTTCCTATCTAGTATTATATTGAGTAAGATATTAAAATCTCCTCCAACAATCAAAGGTAGATTTATGCAAGGCATTCATTTTGTAACTACCATACCAAAAATGTTGTTTGCCCTTTACTGGGCGCATAAATGTTACATTATATATTCTGCAAATGTTATGTATTTTAATGATTATATACATACTTTCTATCTGTAAATTATTGTTTTTAAATGTCATATTTTCACTTTTTCTAAAGACAAGAACAACCTCACTTTTTGTACAATAAGATGCATACGTTACCTCTTGAACCCAACATTTTTGTAATTTTCATTTTTCTCATCAAATAAATGAGCCTCTCTGAAGGAGGAAAATATCAACTAACAATTTATCAAGATTTCTCAGCGTTGGTTTATTTTTTAATTTTTTACATATAAAAGTGCCAAATATAAATATCGTGTTTTTTTCTGTTTTTTTTAAAGACATTTTTCCCATTCTCAAGTAACATCTGCTCACAATGGTGTTTTACATGCATAAAAAAAAAAACTTGGACAGTGTGTTTTTTTTTTTAAAGCAGCACAAAACTAGCTTTAGAAAGCAGGGTTCGTAATATTTGTTTTTGCTTTGTGTTGAAAAAGCGTAAACATTTGACTGCATAGTTTAAATCAGGACAAGATTTGGTCCTGGAGGACCACACAGGCCTGGATTTGAGGATATCCCTGCTGCATATAGGTGACACTATCACTTATGCCTAGATATGCCTAAACGTATTACCCCACTCATTTATCTATTTTTGTATATTTCCTGGACCTACAGTTGATCTGTATTACATATATTAATGATTTTAACACTAATTTATTTATATGTATAGCTATACACTTTCTATTTTTACGTTTTTATTTGTATATTCATATCAATGTGTATCTATATACTGTACTTTCTGTATGTATACACCAGTCTCCAGTACACAATATTTTTTTTTCCTCATGGTTACCATTTCACACACACAGACACACACATTATATATATATATATATATATATATATATATATATATATATATATATATATATATATATATATATATATATAATTATTTTCTTATTAATATTTATACAAAATAGATTTAGTCTTCCTCTTCTTATTTTCATTATTATTATACTATGGCTACAAGCCTCCAGCATCCATCTTTAAACACTCACCTGACTTCCTACAGACACTGCTACAAGCCTCCAGCATCCATCTTTAAACACTCACCTGGCTTCCTACAGACACTGCTACAAGCCTCCAGCATCCATCTTTAAACACTCACCTGGCTTCCTACAGACACTGCTACAAGCCTCCAGCATCCATCTTTAAACACTCACCTGGCTTCCTACAGACACTGCTACAAGCCTCCAGCATCCATCTTTAAACACTCACCTGGCTTCCTACAGACACTGCTCTCTCTGCCCTCACTCCCTTGCGTTGTCTCAATTTATAGATACTCATCTCACTTACACCTGCTCACTCAGCATCACCTGCTTCAAATGATTCAACTAATTTAATACACACAAAAAAAAAAATATATATATATATATATATATATATATATATAATTACACACAACCCAGCTACTCTCCCATCTTGGTCACTAACAATTTTTCTTTTACTCTCACACCTTTATTTCATCTACTCCCTACACCTACACACTGTGTCGAAATGCTCTCTCACTTTTTTCTCCTCCTCATCTTTTTCTGCCTCTCTCTCAGACTATCATTTGCAGCCTATCTCCAATACTATAACCATCTCACCTTCCTTGCTTTCCTCTCCTCTTCTCTGCTCCCATGAGCTATTCTCTCTCCTCCAATCACAATCTCATCCCCTCCCCAACACTCATAAGCAGAAACATCACTGTAAGTCCCACTCCCATATTCTCTCACTCTCACTCCTCCTTCTGCTAGCTGCTGGAGACATATCACCTAACCCAGGTCCCTCCCTCATTTCTACCTGCTTTCAGCCACGCTCTACTCCAAGGACAGAAAACACCAGAAAAACACAAAATTTGATACCCATCACTTGTCACAAACCTTCCACTCTTCCTTTCTCCTGTGCTCTCTGGAACGCACGATCTATCTGCAATAAACTCACTTTCACTCACGACCTTTTCACTACCAACTCCCTCAATCTACTGGCTCTTACTGAAACCTGGCTCTCCTCTTCTGATACTGCCTCCCCTGCAGCACTCTCGCATGGGGGTTTTCACCTCAGTCACACACCTAGACCTGGGAACAAACAAGGTGGTGGTGTGGGTGTATTACTTTCTTCTCGCTGTAGGTTCCACCTCATACCCCCTGTCCCATCCCTCCAATTTTCGTCTTTTGATGCTCATACTATCCCCCTCTTCTCTCCTATCTCTCTACGTGTTGCTGTAATCTATCGCCCCCAGGTACTTCCTCTCAATTTCTCGATCACTTTTCCGCCTGGCTCCCACACTTTCTGTCCTCCAACATTCCCACACTGATACTTGGCGACTTCAACATTGCCATTGACACCCCCACCTCCTCAGCAGCCGCCAAACTACTTGCACTCACCTCTTCCCTCGGCCTCTCACAACTTACAGATTCTTCAACTCACCATGCTGGTCACTCTCTTGACCTTATTTTTACCAATATTACCCACACCTCCAACCTAGTCATCCACCCTCTCCCTCTATCTGACCATCAGCTCCTTACCTTCAACCTCAACACATCTTCCTCCCATCACTCTTCTTCAACCCCAGCCACAATAACCCACAGAAACCTGCTAGAACTCGACCCTACCCAACTCTCCACCGTGCTCCAACCTCTTGTCAGCACCATCACCAACCTCAACTGCCCTGACAATGCCACCACACACTACAACTCTACTCTCTCTTCCACTCTTGACACTCTGGCCCCCATAACTACACAAAGACGCCCTCAATCTCATCCACAACCATGGCACACTACACACACACGTTACATTCAGAAGTGCTCCCGCACTGCTGAACGACTATGGAGGAAATCACGCTCCGCAGCAGATTTCCTTCACTACAAGTTTATGCTACGTTCCTACTCCTCTGCCCTCAACCTGGCCAAACAGCAGTACTGTACATCACTAATATCAACTCTGTCCTCTAACCCAAAACGTCTTTTTGCCACTTTCAATACTCTCCTTCGCCCACCACCTCCCCCCATCCCTTCCTGTCTCACGGCTGAAGACTTTGACAACCATTTTACACATAAAATTCAATCTATCCACAATGAACTCTCCTCTCACCGTGGCTCACACACTTCACTCTCTCAACTAACTCTACTAACCAACAACACCCAATCTACCCCCCCTTCCATTCCCACAGCCACTCTGGACTACTTTACCCCTGCAACAGAAGATGAAGTCTCCATCCTAATATCATCCTCTCACCTCACTACCTGTCCTTCAGATCCTATTCCATCTCAGCTCATCCCTCCCCTCTCTACTACACTTATCCCAGCTCTCACACATATCTTCAACCTTTCCCTAAACACTGGCACATTTCCATCATCTCTAAAACATGCCATAATTAAACCCACTCTCAAGAAACCCTCATCCGATTCTGACATTGCATCTAACTATCGCCCTATCTCTCTACTTCCCCTGGCTTCCAAACTGCTGGAGCGGCATTCGAGACACTGCTCTCTTGTGGTTCTCATCATACCTCCAAGAACGATCATTTAGCGTCTCCTTCTCCGGCACATCTTCTTCTCCTCACCCCCTGTCTATTGGCGTACCCCAAGGATCAGTCCTAGGCCCCCTCCTCTTCTCCATATACACATCCTCACTCGGCACCCTAATAAACTCTTTTGGGTTCCAGTACCATCTCTATGCAAACGACACCCAAATCTATCTCTCAGCACCAGATCTATCCCCCTCTCTTCTAGCACACGTCTCCGACTGCCTCTCTAGTATATCCTCTTGGATGTCCACCCACCATCTGAAACTCAACATGTCTAAGACTGAACTCTTAATCTTCCCACCCTCTACTACAGCTTCAATTCCTCACATCTCTCTCTCTGTCAACAACGCCATCATCACTCCCACCTCCCAAGCCCGTTGTCTCGGGGTTCTACTGGACCCTGCCCTCTCTTTCATCCCACACATACAGTCTCTAATCAAATCCTGTCTTTTCCATCTAAAAAACATATCCAAAATACGCCATTACCTTACACAAGACACTACTAAGATTCTAATTCACTCTCTTATCATTTCTCGTCTTGACTATTGCAACTCGCTCCTTGTTGGCCTGCCCATCACTTGCCTCTCCCCACTTCAATCCATAATAAATGCCTCCGCCAGACTCATCTTCAGTACACATCGTTCAGTATCGGCAGCTCCTCTTTGTCAATCACTCCACTGGCTTCCCTTAGCCTCCAGAATAAAGTTTAAAACCTTGACCCTAACTTATAAAGCCCTCAACAACAGCGCACCCCCATACATCTCTGCTCTCATCTCCAAATACTCCCCCACATGCCCTCTTCGTTCTGATAACGACCTTCTTCTTTCTACCACTCTTGTCACCTCCTCTCACTCCCGCCTCCAGGACTTTTCCCGCGCTGCCCCTATTCTTTGTAACGCCTTGCATCGCTTCACCAGACTATCCTTGTTATAAATATATGAGTAATTCACCAATTTTGGAGCTGTACTGAAGAGGTTAATATGCTTGAATGCCTTGCTTGTGGATTTCCAGTTATCTGTGATGTTATCTGTCATAAGGAAAGCTAACTTTCCCGAATGACACCCTGCTGGTGATCAAACAACAAATGGTCAGTACTAAAAGCCTCAGGGATGAATTTGCATCATGGACACAAAGCATGGAAATCAACTCAAGAGACAAGAGGTGGAGCAAAGGTGCAATGAAGAATCACATCCAGGGGTCATTCACTGATAAAAGATTTGAATGGTTGGGACAATCCCAGGGCGTGGCTATGATGTGTATAACTTGGCCAAATGGACTTGCTGGGCAGTAGAATTATCTTAGGAAAGGAACAGAGGAATCAGGAGGAATACTCTACACTCTTGCATACACACATTAGTATTTACACACATTAGTATTATATAGGTAGAGCCTTGTATTTCAGATGCCAATCTCACCACTACTCTTGTATGTTAATAAACCCTTTAACTTATAAGTTTCCAGTGTATTTGGAGTTCTTATAGCAGTCAGATGTAAGTTAACTGGTCAGGATATACGGTTAGAATTCCAGTATAAAAAGGACTATATTTAACATTGGCTGAGCCAGGCCAGTGAACCGTTCCTGTTTAAAGAAAATTGGTTGGTGCGCCCAGGACAAGCGGCACTCTACGCAGAGGTACCGTTCCATGAGGAGGACTTACACTGGGGCTTCACAACTGGTCATCGTGAGGTGGTGAGATGGAAGTAATTAATAGTTTTGCAGATAATTGCACAATAGAATATGTGTGTAGAGGTAATTTAAGTGCATTAGAATTGCTTAATGATTTGTTAAAGCAGTTTGAGGATGCTGTTCGTAAAATAAGAAAATCTGTGATACATAAGAAACAGAAGTATAATAGTAATTTAGCAAAGCTTGTATTACAGTACAAATGTGCTTTAGAGAAGTTAGAGATTCCACCTGTGTCTAATGTTACCTCAGAAAATGTTAGACCTGGGAAATGTAATTGTGATATTGAAGTTAAGACCGAGTTTTGCAATGGTAAAATTGTAGATTGCCTGGAAGATCCCATAGTGCCAATACATACAGTATTGAAACAGGCAAACAAAATGGAGGAGGAAAGATTCAGACCCAATACATGTCTAGCCATTAATACAGTAACAAATGCAGACAGTGCAGAATGTATTCCAGTGTGCTCAGATAGACTAGCAAGTCCAAGCAGTAACAGTCCAGAGCCCAGAGGGATGAATGTACAGGTCCCCTCTATTCAGGTAATTACAGCAGAGGACCCTTTTAAGAAATATGCCAGAAAGATCAAAGTCCTTATTCCTCCTTTTGACCCAAGTGTCCATATGCCGGTAAATCTGGTCACCTTTGAACAGTATGTGGCTCAATATAGCCTCGATGATCAAACTGCTTGCCAGCTACTTAAGATATGGTTACCCCCACATTATAGCAATTCATTACATCTGCTACAGCAAGATGGAGTATGGGCTGACCAAGCACAGCGCAGTGATCAGGTTTTACAGTTGTCAGGTGTGGACATTATAGATACATCATTCTTAAATACTATTGTGCCCCAACCAAATGAGGACCCATTTGCTTTGTGTTCCAAATTCCATAGTATTTACTGTAAAGCCACACATAGACCTGACTTAGATATAGGGGATCCCAGAATGCTACGAATACTTGCTGGGAAATACAAAGGCATGGACTTTACAAATCGGAATATACTAGGCAATGCACGCAGCTTTTCAGAATTTTTAATTTCGTTAGAAGACTGGAGAAGGGATACTGCTGCTACAGCAAAATCTGTGTATGTCCCCATTACTACTAATGCCTTAGGTCACCATACAGCCTCAAATCCAACTAATGGTGGCCATGTTTGCTTTTCTTGTGGGAAAGTAGGTCATAAGACAAAGTATTGTTGGTACAGGACATGTGGAACAGGTCAGGTATATGCTATGGGATATCACTGCAAAGTGGTGCACTGGAACCATAATAAAAAGCCTTATGAGACTAAAAGAAAATCTTTTAAATATGAAGGGCATAGAAGATATTCTTTGGCTCCTAACTTGGAGAGCTGTTTGTATACAGCACAAAATGGTTGGTTATAGGAATTTTGAGATGCCATGTTTGAAATTTGTGAAATGAACCTAATTTTTCATTTGTTTTTTTTCTTGCAGGGAAGTAATACTCATTTTAATCTGCATTGGGAGTATCAACATATTTAGTAATACCTATGAATATTAGTATGAAATATTGGCAATCTCTAAATTTTATAAGTTCCTAAAACCAAGTGGTACCATTCTGAGCTCATAGGACAATTGTTTGCAAACAATTACATTTTTAATTGTTAGAGTTTCAGTTTGTTCATTTAAATTGTGGTTGATTCTCTTATGTTTAACTAGATTTTATTCACTTGTATTAATTTTGTTTATTTTTGTAGGAACACTCCGTTGGCAACATTCCTTTTTTTTTACTCCCTCAAAAACTTATTCTAGGGTTCAAACAAGACATTTTTTTTTGTGCCTTGACTTGTGTTTTGTGTTTTTTTTATTTTTTTATTATAGGTTTATTTTTATTTTTTTTAGTTTGTTTTGAACCAGTGTATGTATGGCACCTATGTTTTTTTTTAAACATTTTTTTTTTTTTTTTCACTCCGAATTTTCTGTGTGAGTGAGAATATATGTGATATTTTGGGTGTCGGATTTTGTTTTATATATATGTTTTTTCTTTTTTCTGAACAAAGTTTTTTTTTTTAATTTTTATTTCAGTTTTTTTTATATATTTTTTCAAACACTGATTTTCTTAACAAAAGAACAGCTGGGAGAAAGATGTCCCCAGGATGTTGAATGCCCTGTAACAATAGCTATCTATAGTCAGTAGGAGGTGTTTGCCTTTGGCAAAAACGTTAACTTCAAAGCAGGATTATTTACTTTTTGTTAACATTCAGATGCAGGCACTCACAGTAAACAGATAGCAAAAACCTGATGGCCTTGATTTCTTTTGTTTATAAGTACTGACGGAAACACCTAGATAATAAAGATGTAAAATCAAACATTTACATTTAGTGAAAAGTCAAGGTATTAAAGGGTACAATTGAGCATATTTAAATATATAACACATTTTATAGTTAGGTTCGTTAATTAAATATGGTACATGTATATCATTCAGTAATGGTTGATTTAGTAAAATTACTAACAAATGTTTATTTTTATTTTTAACACAAGTAAATATATATATGTCCAATTCTAACTGTCCAATTAAAATAACTTAGAATAGGCGATATATATATATGCATATGAGAGACAAAGCAGTTTTATCATGAAACCATAAGTATCGATTTTTATCAACATACATTTTTTTTATACTATTGGTAGATCAATGGACTCAAATATTTCTTAGGCGATTTTTTCTATTGTTAAGTATTTTAGTAAGGATGACCATTACCAATGAGATACATCTACATTATTGTTGGTTTCTATTTGTGTCTAAGTTTGTAGTATAAGCATAATATACGATTTGATGTGCCATTTTTCTGATATGTACTGGATACTAACATTTTATTTTATGTTTTTCTTTAAGATAAATAACTAATCTTAACTAACCCTATAAATTTTGATTCTGTTTTTTTTTTAAAGAAGTCCACATAGTTTTTTTTATATTATTAATGAATGTTTATGGAGGCAGAAAGTCTTCTTGCCTCCATAAAAGGGGGGATATTGACTATTGTTCAGTTTCATTAATAATATTGGTTTAGATTTATTAATATTCATTTAGTTTCATATAATCTGTCCTGTCTGGAATTAATTGATTTAAATGTTAACAGGACCTAAGTAAACCATTCAGTGTTTCTGTAGTTAAAGTATATGTTATTGTGTTGTACATATCTAAGGTGAGCTGAATTCTCAGACTAAATTACATTACAACATTTTAGGTCATCACCAAAATTTGGCATTATCCGTATTAAAGGGTATGTATTTCTGTATGGTGCATTTGTGCACTGTAGACATACATATATGCTTACCACGGTTATCTAAATGGATGTTGAACACAAATTATGAAATAGATATTTTTTAAGTTATAATTACACTCCATGAATGCACCAAACTTGCATTCCTAAAAATGTTACCCAATTCCTTCGTTTTTGAAAATGTTTGCCTATTTGTGTTAGATCAAAATGTAGAAATATTATTTTATTCAGTGTGTACTTTCCAGATTAATGTTATATGTCTGTTGGTGACCTGGGTACTAAGTTGATTTTATAGTAATGTTATAATGTTAGTACATAAATAATATCGTGGACCAGGTCATTTATTGATAGTATTATTATACACTATTTGCAACATGCCAACATATTCTGTAACGCTATACAGGCCATAAGTACATGACAAAACAGTATTAACACTTTGCAAAAGAATGGATGGCCCTGTCTTTGAGCTTAAAATCAAATGTTCATATTCGTGTATATTTTCCTTGAAATGCCCTTATATTCTATGTTACTCCTTGTTACATATGTCAAATTGAAAGCCTTATTAGGACCACGTATTTTAGACAGGTAAAAAGACCATTCAAATTGGAAATGTCAAAGTATTAGTTTTACAGAAAGTGTGAAAGTAACTTTTACACTATTTAGCATTTTAGTATAAACTCTGTTTTTGATTTATGTTCAAACCTATTGTTTTTTATTTACCGTTTTGTTAATGATTTGTGATTAATGTTAATGATTAATGATTTATGTACAAATTGTCCACTGGTGATGTGAAGCGTATGATATCCAAGGCTAGCTATATACTATTTAGAAGTTAGATATATACTCATGTAGTATCCACACTTCACTTCAGGGCCTAGCTTGTAATCCATATGCCACACTAGTAGCCACAAATCTGAAGAGGATTTGCCCCATCTTGCGAAGAGGATTTGCCCCATCTTGCAAAGAGGATTTTGCCACCACAGTTAACAAACGTCCTATCTCTTAGCACATGGCGAATGTGTGTCATTCAGACACAAAGAGGGGAATGTTATAAATATATGAATAATTAACCAATTTTGGAGCTGTACTGAAGAGGTTAATATGCTTGAATGCCTTGCTTGTGGATTTTCAGTTATCTGTGATGTTATCTGTCATAAGGAAAGCTAACTTTCCCGAATGACACCCTGCTGGTGATCAAACAACAAATGGTCAGTACTAAAAGCCTCAGGGATGAATTTGCATCATGGACACAAAGCATGGAAATCAACTCAAGAGACAAGAGGTGGAGCAAAGGTGCAATGAAGAATCACATCCAGGGGTCATTCACTGATAAAAGATTTGAATGGCTGGGACAATCCCAGGGCGTGGCTATGATGTGTATAACTTGGCCAAATGGACTTGCTGGGCAGTAGAATTATCTTAGGAAAGGAACAGAGGAATCAGGAGGCATACTCTACACTCTTGCATACACACATTAGTATTTACACACATTAGTATTATATAGGTAGAGCCTTGTATTTCAGATGCCAATCTCACCACTACTCTTGTATGTTAATAAACCCTTTAACTTATAAGTTTCCAGTGTATTTGGAGTTCTTATAGCAGTCAGATGTAAGTTAACTAATCAGGATATACGGTCAGAATTCCAGTATAAAAAGGACTATATTTAACAATCCTCCTGCCTTAAATCCTTCAAAACATCAATAAAAACGCACCTCTTTAAAGAAGCCTATAACCTTCCTCCCTAACATGCTCAGCACTGCTCAGCACTACTCTCTCCCTACTGTACCACATACAAACTTTAACCTTTAGATTGTAAGTCTGCGAGTTTCAATCCTGCGCAGTGCTTTAGGGAAAGCGCTATGGACACTGGATTCCAAGCTCAAAGACAGGGTCATACACTCTTTGCAATATATGAATCTTTAACTTGTCATTGCCTGTAACTTAACTTATGTATAGCGCTACGGAATATGTTGGCGCGTTACAAATAAACGATAATAATAATACTATCTTTTATCTACTATTTTTATTTATAAGCAAAGATATTTTTTTCGGCAGAATTGATGTGTACACATATATATATATGAGCTCATCAATGAGAGTTATTACATTCACCCATATATTATTGCATTTGTTCATCAATTTATGTATACTTTTTTTTATTTCTCTATCTTAGCTCAACAGCATATGTGTGTGTGTGTGTATATGTATTTATATGTGTATATGTATGTATATGTGTGTATGTGTATATTATATAAAAATCCTGTTGAGAATTAACCAGGAAAAGGTTTTAGTTTGTGAAAATGTTTGTTTATCCATTATAGGTATGCATCACTGCGGAAGCAGCAGATTACAGCAGATAAATGAGTTTGAATATATAATATACCTTATTCCTTTGTTTTAACCAATTTGGTTTTGACAATAAAGACTTTCTTTGGACCAACATTACTTATTTATGTCACGTCAATGACACTCATTTTCTACCTCCAGGAATAAAATTAAGTCCTACAGTACTATACTGGCTAGGTCAATCAGCCATTAATCACGTAAATGTAACGATATACCAGATGAGAAAACTCTAATATTACCCCAAATATTTGAGGTACTCACAAAGATTGTGCACTCTTCATTCTCCTTCTTTTTCCCCCTCTCCCTGATTGTGTTTTCATGATTTTAAGACACTAGTGTGAACAGTGTCTAGAGAAACCGCTGCACATTTCAAAACCAGGGGTTGTCAACAGGACAAAATAAGATGCCATAAATCTATTGTCACTCACTAGAAACCATTTCCCAAGTGCTTTTTGCCTCTACAGTTGGGACCCAAGACATTTTAACAATCCACCGTACTATCACTTATTCAATCATCCTGACTCACCTGTGCACAGAAAGGAAATACTCAAATCCAGGCCTGTATGTGTCCCCCCAGGAGTAAAAATGCCCACTCCTGGTTTAGAAAAAAGGTAGGTGAGGTGTAATAGGAGGTTGCATATCCTCAAGTTAGTCCTAATCTGGAAACATAGAATACAATTGAACAAGTACAAGTATACAACTTATTAGTCACTTACCTTTGAGGTGAGAAGTATTACCAATTTATACAAATTATTTATTAAAATATAAAAAACACCAATATTAAACATGCTCTCTATTAAATGCAAGGGGAGGGTAAATACAGAAGTTTCATGTATTATGAATGCATCTTATAGAGAAAGATCAGTAGCATATGCAAACACTTTTTGCATGACAAAAAATCCCCAATTAAACATGAATAAACTTACCCTGGAGTTTGCAAATATCTTCAGTTGTCAGGCAATTGATTTTGAGAAGGAATGCCCCTGAGCTCCCAGGCTAAATTAGTATAACATTCACAATTCATCAATATCTGGGGGATCAGTCTCTGTAGCAAAGCATTATGGGATGTGTAGTATTTGTTCCCACCACAAGGAAGCAGCCTTGCTCTAGATCTCTGCACTGTGCTGCTGTTGGCTTAAATGTTTGTATAGGGTTAAAAACATATTTTAATGCAATTTTTCTATTGGTTGGTATAGGATGTCTATGTAGGCACCGCTGGAGCTATGGACATTTTTTTTAAATAAAATAACTCTGTATGTGTATAGAATTAGTACATGTAATGTGTCTGATATAAGCAGCATGTGTCAGATTAGAAAAAGGGGAAAACAGGGAAATTTAGATATACCTTTAAAGGGACATGGAAATATTATTTTTCTTTCTGATGCAACAAAGAAGATATTTGATAATGTGTCACAGTGTTCTTTTTTATTAAATAGAGGTATCAGAGCATAAAAACATATTTAGAATGTAACTACTCTTGGGGGCTTGCCCCCTTTCAGCTAATGAGATTTAAAGACTACGATATACTCTCTGCACCTTCTATTGGTTTCAATGAACAGATTTTACTTAATACTTTTTCACGCAAAAAAAACAACTTTTGTAATGTTTAAAATGTGTTTTTTTAAATGCTTAAAAACAGTTATGCATCATTTCCCTTTAAATCTTGCAACAAAGGTACCTAAATCACAAATTGCATTGGGCTTATTTGTCTCATATCAATAAATCTACAAATAGTTGCTAGAATATATTAATATTCATTATTGCAATGAAACAATGCAGCTGTGTATTGCAACACGGTCTTTAAATCATACCGTGAGGCAGGGGAATTATTTCAACCTGTTATTTCTATGTAACACTAATAATTATAACAATTTATGATCTATATAGTTTTTTTTCCCGTCATGCAGTTGTTTCTGACTCTCTTTGACCTCATGGACCGTAACACACTAGGCACATCTTTATGTCTATGCTGACCCACTTGGTATTCATGGTAGAGATACTGGAGCGGGTAGCCAGTTCTTTCTCCAGTGGGCCACAGCATATATTTTTCGGTGGTCTCCCATCCAAGTACTAACAAGGCCCAACACTGCATGGCTTCAGGGTGGTGTGACCTTTTGGTTCCCTGCCTGTAATCAAACCCAGGTTGCAGCGGCAAAATAACTGAATACTAACAACTGGATCACCAGGGAATCCTTCTATATAGCTTAGGGTTTAACAAAATAGTAATACGTTTAATGTTCCACTTTGTTCTATGTAGTATTTTGAATAATTGTACTAAATAATGGGAAAAATGATTATAGAAATAAAATTAAAAAAAAGTCAATAAATAACTACAATGTCTCCATTTTAAATTGTATATGTAATTATTATTTACTGTAGGTTCCATTATCTTTTCTGGGCTGTCTACTGCTTTCTCAGGAAGGTGTGTTGTTTCTATTAGTCCTACTGAAAGTCCTGAGCGTTTGAGCTGCTATATTTTCATACTTGAATGCAGCGTGGAAATATCTGCTGAGTGCTGACCCCAATAAACTAGATCAACAGTGTGTGAATTATGCAAAGAAAAAAAAGGACGGAGAACAGTGATTTAATCTAGCAGGAAATAATTGTTCCTTGAAATATTTGATTATTAGATAGGTTAGGTCGTGTTATAATAATGCTAAGGACATGGAGCCATGGCTAGCAGTGTAAACACATATAACGAAAGAATAAGAAAAAGTACACCTTTGTATCTAACCATAGATCATTACCTTACATAGCATCCAGAGTGAATTATTAGAAAAAGAGAGAAGGACCAACTAGGAAAATAGCATAAAACATAACCTTTATTAAATATAAATAAAAATAAATCACAACGTATACAAATACTAAAAAACGGACGATAAGAATAATGTTTAAAATAAATGTTCTGTGGGAAGTACTATGTTTTGGCAGCAGTGAATTAATATTGTATATATGCACACAATAATAGCATAAAAGTATGGGGTATATCACATATATAGTTGTGAGCGTACGAGTTGTTGCTAACGCTGCGGGCTCGCGTAGCGAGTCGCGGGCCGCGCGTAGCGAGGGCACTGTGCCAGGTTCTCAGTTGCTGGCAGGGAGCGCCGAAGGCGCTCCTTGCCAGCAACTGAGGACCCTCGCGAAGCGAGGGCCTCAGTTGCTGGCATGGAGCGCCGCAGGCGCTCCTTGCCAGCAACTGAGGACCCTCGCGAAGCGAGGGCCTCAGTTGCTGGCATGGAGTGCCGCTGGCGCTCCTTGCCAGCAACTGAGGACCCTCGTGAAGCGAGGGCCTCAGTTGCTGGCTTGGAGCGCCGCAGGCGCTCCATGCCAGCACCTGAGGACCTCGCAAAGGGAGGTCTTCAGTTGCAGCAACTGCGACCCTTGCAAAAAAAAATTTACGTCGCAACACATTACGACACTCGCAAACAACATACGACACACGTTCACACACATTACGACACTCGCAAACAACATACGACACACGTTCACACACATTACGGCCTCGCAACACTCGGACGCAACTCGCGAACATTACAAAATTACAAACACAATACATACACACAGCACATACATAAAAAACTTACCTACACAAACAGGAAGCACCCAGGACCTCAAAAATGCAACTTACAACTTAATTGCACTCAAAATAAAAGAGTTTAGACACTAAATACTTTGTTAAGCGACACAAAAAATGGCCGACGAATAAAACGAAAACGAGGCTACACACGCAAACACCATACGAGACACGTTACTACACATTACGACTTCGCAAACATCGGACGCAACACGCCGACATACAAACATTTAAAACTTAACAAAGACACACAACAAACACATAAAAAGCTTACCTACAGCAAGAGGAACCAGCCAGCACCTCAAAAAAACAAGTTACACCTACATTTAAATCAAAATAAACACTTTAGACACTAATACCATCGCTAAGCGAGAGAAAAAATGGCCGACGAACAAAACGAAAACGAGGCTTCAGACGTAACTACACTACACTTACTCGCAATAATGAAACACATACTATGCGGAACGTATCACAATCATATTAAACACCATTTTGAACAGTAATACGCCTAAAATGGCGGATGGAACGCAAATTGTAAGCTGGAACGCAAATAGCGCATGCGTATTGCGTTCTAACGGTCTCACTTTCCAGAACTTTCTACAAGTTTATAAATACTGCCTATTTCCAACTAAAAAATACATTTCTCCTCAGGTGATCAACGGAGTGACTTCTGCTTTTACTTGAGAAGACAATTCTTTACTAATTTACTACTTTACATTGTGCAAATTACAACTGACAGGTAAGCTATAATATATTACATTTTATTATCAGGTCAGGTCAAACAAATAAAAAAATAAACTAGGATTTATGTAGTCATCATGTATTGCACATTTATGTGTATAGGCTCACAAAAACAAATAAACTGAGCTTTATGTATAGTGACCTCTGACACGCACATATATGTCTATAATGTATAGTCACATGTGACACGCACATATATGTCTATAATGTATAGTCACATGTGACACGCACATATATGTCTATCATGTATACTGACATCTGACACGCACATTTCTGTGTATTGCCCCTTCATAGTGACATGTGACACGCACGTATATGTGTATAATGTATAGTGACATGTGAGACGCACATATATGTCTATAATGTATAGTGACATCTGACACGCACATTTCTGTGTATTGCCCCTTCATAGTGACATCTGACACCGACATATATGTCTATAATGTATAGTGACATGTGACACGCACATTTATGTGTATTGCCAATGCAACAAAATTAGCTTACAACAAAATCAGTAAACAACTACATTTAAATGACATTATATCTCATGTATACTAATATGTCACACGCACATATATGTGTATCATCTATAGTTACATCTCACACACACACATTTATGTGTGTTAGAAATAAATAAAAAATAAGGTTACTTATTTGAGAAGACAATTCTTTACTAATTTACTACTTTACATTGTGCAAATTACAACTGACAGGTAAGCTATAATATATTACATTTTATTATCAGGTCAGGTCAAACAAATAAAAAAATAAACTAGGATTTATGTAGTCATCATGTATTGCACATTTATGTGTATAGGCTCACAAAAAAAATTAAACTGAGCTTTATGTATAGTGACCTCTGACACGCACATATATGTCTATAATGTATAGTCACATGTGACACGCACATATATGTCTATAATGTATAGTGACATCTGACACGCACATTTCTGTGTATTGCCCGTTCATAGTGACATGTGACACGCACGTATATGTCTATAATGTATAGTGACATCTGACACGCACATTTCTGTGTATTGCCCCTTCATAGTGACATGTGACACGCACGTATATGTGTATAATGTATAGTGACATCTGACACGCACATTTCTGTGTATTGCCCCTTCATAGTGACATGTGACACGCACGTATATGTGTATAATGTATAGTGACATGTGAGACGCACATATATGTCTATAATGTATAGTGACATCTGACACGCACATTTCTGTGTATTGCCCCTTCATAGTGACATCTGACACCGACATATATGTCTATAATGTATAGTGACATGTGACACGCACATTTATGTGTATTGCCAATGCAACAAAATTAGCTTACAACAAAATCAGTAAACAACTACATTTAAATGACATTATATCTCATGTATACTGATATGTCACACGCACATATATGTGTATCATCTATAGTTACATCTCACACACACACATTTATGTGTGTTAGAAAAAAATAAAAAATAAGGTTAATTTAACCATTTAAATTTGACTCATGTATACTAATATGTCACACGTACACTTCATGTATGTGACATATGTGTGTAGACACTAACAAAAAATAAGGTTAATTGAATTCATTTACTGCAATTCAATAGATCATATAAAGCTGAATCTTTCTATTTCTTTTAATATTCAAACAGACTCTGCATCAACAGCGTCTCTCAACAATTTGCACCGTGCACTGTGAAGCACAATCCCTTTTAAAGAACACCAACAAATTTGAAGAGGTAAGATACAACAAGACATTACATGCTCAAAAGGACATGCTTTGCTAGATGAAAAATTATAAATATACAAATAACTATTTCACTTTCTTTTTCAAACAGACACTACAAGAACACCGGCGGATTAAGATTGCCAGGAAGGCACCGTCTGTCATTCAAAACTTCTATCAAGGTAAAGTATTAAGTATAAACAAGAAAGAACCATGAGCCTTATTCAATTGCAACTTTCTCAATTGAATAGAGCTCTATATAAGCACATAATATTTTTTTATACAGAACTTTTTAGTTACTGAACTTCTAACCACAATCAAAGTTTTCAATAACTAAAAAGTTTGCTCAAGAAATATGTTATGTGATTATATAGAGCCCTCTTCAATTGGCAAAATTGCAATTCAATGAGGACCTATATATCTTTAATGGCCAAGGGCCTCACTCAAATGTGATTTGCCCATTTCAATAGGGCTCTATATAAGCACAGAGCATATTTTTTAAAGGAAATTTTTCTTTTGTGAACACCTTCCTTTTGGATACAAGTTCACTAAATACAAAATTCCGTAAAAAATTATGCTCTGTGCTGATATTGAGCTCTATTCCATTGGTCAAAACACAATTGAATGAGGAGCTCACAATATAACAAATGCAGTAACCAAAGGCCCTCATTCATTTGCTATTTTGGACAATTAAATATGCCTATAAATAAGAACTTTTAGGCCCTTACTCTATTTTAACAAATATATGTCATGTGCTTATTTACAACCCTATTCAAATTTATACATTGCAATTCAATTACGGCCTTAGAGTACTATTACATTGTAAAATATGCAATTGAATGAGGGCCAAACTATGCAACATATGGTACACACAAAGGCCCTCATTCAATTGCAATTTGCCCAATTGAATAGGGCTCTAAATAACAACATAACAATTGCTTAAAACTAAGGTTTTACTTAATAAAAAAATATCAAAAATACAGTTTTTCAATGACTACAAAATTATTTTAAATAATATGCTATGTGCTTATTTAGGGCACAATTCAATTAGCCAAATCGCAATTCAATAACACACAAACTGCTACACACAAAACAGATTTTCTTATTAAATGTTTAACAACCTATAAGCCTTACAAAGAAGCCAAAATAAGAATAACAAAAGTGTTGCGCACCTAATAGCATTGTACAAAAAATCCCACAAACACATAGGAAACTACATTAACATTCTTCTTTAATGTTTAACAACCTATAACCTGTACAATCAAGAAGAAATAAGTTTTGCACAAGTGATGCCCACCAAACAGGATTGTCAAAAAGTAACACAAACACATAGCAAACTACATTAATTATATTATTTCATGTTTCACTAACTATAACCATCCCAATAAAGGTTAAATAAGTATACCACAAGTGGTGCGCACAAAACAGGATTGTACAAAAACTAACATAAACACATAGCAAAATAAATTCATATTCTTATTTAATATATCACAACCCACAAGCCTTACTAAGAACCTTAAATAAGAATAACAAAAGTCGTGGGATTGTACAGAAAGTTACAAAAAATATTTTTGAAAAAAATAACCATAAATGATACAATACAGCCTAATTCATACATTTTTAACTTATTTAAAAGACATTTCACTCAAACAACATTTTCTATTTTACATTACAACAGATACTGCGTGAAGACAATCGGACGAGGACTTTTGCCACAGGACCGGACCATCGGACGAGGACTCGGACCAGACCAGCAGACGAGGAATTTCAACACAGGACCAGACCAGCAGACGAGGAATTTCAACACAGGACCAGACCATCGGACGAGGACTTTCACCAACGGACCACAACATCGGACGAGGGATATCGCTAAAGGACCACAATATCGGACGGGGGCTATCGCCACAGGACCACACCATCGGGCGAGGACTTCCAACAGAGGACCACACCATTGGACAACGATTTTGAAACGAGGACCAACAAACATTCGGATTTAAATCACACTTCAACCAAGGTAAACTATAATAAGTACTAAAGTATAAAACTAAAGAAACTGCTTTCACTTGCATCCGTGTCAACAGAAAAATAAAATAATTAATTTACTATCTCCCTTATTTTATTTCAATTGCTACTATGCAATACATAGCTCAATAACCACATCACTTTTTTTTTAAGCAAAGAAGTTTTGCAGTCGTAAATATGTATCCACAAACAAAGTTTTTAATAAATAAAACCATTATTTTAAATAAATATGTTACATGCTTATTTACAGCAGTATTCCATTGCCCAAATTCTGAGCCACTGAAGACAGGAATTATAAATTTAACTAAATATCAATGATACATTCATGATTTGCCTTTTATTTCAACAATTGTGCACAATAATCTTTAACAGGAATTACAAATTTAAATATACACAATTACATTTATTTGTTTCCGTTTACAGATTAATATGGCTGATAACGAGACCAAAGAAGACAAGAAAAGACGTCAAACTAGAGAAAGACAAGAGAGATGGGCCGCCCAGCAGACACCGGAGGAGAAAGAAATTCGAAGAGAAAAAGAACGCAAAAGACTTGCAAATAAAAGAATATCAGCTGCAAAAATGAAAGATAGAACCAAAAAAAAAAAAAAAATAATAAAGCATTTACAAACTGTTCCTAAAACATCAGATGACATTTTACAACATACCAGTCAAGACAGACCAAAAAAAAACAACTACAAAAAAAAAGCATTTACAAACTCTTACTAAAAACTTACAGGACATTTCAACCGAACAAGTCCAACATATACCAAGAAAAGCTACGAAAAAAACTAAACATTTAGAACCTGTTGTTGAAACATTTCAGGACTTTTCATCTGATGAATATCAAAGTCAACATCCAATATGCGTTGCAAATTGTCCTTTAATGAAGTCTTTAGCAGTAGAGGTTCATAGTTGTGGGGACATGACTACTCAATGTCAATTTTGTGAGGCTTATTATTTTAAACAGGAGAGACCTCGAGATGGACAATTTATTAGTTGTTGTCAAAAAGGAAAGTTCAAACTTCCACAAAGGAAACAATTTCCAACCTATTTACTAAATATTATGACTCAACCTACTTTTCCAAATTACAACAATTTTAAGACAAACATAAGATCCTACAATAGTGCCATATCATTTGCATCTATGGGGGCAACATTGGCTGCTAATGTACCAGGACATGGTCCTTACTGTTTTAAAGTCCAAGGACAAATTTATCATCGGACTTCACATTTACATCCAGAGGAAGGAGAGCAAAGAAAATTCGCTCAACTATATGTCCTAGATACAATGGAAGCTGTTGACCAACGTATGCAGATGGAAGAAAATAAAAAATGCTTACCCAGTGTTTTTATAGAGCTAAATAACATTATGGACAACAATCCCTACAGTAAAGCTTACAAAAAATTGGCAGAAGTAGAAAATGAACAACTACTTCATGCACAAAGACATCAATTACCCATGCCAAAGGTTAATATGGTGCTTAAAAGAGACAGACATACTGATAAACGTCGTTATAACTTGCCAACATCAAATGAGGTTGCAATGGTCTTTCACAATGATGAAGGAGAACCACCATTTCAAAGAGACATTAGAGTATATCCCAGAAATCAGGACCAACCATTTATTAATATTAATATCTTAAGTCCAAATTTAGATCCAATGACATATCCCATCTTTTTCCCACACGGAGAAGCAGGTTGGCAACCAAAATTAACCCTTCCCAGTTACCCAAATGCTAAAGCCAGAATCCGAAATAATGTTTCTATGCTTGAATTTAAAGTTGCTCAAATTGCCATTAGAGATGATTTTAATCCCATTTTATGTGGTGGAAAACTAACACAACAATGGATTATTGATTCATATTTGCAAGTTGAGGCAAATAATTTAAACTTTATAAAATATCAACAAGATAAACTACGTGTAGAACAATATTGTGGACTCATGGACTATGTTGCTGACGTGGCTACAAGCAGAGACATGACAGCTGGCAAAGCCATCATTTTACCATCTTCCTTTCAAGGATCTCCTCGAAATATGAGAGAAAGATACAATGATGCTATGGCTATTGTGACTAAATTTGGAAAACCCGATTTATTTGTGACATTTACATGTAATCCACAATGGCCAGAAATTCATCAAAATCTACTTCTTGGACAAAGTGCTTCAGATCGACCAGATTTAGTAGCCAGAGTTTTTAAGATAAAATTAAATGAATTAATACGTGACTTTACTATAAATCAGTTATTTGGCAAATGTCTTGCTTATGTATATACCATTGAATTTCAAAAAAGAGGCCTTCCACATGCACATCTTCTCATAATACTTCAAGAGAAAGATAAATTAGATACTTCGGCCAAAGTGGATGCAGTCATAGTTGCTGAACTACCGGATCCAGAACTATATGGTAGACTATATGAGATTGTTACTCATCGCATGATTCATGGACCCTGTGGAGACCTTAATCCACAATCACCATGTATGGAAAATAATCAATGTTCAAAAGATTTTCCCAAAGATTATAGAGACAAAACATATGCCAATTGTGATGGATATCCACTTTATAAAAGAAGAGAAGGAGATAGTGCCATTATTCGTGGAAAAAAAGTGGACAATAGATATGTAGTACCCTACAATCCACATTTACTCATGAAGTACAACGCCCACATCAACGTAGAAGCCTGCACTTCCATCAAATCAATTAAATATGTCTACAAATATATTTACAAAGGTTACGATGCAGCTACTGTAGTCGTCAAAAGTGCAGACAACCCTGAAAGTAGTGAGTTAGTACATGATGAACTTGCATCTCATGTAGATGCTCGCTATGTCAGTGCGCCAGAAGCTATGTGGCGGCTTTTAAAATTTGAAATGCATGATAGATCACATGCAGTATATAGGTTAGCAGTACATTTGCCACAACGACATTTAGTCTATTTCCATTCTGGAAATGAAATGAATGCATTGGCCCAAAGTGAAGATCGTCACACTACACTAACTGCATGGTTTGCATTAAATTCCACTGATGCTCAAGCAACACAATACTTATATATTGAAATTCCATATCACTATGTTTTTGTGAATGGATTATGGAGAGCAAGAAAAACCAGAGGCAATAAAATAATTCCACGAATTTACACAGTCAGTCCAAGAGATGTTGAACGATTTTGCTTACGGATATTACTTTTAAATGTTCCAGGAGCACAAAGTTTTGAACAATTAAGAACTGTTAATGACATTGTATATGAATCCTTCCATTTAGCTGCAAGAAATAGAAACTTACTCGCTGATGATACAGAGTGGGAAAGATGTTTAGAAGAAGCAGCACAATGTCAAATGCCACGACAGATGAGAGAACAATTTGCTTTTATTTGTATCTTCTCAAATGCTCCAAATGCATTAGCTTTGTGGGAGACTTTTAAAAGTAATATGGCTGAAGACTTTATGCGACGATACAATGAACCCATTGCACACTTAAAAGCCTTAATGGAAATTCAAGAAGTCTTTTTAACTCATGGATTAAGTTGTGCAAGTTTTAATTTGCCTGATCCAGGTCTAATAGATGACATTAACTTTGAAGACTATGACATTCAACTACAAGCAGAAAGAACACAAGAAAGACTTGCAACTTTAAATACACTACAATTGCAAGCATTTCATGCCATTAAAAATGCTATAGATGATGACATGGTGACAGAGCGTTATTTCTATCTTGATGGACCTGGCGGATCAGGGAAAACATATTTGTACAATTTATTAATGAGTTCAGTACGAGCACAAGGACAAATAGCAATGGCGTTTGCCACTACTGGAATTGCTGCACTTTTATTAGAAGGTGGAAGAACTGTTCATAGTGGATTCAAACTGCCAGTGCCTATTTTGGAAAATTCAGTGTCAGATATTCGCATGACATCCTTACAAGCAAAGAAATTGAAGAAATGTAAATTAATTATAATAGATGAGGCCACAATGATGTCATGCTATGCCCTCCAATGTATTGACCGTTTGCTTCGTGAAGTCATGGATAATATTTTTCCATTTGGTGGAAAGGTAATTTTGTTGGGTGGCGATTTTAGACAAACATTACCTGTCGTTGTACATGGAAATCGAACAGACATTATTGAAACATGTATAAAGTCAAGTACAGTATGGAAACATTTTACCCATCTTCAACTGCAACAAAATATGAGATCAGAAGGCCAAACTGATTTCAATGATTGGCTTATTAAAATTGGAGAAGGAAGAACAGAAAAAATACTACATTTACCTGACGACACTGTAGAGATCCCACCTCATATGATTTGTCAACAAGATATTATATCGGCTATATTTGAAGGGAGCATAAATAACGAAGAATATTCTGAGCTTGCCAACCAAGTCATACTGACGTGTAAAAATAAAGATGCATTAATACTCAATAATGAAATCTTAAAAAAAATTAATGCACCACAAAGAAATTATCACAGTGCTGATTCTGTACTTGCTGATGACAATGAAAGTCAGGCAAACTTTTCAACTGAATTCATTAACTCTTTAACTCCTTCTGGAATGCCACCACATATTTTGCAGCTAAAGAAAGGTGCAATTATCATGTTACTGCGAAATATGAACCCCAAAAAAGGCCTATGCAATGGCACAAGGTTAATTGTTCAACAATTAAAGGACCATTTTATAGATGCTGAAATTTTAACTGGGACCCATAAAGGAGAGAGAGTTTTCATACCAAGAATAGATTTAGCACCAAGTGAAAGTAGTCTCCCTTTTATACTTCAAAGAAGACAATTTCCCATTATTATGGCATTTGCCATGACCATTAATAAATCACAAGGTCAGACTTTCAAATCTGTGGGTATTTACTTGGAAGAACCAGTTTTTGCACATGGTCAATTGTACGTTGCGTTGTCACGGTGCAAAAATCCACAGGCTATTAAAGTTTACATTGAAAACAATGAAAGTCAAGGTGATTTATTAGAAGATGGACGTATTTTTACTAAAAACATTGTCTACTATGAAGTACTATAACTTTGCAGGATACAAACTAAAGCCATGCAAACATTTTGGAAAAACATTCAAAAATACAAAACAATTGGTTGTTTAATTCAGTCATAATTAATGGAAGTCATGTTTATGGATAATTCGCCTCACAAAATACTTGCCTTGCATTTCTATGAAAAATTATGTTAAAATGTTAAGTCACTATGTTAAGGTTTCATTCATGTTTATCGCCAGTTTATGTGCTCAGTAATGAATTACTTTAATTACGTACGGTTTAAGGAGAGTTTTTACTGTATGCCTTCCTCTACATTCAATGTATATTAAACTTAACAATTATTCTGATACAAATTGCATGTTAATACTGATTAATTTAAAGTTAAACTGTTTTTACATTCAAATGTTAATACTTTTAATTCAAAATTATGTTACAAAATGTATTTACTATGTTCCTGTTTATAATGTTCAAAATTACACAAATGTTTTGCAAAAATTCCAAAGTTACATAAAAAATAAAGTTCAATTTTAAAAATATATACTTTCAAGGTTATTCCTTACATATATTTTAAACTTCATGTTAAAATTCGGCACGTTGCAAAAAGTCTTTTTACTTTTTACTTTCCTCTGGATTCTATGTATATTAAAGTGAACAATTCTTCAGATACAAAATTCATTTTTAAAAACCATTACATCAACGTTTTACAAAAATACATCTTCATATCACAATACTTACAAGGGTCAAAAATATATTTAAATAACTAAACAACTTCACAAACATATACATCACATTGCCGTCATTTTTTGACGGGCAAGTCGCTAGTAGTACAATAACACCGATCAGATTAAGGTGTCATAATACATAGTATCACCATAGTGAATAGATATCTGAAACTATACTTGTCCAGAATCATACATTAGTAAATGGAAATTCTTACAGTAGACAATATATTAGATCAATACAGTTGCATATAGCCCATGGTCAAGTATCAATAAGATGGAATCAACAGGATATAGAAACATTT
Source organism: Discoglossus pictus (assembly GCA_027410445.1). NCBI lineage: Eukaryota > Metazoa > Chordata > Amphibia > Anura > Alytidae > Discoglossus > Discoglossus pictus. The sequence goes on from JAPZIH010000787.1 coordinate 71,462, forward strand.
ACATTGTGGCACTATGTATCTTGGTTGTAGTGGAGGTTAACCGGGACCCACTACTTACCCTGCATCCCTGAAGCAAGTATACAATCAAAAGCTACACTTTGATAGCTGGAACTCATAAACTTAACAGTAGGAGGAAATTTAAGCCAAGACTTGATATTTCCAAATACCCTACTGTTTCGTATTCAGAACTATTACAAACAAGTCACTTGCCCATCAAAAAATGACGGCATTGGAATTGTAAGGCAGGTAATGCGGTTTGGTACACAAAGGAAGTCTTTTGGTTGTGTGAGTACCTTCAGCACGCATTGCAAGCCTCTTGGTTGGTGTATTTTTGGGTATCAGAGCTCCTTTGGCGCTCATTGCAAGGTTTGCGCTGATGGCCTTTTGGCGAGCATTGCGAGCCTCTCCCCTTGTGTAGTTGTGCTCCTCTAAACACCGTTGCCGCTCCTTCTGAGGCCCGCGCTGAGCGCCTTTAGAGTTTATTGTGTTTCTGTCTGTTTTTTTGTTCTGTCTATGTAGCTTGTAATGTTAATTAATTAGTAAAATTATAAATTAATATACTTTACCTATTTGTAATTAATATATGCAGGAAGCAATATGCTGAAGAGCAAACAATCTGTTTTGATGTTCCTGAAGAATACAGGTGTAAGTGTCAGCAATGTGTGCAGTGTGTAGTGTAAATAGACTGTGTGCGCGAGGGGAAACCGTTTGTTTAGCTGTGTACTTCCACATTTTGTAATGGTAATGTTATTAGTTTGCAGTTAGTGTTGTAAAATGGCTGCGATTGTATATGTGTTAGGCGGGTGTGGAGCATTTAGAGTGCTTCTTAATAGTGTATTTAGTAGCTCCTACGGTTCTGTCTAAAAGTTGTATGTGCTTGGCGGTGTTTTGAGTGCTTAGGGGTTGTGTAGCCTCTTTTTCGTTTTTTTCAGCAGACATTTTTTCTCTCGCTTAGGGGATTTTCGAGTGGCAGTTTTAACGTTGCATTACCAACAGATTTTGGCAAGGTTGCGCTGCTGAGAACTATTTATGTGATAATGATGCATGCGTTTTGCGTCTTGCATCCCCAAAGTGGCTCAAGAAGAAGCACATTAAGGTCCTGGAGTGGCCTACCCAGTCTCCAGACCTTTAATCCCATAGAAAATCTGTGGAGGGAGCTGAAGGTTTGAGTTGCCAAACATCAGCCTCGAAACCTTAATGACTTGGAGAGGATCTACAAATAGGAGTGGGACAAAATCCCTCCTGAGATGTGTGCAAAACTGGTGGCCAACTACAAGAAACGTCTGACCTCTGTGATTGCCAACAAGTAAATCCTGCCCCCAGAATTATTCTGGCTCCTACACCCCTGCGCCTGGTGTTACTGTGTTGAGCATGGCTATCCATTTGGTTTCAGCCTTTAGGAGTTCTAGTTTAAGGTTTCCCTTTCTGATGCCAGGTGTTATCTTCTGAAGTATCCAGCATTTCAAAGTAGGTTTGGCGTTATGATTGTCATGGAAGTGTCGGGCAACAGATGTTAAGGTCTTGCCTCTTAACAGATTTTTGGTGATGTTACGGATGTTTCCCAGATGTTCACCCAGTCCACGCCTGAATTCTCTAGTGGTGATACCCACATATCTGAGATGGCAGGACCATTCCAAACCGTACACTACTCCTTGTGTGCCTCAGTTGAAGAAACCGTTTAGATGGACGATTTTGCAAGTTCTGTCTTTCAGTTGGTCTATTGCAGTCATGTGAATACAGAATTTACAGTATCCACACCCAAAAGTTCCATCTGGCAATGATTCAGAGATTTTCTTATTTCTTGCAAAGTGACTGCGTATTAGATAGTCTTTAAATTTTTCTGATCTTTTCTAACCTGTATTTTGTCTCGAATAAATGTTTTCACCTGAGTGTCGGTTTTGAGAATGTCAATATGCTTGTTAAGAATATCTCTAATGTTTCTCCAGTCTTCATTAAATGAGCCAATCAATCAATCTGACTGTTCCTTCAGTACTGGTTCACCGTTTTGGAGATAGTAGTTGCTCTCTAGGGTTATGTAGTGCTCTTTGAAAAGCTTGTTTTACCGACTTGTTGCTATATCCTCTGTTCCTTATCCTGTTGCATAGTTCATTGGATCTGCTTTTGAATGTGTGCAAGTCAGAGCAGTTCTTCCTTATCCTCAAGAATTCACCGACAGGTATTGCTTCAAGTGTAGTTGGAAAATGGGAGCTGGAATGATGCAGAGTGCTATTTTTTTTCTGTATAGGTTGGTACTGATGTTGCCCACACCATCCTTGGGTACTGTTATATCGAGAAAATAAACCTTGTTGGGATCCACAATGTATTTGAGCTTCAGTTTGAGGTTGTTCTTGTTTAATGATGCAATGAAGGTCTCCAAGTTCTCTGGGGAACCGTCCCAGATAATCAGAATGTCATCAATATACCTGAGCCACAGTATAACATGATCTGTAAATGTTGAGTTGTTGCCACTGAAAAATGGTTCTCTTTCCCAGCCCCGAGGTAGATATTATTATATGTTGATGTGCAGGCAGGGTCTATAGAAGTACCCCGTTTTTGTAGGTAGAAACAGTCGTTGAATACAAAGTAGTTATGGTTGAGAATGATGCCTCTGCAGATAGACACGCTGACATAGGAGGCACAGAAGACACAATGAGGTTTACTCCGGCTGATCAGGGTAAGAGAGGGGCTCCAGGGGCTAGGGGACATGGCATCGGGAATGGAGCATGCAGGTAAGGGACAGATGGAGGGAGGGAGAGAGGGAGGGAGAGAGAGAGGGGGAGAAAGAGAGGGAGGTGGAGAGAGAGAGGGAGGTAGAGAGAGAGAGAGAGAGAGAGGGAGGGGGAGAGAGAGAGAGAGGGAAGTAGAGAAAGAGAGAGGGAGGTAGAGAGAGAGAGGGGGAGGTAGAGAGAGAGGGGGGAGGAAGAGAGAGAGAGAGAGAGGGAGAGAGAAGGGGAGGTAGAGAGAGAGGGGGAGGTAGAGAGGGAGAGGGGGAGGAAGAGAGAGAGACAAAGGGGGAGGAAGAGAGAGAGAGGGGGGGAGGTAGAGAGAGAGAGAGGGGGGAGGTAGAGAGAGAAGGGGAGGTAGAGAGAGAGAGAGAGGGGAGGTAGAGAGAGAGAGGGGGAGGTAGAGAGAGGGGGAGGTGGAGAGAGAGGGAGGTGGAGAGAGGTGGAGAGAGAGAGGGAGGTGGAGAGAGAGGGAGGGGGAAGGAGACAGGGAGGGGGAGAGAGAGGAAGGGAGAAGGAGAGAGGGGGAAAGAGAGAAGGAGAGAGGGAGAAAGAGAGGGGGAAAAAGAGGGGGAAGGAGGGGGAAGGAGAGAGGGGGGAGAGGGGGATATAGAGAAGGAGAGGGGAGAAGGAGAGAGGGGGATAGAGAGAAGGAGAGAGGGGAGTAGGAGAGAGGGGGATAGAGAGAAGGAGAGAGGGGGAAAGGAGAGAGAAGGAGAAAGGGGGATAGAGAGAAGGAGAGAGGAGGATAGAGAGAAGGAGAGAGAGGGGGATAGAGAGGAGAGAGGGGGAAAGAGCGAAGGTGAGAGGGGGAAGAGAGAAGGCGAGAAGGGGGAAGGAGAGAAGGCGAGAGGGGGGAAGGAGAGAAGGCGAGAGGGGGGAAGGAGGGAGGGGGAAAGAGAAGGAGAGAGGGGGAAAGGAGAGAGTAGGAAGGAGAGCAAAAACAAGAGGGTGGGGAGAGAAGGAGAGGGAAGAAGTAGAGAGAGGAGAGAAGGAGTTGGGGTGGCTACACTTCAGAAATGACAAAATATATATATATATATATATATATATATTGTGACAGGGCTGGCCTTTGGCTACCGGTTGCTCCTGTGATTTCCACATAAACAGCGGAATCACCATGTACTGTATCTTTGCTTTTAATAAAGTATACAAAACAAACAATAGCCTAATTTCAGCATGAAAAGAAAAATCTAAATAAACGGGCTTACTTATTTACAGGAACATCCTCACTAGCCCTGAGACCGCTTCTCGGTCTGCAGGAAAAAAATACCTTTTCACACAGAGGGGTGGTCCTTTTAAGTCCAATCTCTCTCTCTCAGCTTTCTCAGCTGCAATGGATCCTCTGCAGGTATTCTATTTTAGAGCAAACAGTCTTTCAGGTAAGTATTGTTTGAGTGACACAGACTGATCCTCTTACTGGCAGCTTCCTGTGCTGCTCTGTAAGTCTTGTCAGGTCCTGTTCAGGAGCTATGTCTCTTTCTCCTCCCAGGTCATGCTGAAACACTCAGTGTCTCTTCTTAAGCTGCTGGCTGTATTCTCCAAACAATCCAACTTACTTGCCAGTGTCTCTCTGTACTTTAAGCAGTCTTCCCTGTTGCCTTACTTCAGAGCTTATCTCAGCACAGCTCTCAGGATCCAGTCTTCCTGACTGTCTCACATCACAACTTCTCACATAGACTGCACCTCCACACAGACTCCTCACAGCCCTTAGGCCAGAGCCTAATCAGCAGCCCTTCCCATGTCTGCTTTCCAGGCTTTAAAGTGAAGCTTCAGCTGGGGCCAATTAGGAGTTCTCCAGGAGTTTAACTCGGTCACTCCTGTCACTCTTCATCCTCCTGTACCTGGCACCATCCTTTAGGGGGCAAGCGGTCACAACATATATATATATACTAGCGACTTGCCCGTCAAAAAATGATGACATGCCTTTGTAACATTCATTACATTTTTGTTGAACTCTTGTTAAACTAAATTGGCATTGAATCCAGAGGAAGGCAAACAATAAAAAAAAACATTTCAACTTTTCCAATTTATCAAAGAGGGAAAAAATTGTATTCCTTCCTGACCCCATTAACTGGCGATCGGATTACTCCCTGAATCAATACTCTGTCTTTAAATTATACAGTTCAAAGTATTTTGAAACGCTGCAACTTGTAGTTATATACATCTTTGACTATATCACATATATATTGAAATAACTTACCCAAACTTTGAAAATACACAGTTAATATGTGAAATAGTAACATAAAACAATAACATTTAACCCTTGCAAGTCAATAAAATGTCAGATAATTGTTTTGTGGGGCCAATCATGTGAAAATGTAACCTTTAACCCATTCCAATATGTTTAAGGATGTTTTACTGTTGTTTTCTTGTAGTTTCCTTTTGTTTTTTGTTCTGGTTGTACTTTGTGCAAATGGCACATAGAGTTTCCTAAGTTAAATAGTGGTCCCCTATTTAAAGAGTCCCAGAGTACTTAAATTTTGTACTGGAAGTAAAACCACTGTTCTCTATGTTTTTTTTGCCATTCTATAGAGTTTCTTATTGAAATACTGGTTTTCTGCAATCAGATCGAGTACCATAAAATGTTGTCGTGGAAATGAAACCTCTGTCCTCTATAGTTACAGTACCTCATAGTACACAATGTTTTTTGTATAAACGCATCCATCTTCCAATAAATGACCCTGACTTTGGTTTTCTTCAACATGCACTTTAATTTCATTTGGATTCGTGCAGCTTGAAAAAGCAACATAGAGTTGTCCATGTGCAAAAACTGGTTCTTTAAAAAAAAAATACCAACAGACTTAAACGTTTGTCCTTGGGATTTATTGATGGTCATGGCAAATGCCATGATAACTGGAAATTGTCTCCTTTGAAGGACAAAAGGCAAACCACCCTCACTTGGAGCTAAATCAATTCTTGGTATAAAAACTTGTTCACCTTTATGGGTCCCAGTTATAATTTCTGCATGTATAAAATTATCTTTTAACTCATGCACAATTACTCTGGTCCCATTACAAAGTCCTTTTTTTGGATTCATAATTCTCAATAACATGACAATTGCCCCTTTTTTCAATTGTAAAATATGTGGTGGCATTCCAGATGGTGTTAAAGAATTAATAAATTCGATACTAAAATTCGAAAAAAATACCAACAGACTTAAACGTTTGTCCTTGGGATTTATTGATGGTCATGGCAAATGCCATGATAACTGGAAATTGTCTCCTTTGAAGGACAAAAGGCAAACCACTCTCACTTGGAGCTAAATCAATTCTTGGTATACAAACTTGTTCACCTTTATGGGTCCCAGTTATAATTTCTGCATGGATAAAATTATCTTTTAACTCATGCACAATTACTCTGGTCCCATTACAAAGTCCTTTTTTTGGATTCATATTTCTCAATAACATGACAATTGCCCCTTTTTTTCAATTGTTAAATATGTGGTGGCATTCCAGATGATGTTAAAGAATTAATAAATTTGATACTAAAATTCGATTCACTGTCTTTATCATCAGCCAGAACTGAATCTGCACTGTAATAATTCTTTAGTGGTGCATTTATGTATTTTAAAATTTCGTTATTTACATTCAAGGCATCAATATTTTTTGATGTTAATATCACTTTGTTTGCAATGTCTGAGTAATCCTCGTTATTAAGAGTGTTTAAAAATATGGCTGATATGAGTGATTCATTAAAAAAACATTTCTGATGGAATTTAAATGGTATCATTTGGTAAATCATGTATTTCTGGATGTTTTCCTTTTCCTGATTTTAATGAGCCAATCATTGAATTCATTTTGGCCTTCAGATCTCATATTTAATTCTAATTTCAGATGTGTAAATATTTTCCACAGTTTACTGGTCTTGATACATGTTTCAATGATCTCCGTTCTATTTCCAAGTGACACAACAGTAATGTTTGCCTAAAATCTCCTCCTAACAACATCACCTTTCCACCAAATGGCAACTTATTATCCATCACTTCTTTTAAGAATCTGTAGAGCATGACATGACATCATTGTAGCCTCGTCTATGATAATAAGTTTTGTTTGTTTACATTTTTTTGCTTGTAAAGAATTCAGTCGAATATCTGACACTGATGTTTCCAAAATGGGAACTGGCAGCTTAAATCCACTATATACAGTTCTACCACCGTCTAACAAAAGTGCAGCAATTCCAGTTGTTGCAAATGGCATAGCTATCTGACCCTGTGCTCGAATATAACTCATCAAACAATTGTACAGATAAGTTTTTCCTGATCCACTCGGGCCGTCTAGATAGAAATACCGGTCTTTGACCATTGCATCATCTGTAGCATTTGTGATAGCATGGAGTGCTTGTAACTGTAAAGTATTTAAAGTTGTCAGTTTTTCTTCAGTTTTTTGTTTTTGTAGCTCAGTGTCATAATCATCAAAGTTGATGTCATCTATAAGTCCTGGATCTGGCAAATTAAAACTTGCACAATTTAATCCATGAGCAAACAATATTTCTTGTATTTCCATCAAGGTTTTTAACAGTGCTATTGGTTCCTTGTAACGTTTCAAGAAGTCTTCTGACATATGTAATTTAAATGTTTCCCACAAAGTAAAAGCATCAGGTACATTGCAAAAGATGCAAATGAATGCAAATTGTCGTCTAATTTGTTTTGGCATTTGACATAGTGCTGCTTCTTCCAGACACCTCTCCTATTCTGTATCATCAGCTATGAAGTTTTGATGTCTTGCAGATAATAGGAATGTATCATAAACTATGTCATTCACTGTACGTAAATGCTCAAAACTCTGTGCACCGGGAACATGTAAAAGAAGTAATCTTAAACTAAACCGTTCAATGTCCCTTGGACTGACGGTATAAATCCGTGGTATAATTTTATGTGCATCTCTTCTTCATTGTGGCCATAGACCATTTACAAATACATAGTGATATGGGTATCTCTATATATAAAAATTGTCTGGCCTGCGTATTCTGGCAGTTTAATTTAAACCATGCAGTAAGTGTGGTATCTCTGTGTTCACTTTGATCTAATGCAGTTCTTTCATTTCCTGCAGTAAAGCAAACAAACTGACTTTGAGGCAAATGTACAGCTAAACGACAGATAGCATGTGACCGATCATGCATCTCAAATTTCAGAAGCCGCCACATTGATTCAGGAGCACTCACATAGCGAGCATCTAAATAATTTGATAGTTCGTCATGTAAAATTGGATTTTCGTTTTCGTTTGCAGCACCTTGCACCACAACAGTTGCTGCGTCATATCCTTTGTATATATATTTATACACATACTTGATTGATTTAATAGAAGTGCAAGCTTCCACATTGATGTGTGCATTGTACTTGATGAGCAAATGTGGATTGTATGGAACGACAAATCTATTATCAACCTTTTGCCCACGGATAATAGCTGTTTGTCCTTGTGTTCTTTTATACAAAGGGTATCCATCACAATTTGCATAAGTTTGCATTTGAAATTGTTTTGGAAATTCTTTAGTACATTTTTTATTTTGCATACATGGTGAATTATCATTCATCTCTCCACATGGGCCATGAATCATTCTGTGTGTAACAATCTCCCAAAGTTTGTTATATTTTTCTTGCTCTGGCAATTCAGCCGAAATTACTGAATCCACTCTCTCTGCAGTATTCAACTTATATTTTACCTGCAGTATTAAAAGATTGTGAGCATGTTGCAGTCCTCTTTTTTGAAATTCAATGAGTTTAATTTTGAATACTCTTGCCACTAAATCTGGTCGGTCAGAAGTAGTTTGTCCCAGATTTAAATTTTCCTTGATCTCTGGCCATTGAGGATTACACGTGAATGTAATAAATAAATCTGGTTTTCCAAATTTTGTGACAATAGCCATGGTATCATTATATCTTTCTCGCATATTGCGAGGAGATCCTTGGAAACTGGATGGCAAAATAATTGCTCTTCCAGCGGGAATGTCTCTGTTGGAAGCCAATTCTGCAACATAATCCATCAATCCACAATATTATTATTTTGTTGAAATGTAATGTCATTTAGATTATTGGCTTCAACTTGTAGATATGAATCAATAATCCATTGTTGAGTGAGTTTGCCCCCATTTAAAATTGGATTAAAATAATCCTGAATAGCAGTTTGTGCTACTTTATATTCCAGCATGGAAATATTAGATCTAACTCGAACTTTACTATTGGGATAACTTTGCAATTGTAATTTTGGTTCCCATCCAGGTTCACCATTTGGAAAGAAAATGGGATATGTCATTGGATCTAAATTACAACTTAATATATTTATGTTGATAAATGGTTGTTCTTCATTGCGTGGATATATTCTAATATATATATATTCTAAGACATATAACTGTGCAAATTTCCTTTGCTCTCCTTCTTGAGGGTGTAAATGTGAAGTTTGGTGGTAAATTTGACCTTGAACTCTAAAACAGTAAGGACCATGTCCAGGTACATTTTCTGCCAATGTTGCACCCATTAAAGCAAATGAAATTGCACTGTTATAAGACCTTATGTTTTTTTTTTATTAGTATAATTTTGAAATGTTGGATCGCACATGATACTTTCTAAATAGTCTGGAAATGGGTGTCTTAGTGGAAGTCTTACCTTTCCTTTCTGACAGCAACTAATGAAATCTCAGTCATTAGGTCTTTCCTTTAGAAAATGATAGGCCCCACAAAACTGACAAACCACATTAAGTAATCCACAATAATGAGTGTCTACTTGTAGTGCTGTACTAAACACATTGTCATGCATTTTTTCAACATAGATATCAGAACCACTTTCTATATGTACATTGGTGTCATGTGTCTCTACATTGGAGTCAGTAGGCAATATTGAATCATTGGACAGTGGTTCACAGACATGTTTTTGTTTACTTTTTCTTTTCTTGGAAGCCCCAGCACACTCACTTGCTGCTTTCTTACTCATTTTTCTTTTATTTAAAAGTCTCTGTCGATCTTCTTCTCTGAAGCGTTGGGAAATTTCCGGTGACTGTGCATCTCTCCACCTTTGCTTCCTTTCCCTTGCCAATCTTCTTTTGCGTTCAATTTTGTCTTCCACATTATCCGCCATTTTAATCTGTAATTGTAAATAGAGATGTACCGTAATTATTATTTGTTGTTTGTTTTCTGTACATATTGTTTTTACCTGTTTCTAATGTTACCTAAAATTGGATGAATGAACTAATCAAACATTTTAAAATCTTGTACCTTTTTACAATGAAATAAATGAAACCATTTCAATATTTTTTTATTGACATATATTAAATAGCAATGGCCTGCACATATATATATTTTTCAAAGGTAATTATTAATTAATTAGTAAAGTAATATGAATGTCCGTTATTGACTGATTTAAAAAATGGGATAAATGTCAAACTTTCCAAGTTACTTATATTCTCCTAAAGAAGCTGAAACATAAATAGCTATTAAGAAAGTATACATGTATTGTAACAGACTCTTAATTTTTTTTTAAATCTTGTACTTTTTTACAATGAAATTCTTGATTGACTTGACTGCATACATTTAATAACTTTTTTTCGCAAGTCTTCTAATCTTATTGTTGTTTTTTTAATATTATTATTAATTATTATTCTCTTCCCAAATTTACATAAGTGCATGTTACTAATTGTTCTTATATTATAAAAAAAATAATTAAGCGATGACTAATTATTACTGAATGAAAATATTCTTATACGTTAATTAATCAATAAGTGCTATACATTTTGTCAAAATGTAATGTAGCCTTTTTTGTTCCATCACTTCAGAATTAAATGTTATACCTGTGAAGGTGATCTTTATGGTGTTCAAAGGCTGCAAACGTCACTCTGTGTGTTGATTTAGTTGCAGATCCGATGAAACTGTGAAATAAGAATGAAATCCTTTTTAATATTTATCTTCATCCGTATCATTCAATCATTAGCAACAGACATATCTTTGGATAGATTAAAAAGCTAAAAGCATATTCCTGAATGTATTGCATTTTTTTTTTTTTTGCTGTAGTAATATAATTAAATTCTATACCTGTCAAGATTATCCTTATGGTGTTCAATGCCTCCAAACATCACTGTCTGTGTTCATTCAGCTGCAGGTCCGCTGAAAGTGTGCAAAAATGTAAAATTAATGTATAATCTGTTGCTTCATCTGTATCAATCAATTAGCATGAACACAGATATTTTTGCATAGATTAAAAACATGAAATTAATATATCAATCAATCAGCATGAGCACAGATATGTTAGCATAGATTAAAAACATGAAATCAATATTAATCAATGTATTTTTTAGGTCCTGCTTACTAATATTAATACACCTTAATAATGTAACTGTCATCAATTAGAACTATGAAGATTTATAAGTACATAATTAAATGATATACCTGTAAAGATGCTGTTGAAAGGCTGCAAAGGTCACTGTGTGTGTGATTCTGCTGCAGCATCACTGAAAGTGTTAAAAATATTTTTTATTTTTTTTATCTTTTAATTAATCCCAATTATTCAATCCACGTCATCACATTTTTTTTTCTTTTACCTTTTTTTATTGTTAGTCTTTACAGAAGAATCAATTAATGTCCATTAATATTAAATTAATGTCTGACTAAATATAACGTCAAGATGTAAGCATGACTATATTCCATTTTTTTTTGGGGGGGGGGGGTATTTTATAATGAATCTCTTACAACTGAATTACTAAAATAATGTGCATTAATAATTAATGAATCAATGTGTTCCTTTTTTTTTTAGCACATTCTTAAACGTTAACCTTTTTTGATATTAATGATTACTAATGAGTAATTAATTAAAGTACATTATTAATTATTTTTTCAATTTTTTCAAACAGGTAAGCACGATATTATTTGTAAATTAAATAAATTTAAATTTCTTGTTTCCTCTCATTTATTTTATTATTTAAAAATTAATTAAATAATTAATAATTAATTATTATTAACGTAATTTACCTTTTTGAATGTAATATTCATGAAGCAGTATCCTGAAGAGCTAACAATCTGTTGAGATTTTCCGGCATCAGAAAATGTCCAGTCAGACTGTCATCGCCTGAGGAGAAAGTGTCAGCACTGTGGCAAGTGTTCCCTATATATAGGCTTTGTGCGCGAGACAAATCCGTTTTTTTAGGTGGGAAATCCGCACCGCCGCGAGACAGATGCGTTGTTTTAGGGGGGAAATCCGCCATTTCACCCTGTTAATGTGTAAATGCGTAAGTTCGTGTCGTAAAATGGCGTCTTTATTGTCGGTTTTACGCATTGCGCGGTTGTTCAGCATCCTTCCTATCGGTATTTCTCGACCACATACGTCTCTGGCTGTGTTTTATGCAATTCGTAGTAGTGTAGCCTCGTTTTAATTTTTTTCGTCAGCCATATTTTTTCTCGCTTAGGCGATTTTCGATGTTTATAAATCGTCCAAATCGAGTTTAATTGGAGTTCCACCTCACTCACAGACGTCCTGCCTGTTTCCCCATGCTGTAAATAATATTTTTGTAATTTTTTAATGTGTATTTCGTGTTCTTTTATTGTTTTTGTTCCGCCGCTAATCTTGTAATTTTTTTCATCTCGCGCCTTGTGTAAGTGCTAAGTGTGTAACGGCTCGCCTCGCACATTGCCTAAGTGCTACGGGTTTAATGGCTCACCTCGCTATGCGAGGCTCTCCGGCAATAAATGTGGGGCAAACATTTTTCTTGGACCCCCCGGGTCTCCCTCCAGTGCCATATATGTACACACACATATATAAATAAATATATATAATATATATATAAAAAAAATTATAATAATAAAAAAAAAAAAATATATATATATATAGTAAATAAATAGTACATCTGTGTTCACATTTGAATGTCCAAAACAAGTTAAAAAACCTGCTTCCAGATCAGAATTCCAAGAAAAACAGTTATTACACTGCATTCTGGGAAGCTGAGCTGGGGCATGCAAATGTGCCCACAAATGCCTCGCTCTTCAATCCATAGCCATTATCAAACATTGCTTCCTTTAAGTATACAGTACTGATGAGGGGTGAGTGAGGGTTTTGGGAGGTGAATGGTGCTGCTGAGAGGTGTCATATACAGTATCTCACAAAAGTAAGTACACCCCTCACATTTTTGTAAATATTTTATTATATCTTTTCATGTGACAACAACAACACTGAAGAAATGACACTCTGCTACAATGTAAAGTAGTAAGTGTGCAGCCTTTATAACAGTGTAAATTTGCTGTCCCCCGAAAAAAAACTCCACACACAGCCATTAATGTCTAAACCTTTGGCAACAAAAGTGAGTACACCCCTAAGTGGAAATGTCCAAATTGGGCCCAAAGTGTCAATAATTTGTGTGGCCACCATTATTTTCCAGCACTGCCTTAACCTTTATGGGCATGGAGTTCACCAGAGCTTCACAGGTTGTCACTGGAGTCCTCTTCCACTTCTCCATAAAGACATCACGGTGCTGGTTGATGTTAGAGACCTTGCACTCCCCCACCTTCCGTTTTGAGGATGCCACACAGATGCTCGATAGGGTTTAGGTCTGGAGCCATGTTTGGTCAGTCCATCACCTTTACCTTCTGCTTCTTTAGCAAGGCAGTGGTCGCCTTGGAGGTGTGTTTGGGGTCGTTCTCATGTTGAAATACTGTCCTGCGGCCCAGTCTCCGAAGGGAGTGGATCATGCTCTGCTTCAATATGTCACAGTACATGTTGGCATTCATGGTTCCCTCAATGAACTGTAGCTCCCCAGTGCTGGCAGCACTCATGCAGACCTAGACCAAACATATATACACATATGTCTATATGTGTATATATGTATTATTATTATCTTTTATTGGTATCGTGCCACCATATTGTGTATCGCTGTACAGGGGAGAAGAACAAGAAAATATACAATATACAATAATGACAACAAGCAGAAAAGGAGGGCCCTGTTTTGAGCTTCAAGTTTTAGGGAACCATGAATGCCAACATGTACTGTAACATACTGAAGCAAAGCAGGATCCCCTCCCTTCGGAGACTGGGTCTCAGGGCAGTATTCCAACAGATGACGACCCCAAACACACCTACAAGACCATTGCCTTGCTAAAGAAGGTAAAGATGATGGACTGGCCAAGCATGTCACTAGACCTAAACCATATTGAGCATCTGTGGGGCATCCTCAAACGGACGGTAGGGGAGTGCAAGGCCTCTAACAGGTTGCCACTGGAGTGGAAGAGGACTCCAGTGGCAACCTGTGATGCCCATGAGGGTTGAGCCAGTGCTGGAAAATAATGGTGGCCACACAAAATATTGACACTTTGGGCCCAATTTGGACATTTCCACTTAGGGGTTTACTCCATTTTGTTGCCAACGATTTAGACATTAATGGCTGTGTGTTGAGTTATTTTGAGGGGACAGCAAATTTACAGTGTTATACAGGCTGTACACTTACTACTTTACATTGTAGCAGAGTGTCATTTCTTCAGTGTTGTCACATGCAAAGATAAAAAAATATTTACAAAAATGTGAGGGGTGAACTCACTTTTGTGAAATACTGGATATGGCACCTCTCAGCAGCACCATTCACCTCCCAACACACCCATTCACCCCTCAGCAGTACCATTCACCCCCCAAAAAAAATCCCAGTGCCTACTCAGCAGCATAATTTACCCCCCCCAAAAAATAGGGCCTCTTGTTGCACCATTCACCCCCCCCCCCCAAGCCCCATAGCAGCCATATTTACCCCCAGGCCCGCCTCAGCAGCACCATTTAACCCCCAAACCTCTCAAATGCCATGTTCACCCCCTGGGCCTTCTCAGCAGCAATATTCACTCCCCCCACCCACCAGGGCTCCCTCAGAAGCACCATTCACCCCCCCCCCAAAAAAAATCCAGAGCCCCGTCAGCAGCATTATTCACTCCTCCCCCAAAAACCAGGGCCCCCTCAGCAGCCATATTCACACCCTAGGCCCACCTCAAGCTCCCTGCGCTTCATTCACGGCAGTCCCTGTCCGGGATCCCGGATGCCGGAGTTCATACTGCAGGGTCAAGTGACATCATTAGAAATTCCCCTCCTCTGCAGTATGCTCTGGCAGGGGAAGGATACCCATCCACTGAGCAATGAGATTCAGGACAGGGACTGCCGTCCACAAGTAAGAGGAGGTGGGTGAATGAAGTGCAGGGGGCTTGAGGGGGTGAATAGTGTGACAGGGGGCCCTGGGGGATTTGATGAATGATGCTGCTGAGTGGCCCCTCACAGAGCAAGCTGAGTTTTGCCTCCCTAAAATAGTGCCATTCTGGGTTGCAGCCCATTTAGCCCATATGTAAATACAGCCCTAACTATGGTGACACTTTAATCTGACAAGTGTTATTGTACTATATACGTAACCCTTACTTTTGGCTCTTATATTTGTGCTATTATTGTGTGCATATGTACAATATTAATTAGCTGCTGCCACAATATAGTATTTTACAGGACATTTCTTTGAATCATTATTTTTATCGTCCATTTTTTATATTTGTATAAATTATGATTTATTTTTACTTATATTTAATAAAGGTTAAGCTTTATTCTATATTCTATTTTCCTAGTTGGTCCTTCTCTCTTTTTCTAATGATACACTATAGATGGTAAGGTAATGATCTATGGTTAGATACAAAGATGTACTTTTTTCTTCTTCTTTCCTTATATATGTGAAGTATGTAACTAACAAGAACATTAATTGCTGGGTAAGCCATTCATATGAAAGCATTTATAAAGTAAAACATTGTTTTTTTTTTTGTTTCATTTTTTTTTTATTGAAGACATATCTAAGATACATATAACATGCCATTCCAAAACAAGAATAAAAAAAATGTGTGTGTGTGTATATAGTATATATATATATATATATATATATATATATATATATATGTGTGTATATATATATATATATATATATATATATATATATATATATATATATGTGTGTGTATATATATATATATATATATATGTAATAATCAGGAAGACATAATAAAAAAAGCTAACCATTGTATGGATTTATTGTTTACTTTTTAACGCTTTTTTTTTTAAAATAAAGGCTTCCACTCCTGTTGTAACAATTTTGTCTTCTTTATTTTTGTTTTACATTAATCAACATATTATAATATAGGCTTATTAAAGCAAACTACAAAAAATAAAAAAGAACAAGTAGAAATAAGAGGTAAAATTTCAAGGGAAAAGGGAAGGAAAAGGAAAAAAGTCTGGCTAGCTTACCTTCACTTTAATATCGCAAGTCTGCCTGCTTTATCCAAAGACCAACGACCAGGTCCCCCCGCATCAGCAATCCACCGGGAATTAGGATATTAAGGATTGTACATTCTGTGGATTTTATTAACTAACTAGTGACTTGCCCGTCAAAAATGACGGGGCAATAAAATTTTAATGCTGTTGAAACTTTTTGCCACACAAGTGAGTGTCTGACATTCTTAACCTTTATTTTATCTACAAATAAATACAACATTTTGAATAAAACTTTTTATTTTTGTAACTTTCAACTTCTATTTCCCCAACAGGTATAGAATATATATTGTTTTCAATATTAACTCTTTTAATTGTCATATATGGAATAACAATACAACAATGGCTCTGCCGCCTTTGACACAGTTGACCATTCGCTTCTACTCCACATTCTCTCCTCCCTCGGCATTCGAGACACTGCTCTCTTGTGGTTCTCATCATACCTCCAAGACTGATCATTTAGCTTCTCCTTCTCCGGAACATCTTCTCCTCACCCCCTGTCTATTGGCGTACCCCAAGGATCAGTCCTAGGCCACCTCCTCTTGTCCATCTACATATCTTTCAACTTCTATTTCCCCAACAGGTATAGAATATATATTGTTTTCAATATTAACTCTTTTAATTGTCATATATGGAATAACAATACAACAATGGCTCTGCCGCCTTTGACACTGTTGACCATTCGCTTCTACTCCACATTCTCTCCTCCCTCGGCATTCGAGACACTGCTCTCTTGTGGTTCTCATCATACCTCCAAGACTGATCATTTAGCTTCTCCTTCTCCGGCACACCTTCTTCTCCTCACCCCCTGTCTATTGGCGTACCCCAAGGATCAGTCCTAGGCCACCTCCTCTTCTCCATCTACACATCCTCACTCGGCACCCTAATAAACTCTTTTGGGTTCCAGTACCATCTCTATGCAGATGACACCCAAATCTACCTCTCAGCACCAGATCTATCCCCTCTCTTCTAGCACACGTCTCCGACTGCCTCTCTAGTATATCCTCTTGGATGTCCGCCCACCATCTGAAACTCAACATGTCTAAGACTGAACTAATCTTTCCACCCTCTACTACAGCTCCAATTCCTCACATCTCTCTCTCTGTCAACAATGCCATCATCACTCCCACCTCCCAAGCCCGTTGTCTCGGGGCTCTACTGGACCCTGCCCTCTCTTTCATCCCACACATACAGTCTCCAACCAAATCCTGTCTTTTCCATCTAAAAAACATATCCAAAATACACCATTACCTTACACAAGACACTACTAATATTCTAATACACACTCTCATCATTTCTCGTCTTGACTATTGCAACTCCCTCCTTGTTGGCCTGCCCATCACTCGCCTCTCCCCACTTCAATCCATAATAAATACCTCCGCCAGACTCATCTTCAGTACACATCGTTCAGGGTCGGCAGCTCCTCTTTGTCAATCACTTCACTGGCTTCCCTTAGCCTCCAGAATAAAGTTTAAAATCTTGACCCTAACTTATAAAGCCCTCAACAACAGCGCACCCCCATACATCTCTGCTCTCATCTCCAAATACTCCCCCACACGCCCTCTTCGTTCAGCTAACGACCTTCTTCTTTCTACCACTCTTGTCACCTCCTCTCACTCCCGCCTCCAGGACTTTTCTCGCGCTGCCCCTATTCTCTGGAACTCCATGCCTCGCTTCACCAGACTATCCTCCTCCCTTAAATCCTTCAAAACATCAATAAAAATGCACCTCTTTAAAGAAGCATATAACCTTCCTCCCTAACATGCTCAGCACTACTCTCTCCCTACTGTACCACATACACACTTCAACCTTTAGATTGTAAGTCTGCGAGTTTAAATCCTGCAAGGTGCTTTAGGGAAAGCGCTATGGACACTGGATTCCAAGCTCAAAGACAGGGCCCTCCATTTACTGCAATGTGTGAATCTTTTTTTATTTTTTTATTATTTTTTTTTAATGCTAGAGGAAGGCATATAACATAGTTTACATATGCATTATATATTGAGACATATATTTTATATAACAATGAGGGGTCAGACATGAAATTATATAATGTATAGACTGTCATTCCTTTTCCTCCCCCTTCCTTATTCTCCCTCCTTTATTTTATAAACAGTTCAGTTAAACATTCTAAAAGATGCAAATATATAACTTTTATCTCTCCGAGTCCTTGGAGTTTGTAGTTGGTACTGAAACCACAGCACCCATCCCATGAAAATATTAACCTTTGCATTTTCTCCATACAGCTTTTCAAAGGAGTCTCAGAGATAATTCTTGAACAGCAAACTTATTTGCAAAAACAGTTACCACCTCTATGTTTCTAGTCTTGAATTATTAGAGTGATATTCTTACCCCCCTTTCACCATTTTCCATCAGAGACATTATTAACTGACCCAGTCTTTCACAGACTCACCTCATCTCGGACCTCTAACTTTCCAAATGTCCCAGCAGGAGGCCCATCTTCTGTATCTCACATCAAACTCTGCTGAGAAGTAGCTCATGGTTTGAATATGATCAATTTTCTGTAGTACTTCTTTAAATGTAGGGGTAGTGTGTTTCCAATGTTTGGCTATAATGCATCTAGATGCTAGGTATATCTGGTTGGTTAGGAATTGCTCACTTTTTGTTAGTTCTATGTTTGGGAGTCCTAAGAGCGCTTCCTCAGGTTTTTGCTGTATTGTTTTTCCCCATAACTTTTCTAGTGTGTTGTATGTTGCCTGCCAAATATGTCTAATCTTGGGACATTACCAGAGCATATGAGTTATCGAACCTACATAGCCACACTCTCTATAGCATTTGTCAGAGTACGATTTATTTGCCTGGTGAAGTCTCACTGGTGTGAGGTACCACCTCATTACTGCTTTTAGTGCATTTTCTTTCAAAGTGATATTTAAAGATGATATCTTTGCTTGTTTGACAATTTGACTCCACTGATTATCGTCTAGTGTGATTTGCAGGTCCGCTTCCCATGCTACCTGATAATGTGGCTTGTTTGTACTAGATACCTCAGAGAGATGCTTATATATAATTGAGATGTTGCCCTTGCCTCCAGGGTTGTTAATGCAACATTGTTCATATATTGATTTTTTATTTTGACTATTTATTTTTGTATACTTAAATATCGTTTGTTTGATTATCATTAAATTAATCCATTCTCTGTTAGGTATTTGGCTCAATGTGCCCCCTTGCGACAGAGTCCAGGTGTCCGCGATTATAGTCAGGTTTTCCTGTATCCACCATTTCATCTGGTTAATTTTGTTGAGTTAATCCTGAACCTACATTCAGGAGGGGGGATTTTTTGTTGATCTCCTTCCAAACTTTCAATGAGTTGCGAATACAAGTAGTAAGGGTTTGTGTTTTCAAATCTTTGTGTACACTTAGCCACAATATATGTGGTAGAATAATTTGACTTTCCTCTAAGATTTGTTTTTCTATTTCGACCCATACTGGAATGGTTTCTTTCTTATACCAATTAGTTATTTGCGCCAATCTTGTGGCTTTATAGTATTTAATTAAGTCTAGGAAACTTAAACCCCCTTTTTGTGTAGGTGCATACATCGTGCCTTTATTATTTCTTGGCTTCCTTTGGTTTCAGGCAAATTTAAAAACTATTTTTTGTAGTGATTTCATGGCTGTCAAATTAATTGGCGTCGGGATGGCTCTGAATAAATATAGAATTTTTGGGATAATGTTCATTTTTATGGCGTTTATTTTACCAAGCCATGAAATTTTGTAGGACGACAATTTCTCCATGTCCTGTTTTATTCTGTTGATGATTTGGGGAAAATTTGCTTCATATACTTGGTCTATAGAACCCAGGATATTAATTCCTAGATATGTCAGGTATTTTTGTGTCCACTTAATGGGAAAACTTTTGTCCAAATTTTCTTTTGCCTTTCGGGGAAGAGTAATATTAAGAGCTATACTTTTGGACGTGTTGATTTTAAATCCTGATCTTAGGCCAAATTTTGTGAGCAATTGGAATAAGCTGGGTAGGCTAATTGTAGGCTCTGTCATTAAGAGTAAGATATCGTCCGCGAAGAGATTAAGTTTGTATTCCTTAGGGCCTACTTTTATTCCTCGTATGTTCGGGCAACCCCTAATTGCAATCGCTAATGGTTCCAGGCATAGAGCAAATAGCAGGGGGGAGAGTGGGCAGCCTTGTCTAGTACCTCTGGTTATTTTGAACCTTTTGGAGCTAAATTCCTGATATGTTATGAACGCTTCTGGGTTCAAGTATAGGGCTTGGATTCCTCTCATGAAACCTTCTCCTAGACCTACTCTGGATAGCACTTTCCACATGAATGTCCAATCTATTCTATCGAATGCTTTTTCTGCGTCTAGTGATAAAAGCATTGATTAGGTGTTGTTTCTTTTGGCTATTTCTATTAGGTTCAATACTCTCCTGGTGTTGTCTGGGGCTTCTCTGCCGGCAATAAAGCCTACCTGATCCGGATGGATCACATTAGGTAATAATGGGGCCAGTCTATTTGCCATTATTTTTGAGTATATTTTGATGTCATTGTTAATTAGTGATATTGGTCTGTAGCTCCCACATTGTGCTGGATCTTTTCCTTCTTTAGGGATTATGATAATTTTTGCTTCTAAAAATTCTGTCTTTATGGGGGCCCCCCTTTAAGAATTCGTTAAATAACTCGTGAAGGTGTGGGAGTAAATGATCTAAGCATTGTTTGTAGTAAAAATTTGTAAATCCATCCGGACCAGGCGCCCCATGTGATCTAGTTGTTTTAATTGCTTCCTTTATTTCTTCTATTGTTATGGGTTTTGTTAAATCTTCAGCTTTAGTTCTCTCAATTTGTGGGATCTCCAATGTGCTTAAGAAATTATCTATTTGTGAATTGTGGGTTCTGGTTCCTGATTGTGTGGGGGCTGAGTATAGTTCCTTGTAGAATTGCCGAAATGTTTCTGCTATATAGTTGGGTTTAAAGATCGGTTTATTAGATTTGTTGATTATTTTTGAGATAAAGGAATTCGCTCTCTGTGTTTTCAGTTTCTTGGCTAACATGTTGTCTGGTTTGTTGGAGCTCCTGAAGACTGTGGCTTGCGTGCGTTGAAGTATGGTTACCATTTTTTTCCTAAGTATAGAATTTAGTAATTGTTTTTGTACCAGAATTTTGTTATAAATCTGTGGGTCGTGTGTCCTAGTAAATTGTGTTTGTGGATCTGAGATTTTTCTATTAATAGTTTCTATTTGTGCTCGATCTATCTTTTTCGTTGTTGCTCCTATTTGAATGCAAACCCCGCTTATGACTGCTTTATGGGCTGCCCACACTCCCCCGCTGCCTACTCCGTTCCCGCTATTGACCGCAAAATAGTTGTCTATTGCTTTGGTAATTTTGTCTTTAGACTTTATGTCTAGGAATAGGTGTTGATTTAGGGTCCATGACGGAGACCGCCCTGATGGAATGATGCCACTTAGGGAGATTAGAACCAGATCATGGTCCGACCATGCGATGGGATGTATGTCTGCACCTATTAGGTTGTGAGTTAGCCGCTGTTGAATCAGCACATGGTCGATCCTTGAATGGGATTGGTGTCTAGGGGAGAAGAAGGTGTATGTCCTATCTAAGGGATTTATTGCTCTCCATGCATCTATCAGACAGTAGGCTTTTAAGATGTTTTTAAACGCTTTGGTGGCTGTTGGCATACTGTGTGCGGTAGGTTTGGTAGATCTGTCTCTGTCTGGATCTAGTACAGTATTCATGTCCCCTCCTATTACCAGGATAGATGGCTCCCATCCCATAATCATTTCTGAGATTTTACCGAAGAAGTGTGCCTGTTCAGTGTTTGGGGCATAGAGGTTAAGGAAGGTTATCTTTTGTTCTTGGATGGTTCCGTGGACTGCTAAGTATCTGCCCTCTGGGTCCGATTGAGTTCTGGAATGGCAAAAATGTATTCTATTGTGCACTAGGATTGTCACTCCTTTTTTCTTCTCTTTAGCTGTGGCATGGTATGAATCTCTGTATGTGTTCCCCCAATATTTGGGGACCGCTAATTTTTTAAAATGTGTTTCCTGGATCATAATTACGTCTCCCCTTAATTTTTGGTATTCTTTTATTGCTATCCCTCTTTTAATTGGTTCATTTAGGCCCTGAGCATTATGTGAGATAATGTTAAGGTTCATGGTGTGTCCTACCTTTGAGCTCTTTTTTCCCAGTGAGCAGTAGGTCGTAGTAGAATAGTTTTTTGACGTTCTTGTTGAGATTATGCGATGGGCCTCCTGCTGGGCTTGTGTCCAAGTCACTTGGGAGGTGATTGTTCTGATAGAATAAATAAGAAGACGGGGACACATGTTCATTTTTTACCCAGTTATAGTATTACTCAAAGGTAACCTTATGTGTGTTTGCTTCTATTCACAGTTTGTAGGGGGTTTTGAATCGCTTTTTTTCACTAGTTTTAATTGTTTCACTGGGATGTGGACTGTTTTATCAAGTATGTACAATTAAACAACTTTAAATAGCTGTGAAAATAGTGTTAAACTATCGGAAGGATATCACTCGCTATCCTCCTTAACTTAATTGGTGAATCCACCAGTGTCCTTATTTGACACTGTGTGGGTTCGCCTGTTTTCTAAACTAATCAAACTGCCCGTGGGGGACATTATGAGAAACTTATAACTTTTAAAGCGAAAAGTGATCTTGTGTAAATCTTACTCACTTTTTCAAAGGTCTCAAGTTTAGCCTATTGAAAGGCATTAGTTAGTAAAGCATGTTAGAGAATTGATCATGTAGTGATCTTATTAGCTTACATTATTCAGGTCTAATGATACCTATCCGATAGTCATCTTATTGTAAACATTAGAAACATTTTAGAGAAATTATGGGCCTCATTAAATTCCAGCCTCGTAAATAAGAGGCTTCTACTTAAGCCCTACGTACTGCAAAGTTTCTCTAACTTACAATGCTATTAAATTAGCCCTGCTGCGAGCAACGTATGAGCTACGCAGCAGGGCCGTACGTATCTACACTGCGTAAATGTACATGAGGAGTGACAGCCTGCGAGATGATATCGCAGGCTCCCACTCCTCATCAAGTGCTGCGGGGGTCCTAAAAGGGACCTCCGCGGCAGTCCCCCACATAAGCCCTGCCGTGGGGGGTACTCCAAACCCCCCCCCAGGCACCTAAAATGAACCCCCCCTCAATGCGGGGGTCCCTGTCGGGACCCCCGAAGTGTCCTCACATGAACACCTTGCTGCAGGGGTCCATAGGAACCCCCGCAGCCCCCACACATTAACCCCTTGCAGCGGGGGTCCCCGATCGGCACCGATCAGGCCCCCGCTGCATTTAAAACTTTTAAATTCCCCGCCGCGGCTCCTTAAAGGGGCCGCGGCACACTATTACCCAATCCCGGCCGCGGCACTTAAAATTAACCCCCCTCTATGCTGGGGGTCCCCATCGGGACCCCCGAAGTGTCCCCACATAAACCCATTGCAGGGGGGGGCCCCGATCTGCATAGATCAGGCCCCCCGCTGCATTTAAAACTTTTAAATTCCCCGCCGCGGCTCCTTAAAGGGACCGCGGCACACTATTACCCAATCCCGGCCGCGGCACTTAAAATTAACCCCCCTCTATGCTGGGGGTCCCCATCGGGACCCCCGAAGTGTCCCCATATAAACCCCCTGCAGCGGGGGGCCCCGATCGGCACCGATCGTGACCTTGCTGCAATTCAATTTTAAATTTCCCGCCTCGCGGGTCCTCAAAGGACCGTAAAGGTCCTGAAAGGACTCGCACTAAAAATATTAACCCCAGGCAACTATAATTACCCCATTAACTCATGCTGGTCAATCCAGACCACCATAAGGCCTAAATTAACCCATTAACTCATGATGGTCAATCCAGACCACCATAAGGCCTAAATTAACCCATTAACTCATGGAGGTCAATACAGACCACCATAAGGCTCTAATTAACCCATTAACTCATGGTGGTCAATACAGACCACCATAAGGCCTAAATTAACCCATTAACTCATGCTGGTCAATCCAGACCACCATAAGGCCTAAATTAACCCATTAACTCATGGTGGTCAATACAGACCACCATAAGGCTCTAATTAACCCATTAACTCATGGTGGTCAATACAGACCACCATAAGGCTCTAATTAACCCATTAACTCATGGTGGTCAATACAGACCACCATAAGGCCTAAATTAACCCATTAACTCATGGTGGTCAATACAGACCACCATAAGGCCTAAATTAACCCATTAACTCATGATGGTCAATACAGACCACCATAAGGCCTAAATTAACCCATTAACTCATGGTGGTCAATACAGACCACCATAAGGCTCTAATTAACCCATTAACTCATTGTGGTCAATACAGACCACCATAAGGCTCTAATTAACCCATTAACTCATGGTGGTCAATACAGACCACCATAAGGCCTAAATTAACCCATTAACTCATGGTGGTCAATACAGACAACCATAAGGCATAAATTAACCCATTAACTCATGATGGTCAATCCAGACCACCATAAGGCCTAAATTAACCCATTAACTCATGGAGGTCAATACAGACCACCATAAGGCTCTAATTAACCCATTAACTCATAGTGGTCAATACAGACCACCATAAGGCTCTATTTAACCCCATCAGTCCCATAAGGGTATATTATTACCATTATGGGCCTGTTACAACCCAACATTAACCACATAAGTGCCATGATGGTCCTCAAGGACCATCATGACACTAACTACAAACACTACACTATAACCCCCAATAAACCATTTAATCTAAACTAACCCCCCTCTACACTAATCTATTAACACTTACACTACCTACCTACACTACCTACCCCCTAATAAACCTCCCCAACACTCTAATTACAAAAAACAAAAAACCTACAGCACAGAAAACAAAAAACCTACAGTACAAAAAACAAAAAAACCTACAGTACAGAAAAAAAAAAACAATTACAACCCCACCCCCCACTACAGAAAACAAAAAAATACATTACAACCCCACCCCCCACTACAGAAAATAAAAAAAATTACACACCTGAAAAGGAAAGACAGATAAACACAATACAATACATACATATAATACATTACATACATTACATACAATACATGACATTACATATAATATATTAAATATAATATATTACATACAATATATTACATATACTATATTACATATAGTCCTAATCAAATACCCCCTATCTATCTAACATACAATCTATTTAATTTAAAATAAATCCTAACTATTTCAAATACATCCCCCTATCTATCTAATATACAAAAAATCCTAACTACATACACAGACCCTTATTCTAAACTAAAATAAAATAATTACAGTCCTAACTACATACACAGACCCTAATTCTAAGCTAAAATCAATAAATTAAGACCACTTACCTTTAAGATGTTGCTTCAGATCACTAACCTATGGGTCAAACAAAAATAAAAATTAGTACAAAACATTAACATCAAATAAATAAACATTCTATACATTCTAAATATTCAACTCACCTTTACAGCATGTCCAGTCACTGTTTAGCTCTTCCGGCGCGGCCCTGTTAAAAAAAAAACACAATACATGAATACATGAATACAATATATAAACAATAAATAAAATACACAAATAAACATCTAAATATACATTTAACTTACCTCCCCGCGATGTCCCCGGCCTTCTCTCCTTCAGCCCCGGCTGGGCCGCGGAACCATCCGCGCTATAAAAAGAAAAAAGAAAAAAAACTAACGGAGGTCTGCACTGGCATACCTCCCCGACGCTACTGAACCTCCCGGAGTCGTTTCCGGGAGGAAATTGGCATTGTCGGCTTGTGATTGGCTGAAAAAGCTGTCAGCCAATCAAAAGTCGTCAATGTAGGAGCCAATCAGGATGCGCAGATGTCTTCTACCAATCACTCCGTGGGGGTGTATCCCATAGTGATTGGCTGAAGGCATCTGAGCGTTGTGATTGGTTCCCAGAAAGATAGACAAGTGTTTAAGCCAATCAGGGTGGGATATATATAACAGCAGGAAAACTGCCTTTTGCGAGCACCGAGAGAACTACGAGGGAGAATTTAATAGGGCCCTAAATCTTGTATATATCTAATTCCTTTTTACAATGGTCTCCAAGATTAGCCTATTGTAAAGCGCTATCTCGTGACTCATGTTAGAGAAGTGATCATGCAACGCTCTAACTAGCTTACATTATTAAGATCTAATATTATCTATCGTAAAGACATCTTAATGTCAACATTAGAAACACCTTAGAAAAAATATACTAATATATAATGTTACAACATCTTGGTCTTAACAGTTCGTCTTGTTAGGAGGTGTGACATTTTGCCCTCTATCTCGTCGTGCTGATCCTCTTCTTCTCTCTCTTTGGGGCCTGTTCTCCATTAGAAGTTCAGGAGTCCCCGATAGGTGAATATCCCAAGAGGCCAACAATTTGATTCCTTCCTCCAAGGATCTGACGGAGTAGAACTTGTTGTCCTTTGATATGGTCAGGCTGAATGGTGCATGTATAAAATGATACTTTAAATCCCACAATTAATCTGGTCCCATTACAAAGTCCTTTTTGGGGATTTATATTTCTCAGTAGCATGACAATTACCCCTTTTTTAAGTTGCAAAACATGTGGTGGCATTCCAGAGGGAGTTAAAGAATTAATAAATTCCATAGTAAAGTTTGCTTCACTATCTTTGTTATCAGCCAGAACAGAATCTGCACTGTAATAGTTTTTTTGGGGTGCACTGATTCATTTTAAAATGTTGTTGTTTAGATTCAAGGCATCGATATTTTTCAATATGACTTTGCTTGCAATGTCTAAATAATCCTTGTTACTGATGGTATTGAGGAAGATTGTCGATATTAGTGGTTCTTTTGAAATCATTTCTGCTGGAATTTGAACAGCATCATCAGGTAAATTATTTATTTTTGGCTGTTTTCCTTCTCCTATCTGAATGAGCCAATCATTGAATTTATTTTGGCCTTCAGATCTCATATTTACTTCTAATTTAAGGTGTGTAAATATTTTCCACAGTTTCTGTCTTTTTATACACATTTCGACAATGTCAGTCCGATTGCCATGTGGCACCACAGGTAATGTTTGCCTAAAATCTCCTCCTAACAACATCACCTTTCCACCAAATGGCAAATCATTAGCCATAATTTCTTTTAATAATCGATCAATACATTGCAGGGCATGACATGACATCATAGTTGCCTCATCTATTATAATTAATTTACTCTTGTGAATTTGTTTTGCTTGTAATTAATTCATTCGAATATCCGACACTGATGCTTCCAGAATGGGAACTGGCAGTTTAAATCCACTATGCACAGTTCTACCACCTTCTAACAAAAGTGTGTCAATTCCAGTGGTTGCAAATGGTAGTGCTATTTGACCCTGTGCTTGAATGCAACTCATCAACAAATTATACAGATAATTTGAGTGTCCTGACAATTTAATTGAAACCAAGCAGTAAGCATTGTTGCTCTATGATCACTTAGTGCTAAAGCATTTATTTCATTACCTGCAGTGAAGCAAGCAAACTGACTTTGTGGCAAATGGACAGCTAATCGATACACAGCATGTGACCGATCATGCATCTCAAATTTGAGAAGACGCCACATTGCTTCTGGAGCACTTACATAGCGAGCAGCTAAATAAGATGAAAGTTCGTCATGTAAAATTGGATTGCCTTTTTCATTTTGTGCACCTTGCACAACAACAGTTGCTGTATCATATCATATATATATATATATATATATATATATATATATATATATATATATATATATATATTTATACAAATATTTGATGGATTTGATAGAAGTGCAAGCTTCCACATTGATATGTGCATTGTACTTCATCAGCAAATGTGGATTGTATGGAACCACATATCTATTATCAACCTTTTGGCCACGGATAATAGCTGTTTGTCCTTCTCTTCTTTTATACAAAGGGTGTTCATCACAAGTAGCATAAGTCTGCATTTTAAATTGTTTTGGAAACTCTTTTATGCATTTTTTTATTTTTCATACACAGTGAATTTGGATTGATATCTCCACATGGACCATGTATCATTCTATGAGTTACAATCTCATAAAGTTTGGAATGTTTCTCTGGATGTGGCAGTTCAGCAGTAATTACTGAATCCACTCTATCTGCCGTATTCAATTTATCTTTTTCTTGTAAGATTAAAAGTATATGTGCATGTGGCAAGCCTCGTTTTTGAAATTCAATGGTATAAACAAAAGCCACACATTTCCCAAATAAGTCTGCTTTAGTTATATTGAGAATCAATGAATAGTTTTATGTTGAATACTCTTGCCACAAAATCTGGTCGGTCAGAAGTATTTTGTCCAAGCTATAAATTTTCTTTGATCTCTGGCCATTGTGGATTACATATAAATGTAATGAATAAATCTGGTTTGCCAAATTTTGTGACAATAGCCATGGCATCATTGTATCTTTCTCGCATATTGTGAGGAGATCCTTGGAAAGAGGATGGCAAAATCATTGCTCATCCAGCAGGAATGTCTCTGTTTGCAGCCAATTCAGCAACATAATCCATCAATCCACAATATT